>JAOSBN010000177.1:11868991-11891531 GCA_027563595.1 Erythroxylum suave
CTTCCCATTTCAAAATCTCTTAGCCACTGAAAGCACCAAAGAATATATATGAACCTCTCCAATTTTCTCATTTATTATTTCTAATCTTCTAAGAAAAGTTCGGGATCCAACATAGTTTTTGAAAAAGGCCATTATGAAGCTCAACCATCCGGTTCAAGTGATAGATTGATTGTCATTCACATCCTTCAAGATCAATCGAGTATTGGACAATTAGTTACTGAAGTTCCACAAGCTATTAATGTCAATCCAATAGATCAATTTGTAAATGAGGAACAACCTGAAATTGTTGAACAACAAGTTGAGCAATAGGTTCTTCATAAGGATGATAATACAACATTGAGAAGATCTACTAGAGTTAGAAGGTCAGCAATACCTAGTGATTATATAATATATCTATAACAGTTAGATTACAACATTGGAGCCAAAAATGATCATGAAACGTGATATAATGATATGAAAGATGAGTTAGATTCTATGACTTCTAACCCAGTCTAGGATCTCGTTGAGTTGCCCAAAGGTGTGAAAGGAAATAGATGTAAATGGATACAAAGAAAGACTCACGAGGCAACATTGAGAAATATAAGGCAAGACTTGTTGCCATCAAAGGGAAGGAATCGACTACATGGAGACATTTTCTCCTGTATCTAAAAAAGATTCTCTTCATGTAATCATGGCATTAGTAGCTCATTTTGATCTTGAGTCACATCAAATGGATGTGAAAATGGCGTTTCTCAATAATGAACTAGAGGAACAGGTTTACATGAAACAACTTGAAGGATTCTCCTCTAGTGATGATGAGCATTTAGTCTACAAGCTTAATAGATCCATATATGGATTAAAACAAGCCTCCTAACAATGGTATTTAAAATTCTATGAAGTTATCAATTCATTCGATTTTGAAGAGAATATAATGGTACAATGTTTATACCAGAAGGTCATTAAGAGTAAGACTTATTTTCTAATGTTATATGTGGATAACATTTTACTTGCGACTAATGACAAGGGTTTGCTATATGAGGTGAAACAATTTCTCTCAAAGAATTTTGATATGAAAGATATGGGTGAGGCGTCTTATGTCATTGGTATTAAGATCTATAGAGAAAGATCTTGAGGCATTTTGAGTTTGTCTCAAGAGACCTATATCAACAAAGTTTTGGAGAGATTACGGATGAAAGATTGTGCACTAAGTATAGCACCCATAGTGAAGGGTGATAGATTCAGTTTGAATCAATGCTCGAAGAATGGCTTGAACGGGAACACAAGAAGAATATTTCGTGTGCTTCAGCTGTTGGAAGCCTTATGTATGCTTAAGTATGTACCAGACCTGACATTGCTTATGCTGTTGGAATGTTAAGTAGATATCAAAGTAATCTAGGTGTTGACCACTAGAAAGCTGCAAAGAAGGTTATGAGACATCTTCAGGGTACAAAAGACTGCATGCTATATACAGGCAAACTGAGAACTTAGAAGTAGTTGGATACTCCGATTCAGACTTTGCTGGCTGCATTGATTCAAGGAAATCAACATCTGGTTATATTTTCATCCTAGCTAGTGGAGTTATATCTTGGAGGAGCATCAAGCAGACCCTGATTGCTACTTCCACTATGGAGGCAGAGTTCTTATCATGTTTTGAGGCCACCTCGCATGATGTATGGCTGAAGAGTTTCATATATGGGCTTAGAGTTATTGATTCAATTTCTAAGCCATTAAGGTTGTATTGTGACAACTCCACTGCAGTCTCTATGACTAAAAATAATAAGAGTGAAAGTCGAAATAAGCATATCGACATTAAGTATTTAGCCGAAAGAGAACATGTTAAGGAAATTAAAGTAAAGTTGTCATATAGCACACATATATTTGGTTGTTTTAAGAAATGTTATCTAATTTGGACCTAAAATAAACGTATGGTTTATTCAATAAGTTTAAGGGCTAGTAATGAGAAATTATATATATATGTAATAAATAGAAGATAATACTCACTATAAGAGGACCTATCACCATGATTCATATATATTTGGTTTCTTATTATGTTTGGCGTTAGGTTAAATGAACCAAGTAGGAGAATGTAAGATTTTTTTTTAAATCTTTCTACTGTTCCTACTGTCAAGAATAAGGTCTATTAAGGATTAACCCTCAACCACGCAAACGTTAGCGCCCATCCTTCATTAAATTTTTCTTCTATGATGGGCAAAAGAGATGTTGCAATTTTAAAAACCTTAGGTCCCTATCCTCTTTCTCATACACAAGACACACCATTGCATAGTGAGAAGAAGAGGATAGAAGATTCAAAGCATCGTGGAGCCGGACATCATTGGAGCAATGGTTGGAGGTTTCATTTTCGGTTGAGCTTCTGTTGATACATGCACATGTCTCACATATATGTTATTTAGATGTATGCTTGAGTTTCGGGTTTAGTATGTATATAATTTACAACCCTTTCATAGAACAATACCTTCATGGTTTCAACTAGAAACTAGGGACTTAAAGAGTAGACTGATTGTACTTGGTTACTATTACCTTTAACAGATTCGCCGTTCATTCACTGCCCTCCACATCTATGGACAAACGAAGTCCTTTTATACCAAATCTTATAAAAGAGGCATCGACTGTTTATAAAGGGACAAAGATAAGAGCAAATTCTTGTCGTCTTCCCATCACAGGCCCAAGTTCCAGGACTTTTAAATTCTGATAGATATGGTTCCAAGTGCTGTAAGGTAAGCCATCAATTATAATTACTAGTAGAAAAACTTACTCGCAGTCGAAGCATTAAAGCGTACAACTAAGGGTACAGGCAAGCCCAAGTAGAAAGAAAATGCTAATCATATACAATTCAGATTCTTTTACTCAATTTACAAGGAAGGTGCTTCCCAAATGCATGAATCCGTATAGCAGCACAAAAACCTAATTAGACAGCACAAAAAACGAAGTAAATTGTAAATTTTCACGTTTCATAGCAGGCGAGTGACCATTAAAACGTTAACATGACAAACAAAACGTATATTGCCAACCTGAAACACATCCTTGAGCTTTCTGAAAGGAACAGATACACACTATGTTCCTCCTCCAGGCCATTGATGTTAAAAATAATAGCAAACTCAGTGAAAACAAAATTTTCAAATTCTGAAGGTAAGTCTAAGAACCAAGAAAACAAATAAGTTTAGACTCGACAAAGCCAAACTCCTTGGCCACAAGAAAAGATGAGAAACAGATTCTTATCTCCATCAGGCAGGAGAAAATGGAACGGACAATCAAAAGATAAAACAAAACACAAAAATAGTGGGTTTCAAAGCAAAATGCGTGGAACACATGACAGTAATCTTAACGTGCGATACGAGACAGAACCATAGGACATAAAAGCTGTGAAACAGAAGCAGAAGTGTTGCCAATTAAAGTTACCTAAAATTACAGCAATGATTCCTTAAAAGGAGATTATGAGATTGGATAGAAAACAGCAGAGCTTCTTCTGCTATTAAATGAAATTACAAAAAGCAGATTTGGAACTGAACCTTTGTATCTTCTCCCATTAAATGAAATTACTTTTAATTTCTCAAAAGAAAAATAGCAAAAACAAGTGACTAGAAAAGTAATTATAAAAAATTCGTGTATTAACAATAGCACAAAAAAAAAGTGACTAGAAAAGCAATCTTTCAATTATTCTTATGTCTGCTACCAAAAAGAATTAATACACTAAAACCCTTAAATTATCTGCTTCCAGCTTCCATTTCATCCAATGACGTAAACTCATGGCCATTTTGTCCATATCTTTGGTTGATTGTCTGCAAATCAATCGCTTGCATATGAAGTGCATTTACAGTTTGGCCCCCATTTGCATTGAAACGTGACTCCTCCAAAGCTCGAAAATATGCATAAGGTCCCCATCCTGAAATTAGGAGGGCAATTAAGCCTAGTGAAACACTGTGAACGTATGACTAGAACGAAATTTAGTAAAAACCAAAAACTCAATTGCTCATAACAGAAAAGCATATCTTACCATGCTCATTATATGGTGGTGGGAAGAACTGCAAGTAGCAAAATGTGGCCACAACAAGCCCTGTATATAGATAAGGCCATTATTTCAGACTCTGAACAGTATAACTGCCGTTGCTTAATTGTCAATTATCAGACAAAATCCTACCTATAAGACCTCCAGCGAATACATCTTGCCAATGGTGCCAATAGTCATCTACTCGAGATATGCCAACAAGAGCAGCGACAAGTATAGGAAGAAAAACAATGCACAATTTCGCAACGTGCCCTTTGCGATTGAATGCTTTAATTTTTCCAGCCAAGTAAAAGGAGAGAAAACCTAAGCCAGCAAAAGACCCTGCATAAATCAAAATTGGATAAGATGAATTACTGACATGTTCACTTTTACCCTTTCTGATAAACAAATACCCTCTTGGCGCAATTGACTAGCAGAGGTACAAAATCAGAAACCTCCAACAAACAAGGAGCTGAAAAAAGAACATACGAGTTGAGCAAGAAAAAAAGCAAAATTATAGCATATAGAGCGACTGTAGTTGCTAACATGAAGTATGCCCACTTGGGAAACTCTTGTGCCCTTCTTTGATCTCACTAGCCTTCCCATGACATATTACATCTCCCCACTTATCATATACCTAAAGACAAAATGAAAAAGTTTTAAGGATCAGAAATCATTTCTTTTTTCAAACAGAAGTACCAACTAAAGTCCACCGTGGACTAAAAAAGGATTGAAGCTCTGGCAGTAACAAAATTTAGGAGCCACTGAAAAAGATAGAAAGCCTAGACTGTTGGAAAAGACTATCGAGAATAAACGATTAATGATTGAAAGAACAAAACACATTACACCATCAGAAATAAGAACGTACATCTTTCCCGTCAGGAAAGCAACGCCAGAAGAAGTCAGGACGAGGCCGACCAACCGCAAGTTTTATGGAATCCGTGATGACCCCAGTAATTAGCATAGCAAATAAGAGGCCTGTTAACATATATGAATGCAATTCATCAGAGATATTGAAGCTGACTTTCATTTCAGATTAAGATGAAACTAAAATATGTTATGAATTTACAAACAGAATTACGGACCTAAAATGCTGTCGTGCAGATCATAGACATCTTTCCTTCGGATGTAGAAAAAGAAGAAAATGGCAATGGGCAGCAAAATTGCATACAACTGATTGTGAAAATTAAAAGAAACCCATTATAGAAACTCATCTCAGAAATATGATTTTTTCCAACGATCCCAAAAGCTGAAGTAAACTTACAGGTACCGCCCAGATAGGAACAGTGTTATCTTTCATAGGATATTTAAGATCGTCCATCATGTCCTTCCCCACAAATCGATGAAATGGATTAATAACATTCAAAACAACTTCTATCACAGCAAGGATAACTAATATGAGCCAATCGTGCCTGCGTGTTCGTGTAACTTTGGCTCCATGAGACCTGATAGTATGTACACCGTGATCCCCCTCCCTCATTACTCCCACCTGGTGAAGATACAAACACATAAAACTAATTTAGAAACAAGACAACAGAAGAGAACAGATAAGAGATTATGTTTTAAGAATTAAAAGGAAAAGAAGGTAGCAAAGCAAAGACTCATAATTCCATAACAAAGGCCTTTATTCATATATTTGTTGCTAAGGATACCCTGTCATAGAACAATACCTTCTTGGTTTCAACTAGAAACTAGGGACTTAAACAGTAAGCTGATTATACTTGGTTACTATTACCTTGAACAGATTAAACGTTCACTGCCCTCCACATCTATGGACAAACGAAGTCCTTTTATACCCAATCTTATAAAAGAGGCATCAACTGTTTATAAAGGGACAAAAATAAGTAGCAAATTCTTGTCGTCGTCTTCCCATCACAGGCCCAAGTTACCGGATTTTTAAATTCCGATAGATATGGTTCAAAGTGCTGTAAGGTAAGCCATCAATTATAATTACTAGTAGAAAAACTTACTCAGTCGAAGCATTAAAGCGTACAACTACGGTTACAGGCAAGCCCAAGTCGAAAGAAAATGCCAATCATATACAAGTCAGATTCTTTTACTCAATTTACAAGGTATGTGGTTACCAAATGCATGAACCAGTATAGCAGCACAAAAGCCTAATTAGACAGTACAAAAAACGAAGTAAACTGTAAATTTTCACGTTTCATAGCAGGCGTGTGACCATTAAAACGTTAACATGACAAACAAAACGTATATTGCCAACCTGAAACACATCCTTGAGTTTCTGAAAGGAACAGATAGACACTATGTTCCTCCGCCCAGGCCATTGACGTTAAAAAATAATAACAATGTGAAAACAAATTTTCAAATTCTGCAGATAAGTCTAAGAACCAAGAAAACAAATAAGTTTAGACTCGACAAAGTCAGAACTCCTTGGCCACAACAAAGGATGAGAAACAGATTCTTATCTCTATCAGGAAGGAGAAAATGGAACGAACAATCAAAAAGGTAAAAAAAAACACAAAAATAGTGGGTTTCAAAGCAAAATGCGTGGAACACATGACAGTAATCTTAACTTGCGACACGAGACAGAACCTTAGGACATAAAAGCTGTGAAACAGAACCAGAAGTGTTGCCAATTAAAGTTACCTAAAATTACAGCAACGATTCCTTAAAAGGAGATTATGAGATAGGATAGAGGGACCCAACAACTCCGAAAGAAATTTGCTGTCGTCTAAAAAACAGCAAAGCTTCTTCTCCTCCAGCAACCGTTGGTTTAAGTTCTTCACCACTTTATTGTTTTGTGACCGAAACTGCTTTGCCAGAGAGAGTGAAAGAGTGAAAAAGGAAAAGCTTTTCGGCGTCCGGCGGTTAAGAATTTTCAGATAAGAGTTAACGACCTTCACGTTTATATGTTGCATGCATTTAGATAACATTAATTTATAGTCCGCAACAAGGAAATAGCTGGTCGTGATTCTGCCCCGTTGGTCATGGAGGCGTTTAGTTTTGGTCCTTGTTTCATAAAGTACTCTGCTTTGATATAATTAATAACAGTGGAGTTAAGTTACGAATATTCTAAATAAATAAAATTGAATAAACTTGATTAAATCAATTAGATTATTTTTAGTCTACTGTTGTCTAAGTTGATAAAGAATATTCAGATTATAGTTTCTTTATTGCAACTGGTCAAAGTCGGGCAGTGATGAGAACCGTGTGATACTCTGACTATTTCGACTCTCGGTATCGAGAATGTTGGGTCCTAGAGCTACATGCAATCCCTGTTGGAAAGCTCACCAGAAGCGAAAACGGCAACTTCTGTTAAGAGTCGTGGAAGCTTCAAAGGCCGAGTTAGTCAAGGTACGCGGTCGTTTAGGTTCCAGCAGATTTGTCAAACATAAATACAAGTCGTGTAAGAAATTTATTTGGAATTTAAAACATAACAAATAAGAGGAGGACCAAATCTGTTAAATTAATTATTCAACGAAATAAGAAGACAAATCCTACTTGTTGTCTCGTTGGTCAACAATTTAGGGTCGTTCAAGCAGTCTCTAGAATGTGTCTTCCTTTGTCAAGTTTGGCGTGGAACTTGGTTCATTCGACGCTGGCTTTGACTAAATTAAGATTGAGCTCAAGCCTGCCTACCCAACCCTAACGTTAATGTCAATGTTTCGTATACTTATGGCTTCATAATGTTTCTTCGCGCACTCAAGTATTCTTCTCCGTAGAACGGGAAGGATTTGCTCATTGGTAACTCGATAAAGCTTCTTATGTCACCTCTAACAAGAGAGATCCTTTCATCCATGGTTATTAATCTTTTATTTTGTAAAATGGGGAGGATAAGATTCGGAAAAATGGTGCGATTGTATTTATATTCTTACGATTGACTTGACGTTTAAGACATTAACCTTATTTGTATTGATTATAACTATTTTTTTTTATTAATTTTACGACTATATGTAGCGATTTTTCTCCAAAGTTAGGGCTTATGTAAGTTTATCCTGATTATGAAAAAAATTTTTTACTTCTCTTTCAAGTTCTCTTTCATTTCACATAATTTTATAATGAATTAATTACAGGGGACCTCCCCTTTTATTTTATTTTTTTTCATTTCGGTCCACGATTTTTAAAAACTATCACTTTCCTTCTTATAATTTTATTCTTATATCGTCTGTGGTACCCAGTATCATTCTCAGTTAGAGATGGAAGAACAGCGTTGTTTGATACATTTAGGTGTTAAGTAACACAACACTTATCTTAGTCGTGTCATGTAAAACATGACATCATATAGCATCAAAAACCACACAATGTCGTCTAGATCTGGGTATCATGTTACATATATAAATGGCACTATATGAAAATAATGACACTTGGTGAAAACTCCTCTTCTTCCCTTCTCCTCCATTTGAGGGCTTTGTGAAAAACCATCTAAGCTTTGAGAGATCGTCTGACGGTGGTGGTGCGTAGTCAGCTCAAATTAACTTGGTAGTTGTAAAATTGAAGATATATGTGCAATAAATTAATATCAAGTATTCCATATATTTGCAAAAACAAGGGTGCTTTAATTAGTTGGTGTGTAGGGTTCTTCAATTTGAGGATTTTCAATTGCTAGGCTATTAAGGTTTCAATTATGATATTTTCAGTTAAGATTAACCTGAATTACATTTTGTCTTAAAATGCATTGGTATAGTTATATATCAAAGCTGGTGGAGTCGAATTAACTTTAACAATTGTGAGCAATGTTATCTTTGCTGAGTTGCCTTGAACTTCAAGAGACCTAATTTAGGCTGAAGATTATGCTTATAGTTGGCCAGATAATTACGATGAACCTAGTAATAATAACATGCTAAATGACATGAACCTAATTTATTATTTATATGGATAAGTAGTTTTTGACAAGAGTATACTGCTTACACTTCCATTTATCCATTACTTAAATGTTGAACTTACTCTTATTAGTATGATGGTGAGAAGTGGAATATAGTAGAGTTTTGGTTTGTTTTAGCTCAGTTGTATGTGCTTAATGAGGTTGGACTCAATTGAAGAAGTATTTAGGTTTTAAACATTAAGATTCCATCTTGATGTAGTAGCTTTCATCTTTTACACTCCCTTTTGTTTTTCTTTTCTTCTTTTTCCCCTTGTCTGACTTTATATGGGTCATCTTAGGTAGTATCATCTTTGGCATATTATAACTTATTTATGTCGAGCCTTAATAGTAAATTTGGTTTTCATTCCTTTTGCATTATTTGTTCCTTACACTTTAAAGTGAAACACAACTAATAAATATATCCATTTGATTCTTGTTTGATGGAATTGTCAAAAGCTTGGCATGGAGTAGCTTCTAATAAATTTTATTAAAATGTTATTATAGGTACTGGTTAAAAAAATAGTTGTTATTTCTATCCCTAGATTAGGTTTCAGTGTTTTTATAGTAGATGTTTTAAGTTCATACTTGATATGAAGGTGGAGAGAAATTATTTTGGTAGTGAGGTAGATGAGATGATCTTAGTTGACTTGATGCTCAATGTTAAAAGGTTTAGGTATGGGAAAACGTGGGAATTTATGTATAAATTCTCATATGAATCATTTAAACTGATATAAGGCCACTAAAAAATGATAATGATGTAAATAAGTTGATACAAACAATTGAAGAAAGAAAATTAAAGACAATTAAGGTGTGTTTGGATAGTAAGGTATCCTAAGTTATGCACACTTAATAACGATATCCCAAAGTATACGTATTGAAATAATTGATGATGGTGATGGTCCAATGTTCAATGAAGTAGCTATTGAAGTAGTCATGTAACAGTCATTGAAGTAGCCATTGAGGCACCCATTATAGCAACCATTGAAGGAACTACTAAGGCATCCATTAAAGCACCAACTTATGTTAATTCCGAATCATTAACATGTTCTTTTCTATTAAGTCATTCATGAAATCCATACTTCTTAAAGTAAAATTTTCATATAATACTCAAAGAAATTGTAGCATTCCTTTCTTTACTTTATTTGATATGTTCCAAAAAAGGATCGCAAACTAGTGTATCAAAAGCTTAACATACATAGGGATGTTATAGCTCATCAAACACTACAAGAAAAATGCCCTTTTGCAACGGAAATTATCGACGGAAAATATTAACTTTCCGTCGGTATGTAATATTAGCAACGAACTTTACCGACGGACAAGGGCGTCGTAGAATCGGCCGTAGCTAATAAATACCGACGGAAAATTATTTTCCGTCGTAAATTTCCGTTGGTAAATTTACTTACAGAAAACTGTTTTCCGTCGGTAAATTTTTCCGTTGGTAAATTTACCAACGGAAAAATGTAAATCGTTGACAGATTTACCGACGGAAAACTTTTTTCCGTCGGTAAATTTACCTACAGAAAACTATTTTCCGTCGGTAAATTTACCGACGGAAAACTTTTTTCCGTCGGTAAATCTGTCAACGATTTACATTTTTCCGTTGGTAAAATTTTCCGTCGGTAAATTTACCAACGGTTTACATGTTTCCGTCGGTAAATTGATCATAAAACTTTTATAATAATGTATTGTCAATATCGTCAATAAATTTTATTTCATGATGTTACAGTAGAAAAATATCTCAACCAAAGTAAAGATGACAGTAGCCGGAGACACAACGGTAGCTAGAGACACGACGATAGTAGACGGAGACATTCATCAAACACCTTACATGCATCAAAAATTCATCCCAACATCACAACTAAAATCATGTATTATCCCTTTTATTACTGCCATTCATACCTTAAAGTTGTTTTTCAATCACAAAATGCACAAATAAACAAAAGTAATCATATACACAAATTAACTTTCATCCAATATACAAGAAAACACATAACAGTAGTTGCGAAAATACCGCCACCAAAAGACACGATGACAATGGCCGGAGAAGACGACGCCGACGAGCATAAAAGCAGTCCACAATAGAGAAACCAGAGAGAAGAAAACCGAAGAGGAGACGCAACAGTAAGAAGGAAGAAGAAGATACAAGTGGAGGGGGAAGGATGTCGGGTGAGTTTAAATTTAAAGAAAATTTACCGACGGAAATTAGCGACGAAAATTTCCGTTGGTAATCTCAAAATTTTTGTATTCCGCCAATAATTCCCACCTTTTTACCAACGGATATCTTATACCGTCGCTAAATTCTATCGCAAAATTTGCGGAAATGATTTTCCTCCATATTTAGCGACGGAAATTTCCGTTCGTAAACTCAAAATTTATTTAGCGACGGAAATTAGTACTGTTACTAAACGAAAATTTTCCTGTCAACTTTACCTACGGAAATGGAATTTTCGTCAGTAATTTGCAACGGTAAATTTTCGTCGGTAATTTTCCGTCGCTAAATCTGCCTTCTTTACCGATGGATATCTTATACCATCGCTAAATTCCATCACTAAATTTGTCGGGATGATTTCCCTCCATATTTAGCGACGAAAATTAGTACCGTTGCTAAACGAAAATTTTCTCGTCAACTTTACCAACGGAAATGAACTTTCTGTCGGTAATTTGTAGCGGTAAATTTTTGTCGGTAATTTACCGTTGCTAAATTCGCCTTCTTTACCGACGGATATCTTATACCGTCGCTAAATTCCAAAAATTGCCGGAATGATTTCCCTCCATATTTAGCGACGGAAATTAGTACTATCGCTAAACAGAAATTTTCCTGTCAACTTTACCAACGGAAATTGATTTTCCGTCAGTAATTTGCAACGACATATTTTCCGTCGATAGTTTTCCGTTGCTAATTCTTACTTTTCTTGTAGTGAAATCTATCCTAATCAACTTACATGTTTATTGGACTACAAACATGGCACTACCAAGGAACCTTACAAAAGCAATAGAAACATTAATGATGAGAAACTTCATATGGTTTGGGGATGCGTATAAGAAACCTTGTGCTAAAGCTTAAGTGACACATGCTAAACCCAAAGAAAAGGTTAAGGAGCTTATAAGAGGCCATGAAAGCCACATAAAGTATAGATGATTCTTCATTGTTTAGGATAATTTACCAAAGTATAACACAAATCAACACCTAAAAGATAATATTGGGTGGTTGAGACATCCATCAGGCCTTTTCACTGATAAATCACGCTACTAAATGTTCATAAACTCTATACCAAAGGTGAATTGGAGTAAGCTTGCATAATTTAATCAAAGTCCCTCTAAGACATCTTTAATTTTGTGGCTTGATGTAAGAAATATGCTGAACACTTTAGATAGAATCAAGAGTTAACAAAACACAAATCCAAGATGTAAGCGATACAATGCAGTGTTTGAATCAAAGGACCCTCTCTTCATTAAATACAACTATCCAAAGGTGTTATGGTTGAAAATTCAAGCTCTTGGCAATCATCATTATAAGGAGCATGATTAGGGGAAGTCAGTGTTATTGGATTTAAAGAGATAACAACTAAAAGAAGAGGATCACAACTTGGTTAAAGTAGCCTTAAGATATAGTGTACATAAGAAATAAATGAAAGAAATTTCAAGAACAAGAGGCAAAACAATAGATATTATATCCAAGTTCATTAGCTTAAATAAGAGAGTGCATCATATGGACAATATTATATAAATCTTATATTAAATATGTGGAAAGAAGATGGAATATAGAATGAAGATAAATGGAAGAAGTAGGGACATAATGTACAAGAACTTGAATTCAAGCTAGAACCTCGAATAATTGTTAGAAGATATACGTTTGTTGTTTAATTAATAAAGACTCAATGAACTGAACATGAATATATAGCTTAGACAAAGATATATATGTTAAAGTCCAAACAAGTATCGACCGAATAAGGAAAAGAATAGATGTTAAAAAGATATATGATAAATGGAGATTTAAACATCAAAATTGAAAGAAAATGCCACAAAACTAACTTACATGATCAAAACACAAGAATGAATTAGTAAGCATGTAAGTTAAGTTAATATTCCTATCAATCAAAACATAGGAAAATGTCATCCCATCCCCAAACAAGCTCCTAAAGCTTAGAGGATTTTCAAAAAGCCATTAAAAAAAAGGAGTTTTCATTAGACATTGTTGTCTTTATGTGAATTTGTCTATATGCGTATCACAATATCCAAATCTACTGACATTATATGGTTTTGCAATGCCATACGACATCTTGTGTTACATGGCACAACCAAGACATGTTTGACATTATGTGATTTTGCAATGCCATACGACGTCTTGTGTTACATGGCATAACCAAGACATGATTCATGCTATATAACTCTTAAACTAGTTAGACAATAATGTTATACCCCTATTCTTTATTATGCTTTATAATAGAGACTGATGTCATGTGCTACAAGTAAACAAAAAAAAACTATAACAGGAATAATATTTTTTAAAAATTAGGGGCTAATGTGAAAAAGGTATATATCACTATGGGAAAGGGTCCAATGTAATTATTATACTAATTTATTATTTAGTTTTTCATTGACTATTTTACAAAAATAATGTTCTTTTTAAAAATATCTTACAAAATAACTAATTAATTTATTATGACTATTTCATCATTATAAAAAGTATCAAATTTCCTAAATTTGTTCTTAAATATTTTATAATTTTAACTGCTTCCTATAAATAGCATTTTATAATATTGATGTAATAAAAAATTTCCTAAACTAAGAAGGCTAATAGACTTCCAAAAGGAAAGTTAAAGGTGTTAGAGCTATCTTGATGGGGACACTCTAACATTTAATTCATTAAAGGAAAGAAGTGTTTACTTGAGAATTAACAATGGTACAAAAATGAGCAAATAAATGTTACCTTAATAAATAATATATTTTTATTATGAATTTCTATAAGGGATGAGTTTCAATATAAGTTTAACTCTCTAACATTTGAATCTTCATGTAATTCATTTGATAGATTGAATAAAGTTAAAGAGGTCATATTTATATCTATCAAGAACTCTAGGGTTCTTACTTGATAGATTTATTCATAATAGGCTTATCTTTGTAAGGTTCATTCTTGCTAAGTTTATCTCTATTAGGTTCGTCCCTGTTAGTTTCATCCGTATTAGGTCCATCCTTACTAGGCTCGTCTTTGCTAGCTTCATCCCTACCTTTATCAATGAGTGTTTCCTATACATATGCTAAGCTTACATGTGAAAAGAATGTATATTTTGATCCTACATATGTTGAACCTACATATGTTAAGTTTGCATGTACTAAACCTATATATATGCAAAATATATGGTGGACTCATATAATGACTATATATAACTTAATTCCTTTACTTTATAACTTATCTAAGGCAAGCGTATATATCGTTCTATAATATAAAACTTTAAGTACCAAATGTCAATCACATAGAGACTATGATTATAGTAATAACTCTTTTCCTATTATCTAATTGATAAAGGAGGTGATATTGATAAATTGGATTTAAAATAAAATAAAATAAAATAAGGTCATGTCAACACAATCAAATAAACTAGAATGGAAAAAGAAGGCAAAATCAACTAATAAATAATAATACATGAAATCCAAATCCTCCAAGAACTTCTCATGGAACTATGATTTACTATTCAAACAAATCTAAAATGTTTATTAGATCATGAAAATTCTTCAGTCATGCCAATATCTTTCTTGCAACTATTAACACCCAATTCTAGGATGATTAATTTAAATATCTTTCTAATTAAAACCCTGGAATCCTATCAATCAATTTATGGATTTTACTATTAGGTTTGACTCTAATCGGAAAGATTTATATCGACTTATCTCTAAGTTTTCATACAACTCACTTCAAATATGCTAGATCTATTCATACATTGAATTTCTAAATCAAAATTTCATAAAATCATAAATGAATAAATATCCTGAAAATATTAATTCAAAAATAATTCGGAACACATAATCAAATCCTAGTGAAACAAATGAAATAAAGTTTAATATAACGATAATAAATGATCTTAGGCTCAAATAATTTAGGTTCATATATGAAAAATTCTAAGAACTTTCATCCAAATTGACAATCAAAACATTTGTTCATAACGTGGTAAGTCATTTCCAGCTTAATTCAATGATTTATAATAACTAAAAATATTTCAAGATAAGAATCAACAAATTATGGATCTTTATAAAGCAGAATCAATAAATAAAATTAAAATACGATTGAATCATAGTTAAATCCATATCAAAATCACAATACACCTTCCAGATACTTAGGGGGCACTTGGTTCACAGAGGGCAATGAGAATAGGAATGGGAATGAGAATGAATATAGTGAGAAATGGGAATGGATGTAAACATTATAATTATGATGGTTGGTTAAGATGAAGGAATGATTACCATTACCATTGTTGGTAGTTGGTTTGTTAAAAATGTTAAGAAATAAAAAAAATTTTAAAATTTTGTTTTATGTCAAAATTTAAATATATTTTAATTGATTATATTTAATTTATGCACCCTATTTATAATGACAGAATGTTTAAAATAAAGTATATTGCAGTATTTCCTTTCTGATAGCTTTTGAAAAAAAATGCTCCAATATTTTCTTGCATCAACATATCATTAGTTATGTAATATCCTCAAAATATAGTTTAATCATCCAAAATATTATAAAATTCATCGATATAACCATAATATCCACCATTCCATTGCTATAGTAAAATCAAGTAACATAGTTTAATACAATTTACATTCCTCTGATAATGCAAATGATGTAAAATATCAAAGCTATAGACAATACCTTAACCAAAAGCCTTTAATTGATGCAAAATAATTAGGTTAACATAACAATCTTTGTTTGCATCGCAACTATAAAATTCCCAACTAATACAAAATAACTTGGTTAGGCAACATCAATTGCATCATAAGTTCATAATACTTACAAAAATACTAATATGCTTCCTCGAATGATTCATGGACTAGAAGATGGATAGAGGAATCTAAGTACAAAAGACCTTTTTAAATGACTTAGCAAAGCGAACAAAACTTGAACTTTAGCAAGATTATTACAGAATAACACAGTAGCCTTACCAATATCCATTTCAGATATGCCAATATTAAGAAGCTCACTGGGGAGCTCTTACATCTCATGAGTTAGGGAATCAGATTTAGACTCTACAATCAAAGCATTTGTAATAACTACATATTGTGAGGCCATTTGTTAGCAAATAGACTCAAACTTAACGGTGAAGCTGTCTAACCTTGACTCGATAGTATTCTGAAGTGTTACTGGTTTTTTTTTTTCTTGTAATAACTTTCCTTTCTTGGTGATATGTTTTTTTCTTTGCTTTTTTATTCCATTGTTGCTTTAAGGAATAGCCGAGGATCCTTATGTATCAGATACCACAAGTTCATCTTCACTGTCTGATGAAGAACACACTGTCATATTCATTGGACTGTTAGCCTTAGCACTTGCTTCAGCTATATCCTCAATTTTGAGTCCTATCGCTCTATCTTTACCCCACATCATGTCTAGTTTCTGCAAATATGGGAATTTAAAGTTCTACATTCCAATTGCATTATTATGATTCTATAAAAAAGAATTACAAGAAGAAGAAGATTAAAAACGTAATAACAAGAAAATATTATAATTATGATAAAAGAAACTACTAAAATAAGAGTTCAGTCAACTTTTGAGTTAGATGTCCTTACCAAGCACCATTCATCAAACCATTGTTTCTAACAATTAATCTTATGCTCAACATCATCCCACCTATAGCCACTTTGCATACACATTTCAGAATTGGATTGTACTTGTTTCTTAACCATTTAATCTTAGAGTCAATGTAGGGATCAACATCCTTATCAAAATTAGGAATCTTGCTCAATAACATCTTATGCACTTCAACCATGTAATTGTTCTTAAATCCCCCGTCTACTTTCCATAAAGGATCACAATCTAGTTCCTGCAAAACGTTGACCAAAGCTTCAACCTCATCATCCTTCCAATACTGCTTATTGTTTCCCCTCTCACAAGTTGCCATAACCCTTCCTAATAAAAGTACGACAATGTAAGAGTTATCAAAGAAATAACATATAACAAAAATAACTTTGCAAAAAATTCTAAATACAACGATGTAATCTAATAAGTCACAAATACAACGATGTAATCTAATAACTAACAAACACATATTCAACCAAATAGAGATGTTCACATGGGTGCATTTCAAAAGTAAGCCAATAAATCTCAGTTATATCTTACAAATAGTAAACAAATCGAGATGTTCAACATTCAGGTACATTAATCAAAATCAAAAGATTTCAACAAGCTAATAAACATATGAAACAAACATATCTTAAATTAATAATCTAAATCATTGTTATTGGATCTAGTTGTCCACATATTATACATGTTGGTTGCCATATTATTCCTAAATGTCAACCAATCATCAGTTGGGCTAATTTGTGTAATGTATTCCATTTTATCATCTTCATCACTCTTATCTCCTCACCCTCCTCTTAATCTTCAGTGATTGACTCATATGGATCAAATCTCATGAACTTGCAAATCAAGTTGTGTAGAAGAGAACAAGCCATTATATTACGAACTTGGGTTTGAATTAGGAAAAATGAAGGGGATGCAAAGATCTTCCATCTTCCTTTCAACAATCCAAAGCATCTCTCAATAACATTCCTTGCTTTGTTGTTTCATGTTAAAGTATTGATTACCCTTATGCAATCATCAACAAAGGTGACAAACCACTTAGCCCCTAACACTTTAGCTATCCTTGATGGTCCCTATATATCAGAATGAATTAAAGTGAAATGTAACAAGGATTTATTGTCAGCAAAAGAAGTTTGACAATGTTTGCAAACTCATAAAATCACAGTGTAAGTTCTTTACATCATTACTTATGAACAACATATGCAACATGTTTCTCATTAAACCAAAGGAAGGATCACCAATACGGTAATGAAGAAGCAAAATAAGGTTATTGGTAATATTTACATTTCGGGTCATGTAAGACAAGAAAGGATATTGATTATTGGTTTCACTCTTAGTTTTTAGAATGTAGAGTCCATCCCTTTCCTTAGCAAGCTCAATCATCATCCACGAAACCAATCCTAAAAACACAAGTGTGGTTTTTATGGAAACAACTTCAGAAATTCAAAGCTAGATAATTACCTCTAGATATTGCTCGACTACAAATGACACCACAGCTGATGGATCTTTTGAAACCTTAGGAATAACTACCTAAAATGTAACAATAATTTGCACTGTTCAAGTTATCAATTGTCACAGATAAAAGGCTATAGGAACAAAAATCATAAACATAAAGTGCAGCTATATGAAGTGAAGAGAGTGAAATAATTATTGGTGGCAGTTAAACAAGTACAATCATATATCATCAATTAACAACCTGAATATGTATGCACATGTGCATGTTCTAAGAGAGAAAGAATGGGTGAACTCACTACTCTTATGTGAAATTCATCTGACAAGTTTTGTTAACTCTCTCAATAGGAATACATTTTAGTGTGTAGAGTATCCCAAAGATGGTTAAGAATCTTTGATCTCTAAACCATTCTCCTCATTATGTCTTATACAACCATTCTCCCGTCTCTACAACTCCAGTATTCACCACATTCTAACTTGGCAACCTTGATGGTTTTACTGAATTGCTTCCCAACCTTTGCCTTAAATATTTTGAATTTCTCTAAGGCCTCAAACTTACTAATGATGAGATATAAGTAATCTTATCGGGAGTATATCATTAATAAAGGTAGCTAATAACTTCTTTTATCAATGATCAGGTTCAAAGATCAACTAATATATACAAATAATCTCTAAAATTCTGGTACTCTTAGTGACGCTATTTTTCTCACTTTTACTGAGTTTATCTACACAGGCATTAACAAGGTCATCATAGTCTAAATTAGTAAGGAACTAATTCTACATCAATCTCTCAATCCTTTTCTTTAAAATTTAACTAAGACACGTATATTATAAAGAGAATGATGCCTCCTTAGTTAAAAACCTTTTAATATCTTATTTGTCAACATTTATAACACATTTATCAATATTCTTCAATTCCAAACAATAAAGAGCATCATTAAAAAGATTCACTGGTTACATAAGAACTGAGGACCAATGTTGAAAACAAGTGAATATCAACATCACTAAGTATAAAAACTACAATTAAACCACATCTCATTAATGATAATACATCATTTCATTCAACAATATACTAGCACCTAATCTAAATTGCATCTCCAAATTTACGATAGATTATATTTCTACTATCATTCCATTACCTATAAACATGTTTACCTCCTTTTTACTTGGCTTTCTTTTGCTCTTTAATACATGAAATATTGGAAATACGAATTGGGGAACCACTATCCAACCACTAACTATTTTTAGCTATATATATTAAAGATAATCTTTGGCAAAAATATTAAGGCTAGCTTATTGATTTTCTTTTTTTTCAAAGAATAGTTATATTTAAAAAATTCCTTAGAAAACTAGATAACGAGGACCTATATGTTAAACACTGCAAATAAGTTCCTTAAGAAGTTGAAGAAGAAGGGTTACAAAGTCCTCTACATGGTTGATGCCATTGATGAGTATACGGTTGGTCAGTTTAATGAATTTGAAGGTAAAAAGCTTGTACCCACACTCTATTTAGAGGTACCAAGGTTATTTTTGTTCAAGATCTCTTCATATTTAAGCATCCTTAACTTGTGATATTTCTTTATTTCTTTTAACAAATATGCAACTTTGATTAAGTCTTCAACCAGTATTCTTGCATCATTTAGTTTCACTATCCTTATAGAATAGCGAAATTTGCTATTCAAATATGTTTGAAAGAATATCTCAGCATATCCAATTCTTTTGAGTTTGGTCGTATTTTCATCAACACTTATTTCACTACCTAGTGAGCTTGTTATATGATTAAGTTCGTATAAGTAGTGGACTTGAAGAAAGTTAACTGATTTCAGAATAAGACTCGTCCTTTGGTTCACAACAATTTTAATTACTACTTACCTAAAACAAACATAAATGTCAACTGTAGGCTCATTCCTAAATAAACATTCTTAAGCGAAACAAAATCAAAAGGAACTGATTTGGACCAAACACAAACTGTTAGGCACTAAAAAGGTTCAATTGCATAATTATTCATTTATTCATCAATGAAGATAAAATAACAAAAGTTCAAGTGCATAATAAGAATTTATTCATCATCGTCGGTGGACTTTTCGAATCCAATATCACATTCATTCTCACTACTACTTGTCTCTAAGTCATCCAAATTGTCATTCAAACGTTGCTCAGAATTCAATACAACATTATTTATTACATCAAATGCAATATCATTTCGATCTAAAAAATCTAAGGAACATTCCTTGTCTTCCACTGGAACTTCATAAGACTCCTCAACGTCATTTGAATCTTCTTCATTACCATGCAATGGGATATCATATGCACGTCTAACTTCACATTCTCGCACAATCCGCCAATTTGAACCGAGTAACAAATCTTCCACTAAAAACACTTTCTTTTCTTGGTTTGTCAAAACAAATGGGTGATCCTTGAACCAAAACTTAGTTACGCTGATGCTTTTTAGAATGCTGTTGACCCTCATATTCGAATTTCCAAGATCTTACCATTTGCATTTGAAAAGCACAACACTTTTACCCCTAACATATTCAAGCCTGATGATTTCTATCAGCATCCCATAAAATGTAATATTATCTTCCCCATAATTTCCTAACACTGCAACACCACTATTTTGTGTAACACTACGTAGATCACGGGCTTTAGTACGAAATCACATGCCATTTGTATTGCATACAGTATACTTTTGCACCAAACTATGAGGTCCACATGCTAATGCATACAAAGACTTAAACATATTTCCTTCACGGGAGCTAGTTAATGTCGTCATCTATAACAAGAAATGAAAATAAGTTAATAATATATCATTATTAGTGTACACCACGTACAAACCTTCTTCTCACCCGATGCTTTAACCGTAAAGAAAATTGTTCTCTATGTATCCTGTCAACATCCAATGGACTTTGTTGCCTCAGCTCATCCATGTGCTCACTATGGGTCATCATAAATTCAATCAAAATTATATGAAATATCTCTACTTATGACATATCTTAATTTGACAAAAGGTTAGAAAAACTTACTCAATAAAGGGCCTAATCTCATGACAATTCATAAGCACATACTAATGTACAATCTCTAGCTCATTTGTAGGAAGAGCAATTGTTTTGCCGGCACCAATCGGTTTACATTGTTGGAAGAACACTGATATGTCACTACCATCAACCATATCATTGATTCACTCTGGCACGTTGAAATTGGTTTCAATTCCTTTAAATACATTGAACAGAATGTCATGTACTCTTTAACAACATACGTTTCAGCAATTGACCCTTCTGGACATGATTTATTTCTAACAAATCCCTTTAGTGTACCTAGGAATCTTAACAAATGAATAACCATAATTAGATAGGCCATTATTTAGATAACTTTTAAAAGTAATAGGATCAATTTAAGTAATACCTCTCAATTGGATACATCCATTTATACACAACCGGTCCACCAAGTAAGGCTTCATTTGGCAAATGAATACCCAAATGTACCATCACATCAAAGAATGCCGGTAGGTATATCATTTCAAGTTTGCATAAGATTAAAGTAATCTCATGACACATCTTCTGTATGTCATCCTTATTCAAACTTTGTCTACAAATTCGGCAAAAGAAGTCCCCCAACTCCATTAAAACATTTGTCACATCTTTATTCAAGATAAAACGCGTGCCTAATGGAAGAATGCTTTGTAACGGTATATGACAATCATGAGACTTAAGTCCAGTAATCTTCTTTTCATCAACATTAACACATCTAGATATATTCAATGAGTAACCATCTGGAAACTTCACCTGCTTGACAAACTCACAAAACTTCTTCTTCTCATCGGAAGACAATGTATAGCATGCTGGAGGTTTAGCCACAATAGTTCCATCAACTGCTCTTATCAAGTGTAATTCTTTTTTAATATTCTATCTTCCAAATCAAGTTGAACCTTGATTGTATCTTTGTTGTACCTTCAACATTCATCAAAGTACCAAGGATATTGTCACAAATATTCTTTTCTATATGTATGACATCAAGGTTATGCCTTAATCTTAACTTATGCCAATATGGTAGATCAAAAAGAATGTTTTTTTTTTAATTCCAATTAAACTCTCCTTCCAATCTCCTTCTCCTTTTATTACTGGGGTGCTTGCCATAACATATATTTTGCATATAACATAATTGTTCCACCACATCATCTCCACCTAGTAAGTTAGGTATAGGCCGATGGTCACTCTTACTATCAAACTTCTTGCTTTTTCTCCATGGATGATCGTAAGGAAGAAAACAACGATGACCTAAGTAACCAATCTTACTTCTTAACTTACAAGAAGGAGTGTGCTTGTTACAAACAGGGCATGACTTATAGCCTTTTTTCCTCCACCCAGAAACAGTACCATAGGCTGGAAAGTCATTGATAGTCCACATTAAAGCTGCATGCATTAGAAAATTATCTCCTTTTGAAACATCAAAAACATCAAAACCATCTTCCCATAACTCATTTAACTCATCTACTAGTGGT
>JAOSBN010000177.1:11891631-11919601 GCA_027563595.1 Erythroxylum suave
GCACCCCCTCAATTAGCCCCTAATTAAACCTATTAATTGGGGTTAATTAAGAATACTTAATGTGGCCGTTACAAAAGACCAACAGTTATAATGGACGTAATGAAAATAATGCAGAACTTGGTGGATTATCAAGTCATCATGCTGTGTTTTTTCAAGAAGGAAGACGAGGATCCGTCCCAAAAACGAAGTCCAATCTCCATTGTTTAAAATTCCAATCATTACGAGGAGGCCAATTTTAAAAAAAATTAAAAAATTGCATGAAACAAAAAAATTTGTCACATCAACATTTAGCCGAAGGAGGTTTAACACTGTTAATACGTTATTTTAAATATTTTCAAAACATTAAAGTTCATTTTAATAGTTTCGTAAATATTATGGTTTATTTTGAACATCTTAAAATACTAGAATCTAATTGAGACGTTTTATAAATATTATGGTTTACAAATTGTTTTGTTCTTTTTAGCTACACATCAAATGTAAAAGTTATCAGACAACCATGCTTTCCATCCGTCCATTGATGTTTGTACGCCCCATAAAGTTTAACACCGTGACCTCAAGGCGTCAAGACGCTAGAGATGAAGGAGAATAACTCGTCACCGTATGTTAGTTATGAGAAATTATGAGAATGTACCAGAACAACTCACCAACCACGCGCGTTAGATACGAAGAATAAGGAAGGAAAATAGAACTAGAAATTTAAGGATCATGGAATTACAGATTCTAGTCTGTAGAGTGGGTCCCGCCAATTCTACATGGCTCTACATCGACATTCATGGAACCCACGAAAGGAAAAACAATAAAAAGGACAGGCAGCAAAAAAGAATTCTAGTAGAGATAAGAGATCTCTCAGTTAAGAGTTTGATTCATATGATTTTAAAAATATTATACTCTTAAACGTTAACGTGTAAAAGAACTTCAATAAAACTTATGCTATCAATTTGTTTAGGATTTAGTGTACGTGAGATTATCAATTATATTCGTATATTTACATAAATTATTTTATATATGTATCACTAGTTAAATTATTGGTATTTTTGTTGAGATTTATTACTTGAAATGGTTTAAGACTCTCATATTTTAACACGAGTTGTCTCTTAATATATAACCTTAAGTTTATAAGGTAATATCATTCATAACCTAATTATTGTGAAGTATAATTAATATGGTAATGTATTCTTTAATTGTGGTTATAGGATAATTATCATGATTGTATATTGATTATATAGTTGGACTTAATCTTAATCATCTGTGTATAACTCCTTTTTCAGCTTATTATACACACATCATAAATAATATTTCATTATTTTCTCTTGTCTTTTTATGTAGATAATAAGAAGAAATTAATCAAATTACTAAATTGTCAAAAGAAAATATTTTTCTTTCCAAAATTGATAATATAAACAAAAACTTCTTAATATATTCTCCTTAACTAACTATGCCTCATTTTGGAAGGAGATAGTATATAGAACTTTACAAAGAAGATGGAGTGACTACAAGCGCTAAGTGTTTCTCAAGTTTTTGTTTGCAAAACTTGTGCATGAATTTTAGTGAGAAAGGAAGTTGTGATTGTTTCAATATCATGCTAGACAGAAGAAAGCACGTTACTAAAAACTCTTTTACTGGATAAGAATGCACATTATATTACTCTATTAATAAGGACTAGATGATCTGTATGTTCATTATGGATTTTTTTGGAGGTATTGATTATAGTACTAGTGTAAGTAGTTTTTTTTTTAATTTTAATGTATTAAGCCTTAAAATGTAATCCATCTGTACAATTAAAATACAACGCAATGTCACCAAAGTTTAGCGACTTTCAATGATTATAAGTAGGACTTACAAGATGTGTAAAAGGAAATTAGACATTCCAAAAGGAAAGAAGGTAGTGCTTGTCTCGCAATATGTGATTTTGTATACTGATTTAAAGCCTTATGTGTTACATAAGTTGTCTGCTAAACTGTTCCATAGGAAGGCATTTGTCTTGAAAAATCTAGTAATTTCTTTCATCCTAAGTTGCTATGACTATTGACAAGAGAACCAACTAGAAATGTTTGTAACTAGTGTTTGTTCAAGTGTTTTCTAGTTAAATGCTAAACTCTAATACTATGCAAATTGTTTAATTCTTCAGCTATCAAACATCTTCTATAGAGTTCCTTCTATATTCCTCTAATGTAGTTGCAATTGAAGAATAAATGTTCAATGTTTTCCTCGACTTCTTAACATAATAGACACCAATTTGTAAGATGTATGTGTCTACCAATTTTGTCAATAATTTTAAACTTCCTTTTCATTGCAATCCATAGGGTAAATGCAGCTCAAGGGTTAATATAATTGCACTAGATTTGTTTATTCTAAAGCACTTTAGATAAATGTTTGAAGATTAAATTCTTACAAGACTTATTAGTGAATCTGCCATCAATGGTGTATTTCCATATATATTTGTCTTCATCTTCACTAATATATTTTTGGAGAATTTTATTTAAGAGACCTCTGGAGAGTGATGATTGTTGGAATATCTCCTTATCTAATAGAGCTAATACAATTGAGGCATTGAGTGGAATTGCAGATTTGAGAGATGTTGCTTGATTGACATTAGTAAGTTGCCCAATTGACAGACAGTTATCATACAAAAAGTTGGTGGATTCTCCATTCCATGCTAATGTAATGAAGAAAACTTGAAATCTTTTTCTTAATTTCAAAATTGTTTTTAAGGTAGAGGAGGGGAAGTGTTTGATGCCTAAAGCACAGATACTTCTATTCTTGATGAAGTAAGTATGGATCTATTTACATCACAATGATTATTTGTCATACATGAGCCTCCAAAGTCTCTTTGTAAGCAATATGATATTTATGTTTTTGATAGAATATATGTCAATTCCTTCCTTGTAATGCAAACCTCACTCCATTTCACTTTTCTTCTACAAGTTATATCTTTATTACTTGACCATAAAAATTTGTTAAATAGTTTTTCTATTGATTTGATGATGGAATTTAGAAAGGTCAAATGAGCTGCCCAATAAGTGTTAATGGCAGTTAGTGTCAAGATTATTAGTTGGGCTCTTCCTGTTGCTGATAGATGCTAGGAGCTCTAGGATGATATTTTAGATTGAATTACATCAAAGAGATCTATGAAGTCTTTTGTTCTCATTCTTTGAGTAAAAGTGCCCAGTGATATCTGAGATCAATTGCTTACTACTAGAAGCACTCCTTAAAAGATAAATGTTGGTTTTGGAGAAGTTTACCTATAATCCAAAAGATTTTTGAAAATTTTAAGAGCTTTCAGTAATGTGGAGGTGAAGAGTGCATCCGCTTTAGGTAATAAAATCAGATCATCTGCAAAACAAAGATTAGTCAGTTTTAATTAATTTGGAGGTGAAAAGTGCTTCCGCTTTAGGTAATAAAATCAGATCATCTACAAAACAAAGATTAGTCAGTTTGAGTTTCCTACACTTACAGTGGTATTTGAGCCCTTTGTTCTTTCAATAATCCTTATGATTATCATATAAAGTGCCTTTATAATAAAGGAAAATATGTATGGTGATATTGGATCTCCTTATCTAATACATTTATAACTTTTAAAGAATTTGGTAGGTTGTCCATTCACGAGAATGTTATATGAGGAAGCCTTTATACACTACTCAATCTATTAAGTGAAAGAACCTGGGAACTCCATATCATAGAGGATATTGATTGATGATAAATTTCTAATTGTCATTATCATATGCCTTTCTAAGATCAATTTTGATGCAACAATTGGGATTGCTCTTCTTCTTAGAATAATTACTAATGAGCTCTTGCAGAATGAGTATGTTATCTTTAATCAACCTTCCAGGTATGTAAGCTCCTTGGTTAGGAATGATGTGCTTGCCAAGTAATCCTTTGAGCCTTTAAGTAAGAATCTTTGAGATAATTTTATAAATGGAATTACAACAAGCTATAGGTCTGAAGTCAAAACTTTAGATTAGTTCACCTTGCTTTAGAACCAAAGTTATGAATATCTTGTTTATCTCTTTTAGAAGTGCGCCCTTACTAAAGAATTGCAAAACTACTTTTGAGATCATGTCTCCAATGAAAGACCATGTCTTGTTGACGAAATTGATATTGAAACCATCTAGTCTAGGTATAGATGAATATGTAGAATCCTTCAACACCTACTTGAGGAATTGTATAGATGAATGCGCTTCATAGTTGTTCATTAAGTCATTAAAGTAGTTGAAAGCCCCTTCTAATAGCTAATTCTGAGAGTCAAGATTGATATCATTATGCTTAAGAGAAATTATTTTGTTTCTATATTTCCTTGATACTATGGTTTTATGAAAGACCAAGGTGTTCCTATCTCCATTCTTCAACCAATCAACCATTGTGTTTTGCTTCATTAGAGAAGAATTATAAAGGGGTGCTTGTTTGTAGCTATGTAAAGCTTCGAGATCTAGTATTTCTATATACAACATCTTAAATGTACTCAAACTCCCTTTTTGATGTGTTTACAAGATTGCCAACATTTTGTTTAAGTAACATCTTCATTTCATTCTTAATGATTTGCATTTTTCTTGCATAAACATATTGTTTGGTACCTCTAATGTAGATTCGTTCTTTAACTCCAGTTAGCTATAACATGAAGTTGTTAAATCTGAATGGAAAGTTGGAGTCTAATGTTGCTAATTTGGTTATAATGGGGTGTGATATAATGGCATGTTGTTTGAGTATAAGGAAAAAAAGTTAGGGAAAATAGTCATCCACATTGGAGACGCTTTTATCTAACTTTTTCCATATTAGATGGTCACTATTTTGCTTATTACTCCATATGTAAAAACACCCCCTCCCCCAAGGGGAGATTAGTGAGCTAGGCTTCTTCAAGACATTTTCCAAGTTTTGTGCAGGGATTACAATTTGATCTTAATCCATCTTCTTCCTCTACTTTTAAGATGGAGTTGAAATCACCTGAGATCATCCAAGGTAGGTTCATTGTAGCTGCTAACTCCTTTATGTAATTCCATAAGAAGTTCCTTTAGGCATTATTATGTGTATATAAGGATAAGCAAATTTTCTAATTGAACTGCTTTATAAAAACCTATAAATGTACCATCTAGTCTATATTGTTAAAAGAGTTGACAGATAATATATTGGAATTAGGATTCTTCCATTTGGATGATAGGTATGACTAGAAATGATTCGCCAATTAGTAGTAAAATAGGTTAGCAGTTTTCAATACTTCTTTCTAATTCTAGTTTCTAAGATTCTAGCAATTGCTACTTTATTAGGAAAACTAGTGTCCTTAATCATTAGCTTTTTATTAGGGGCACTTACCCCTCATACATTCATTGTGAGGATCTTCATGTCTCCCCTATAGAGAGTATCTTTTCTTCTACTTAATCTTCTTCTAACTACTGTCTTAAAATCATAATCTGTTTGAATTTACTATTGAAATTTCTTACCAAGTGTTTATGTGGTATTCTTTTAAATACTGTCTACATCAGCCTTTATAAGCCTATGTTGATCTTATGTTTGTTCTTTTTCATGTTGGACGTGTAACATTGCATTGATAACTTCACTTTGAGCTTTGTCTATTTTATTTGCTTTATTTGTTGTAGCTAGAATTTTAATTGTGGTCGCTTCATCTTGGTTCTTCTATTCAATATCCATTTCCACCAATTATTGGTGCTCTCCTGTTTTAAACATGCACCCTGTTGGTTTCGATATATATTTCTTATCTAATTGTGGTCTATATGCATATATAACCCATAATTGATCTTTTATAGGCTTCAGATCTTCATTCAACCAGAAGAAAGGTATATTTTCTGGTAGGTTAGATAAGGAAGTTACTAGAATACAAATTCTAGCATAATTAATGCACTTGATTTTTGTTATAGGTTTATCCAATGCCATTGGCCTACCTATGTAGCTTATAAGATGACTCAACACCTTGCCAGTCCAATGTTCAAATGGAAACTTGTGCAGGCATATCCAAATGGTAATATTGTCATATTTGAAGCCTCCTAATTTAATTAGTTGCCTCCAAGCTTATAGTAATAGCGATTTATTTTACACATGTCAGTATCTAGATTGCAACAATAACTTGGCTTCTTCTGGGCTAGAAAATTGAAACAAAAATATATCCTCATTGTTTACTAAAAAGTCTACCAATCCATGTTGTTTCCAGTTACTGAGGGCCTATTGCTTCATAACTGGAAAGGCAATCCTCTTATCAATGAAAAAGTCAATAATTGTAGTTCTTCATTTACCGGCTTCAACCTTCAACAACTCCATTGGAGGAGAAACAATTCTCTGCTAAAGAGACTCATTAGGAAGGTAATATTATAACTTTTATTTTTTATTTTGATTCGCCTACTGCTTGAGTCTATGTCTTTCAAATGGAAGGGTTATTGAGGCTTGCAAGAGGTGGGTTAGAGGTTGATTCAAGAAGACTCGCAGATGATTCACTAGAACAGCTTACATTTAAAAGTGGGAAATGTATATCCATAGGTACAAGCTATGGACTAATGGTTAATAGCTGGATATACAGGGTTAGAGACCACAAAGGTGCTTTGAGTTAAAGGTGACTTAAATAAAGCAGGGGAGAAGGATGATGTGGCCTGCTATGGTGAATGGAGTGAGTTGTCGAATATCTGGCGAGTAGGTGTTGTGAAAATTGTGAAGAATGAGGTAGTATGCTGCTAGAAGGAGAAGATGGCAAAATGTTGTCAAGAAGAGTGAAGCTAAGAAGGTAAAACCTATTACAAAAAAGTTAAGGAAGGAGGTGAACAATGTTTTGGCAGGAAATGAACAATGCTCTTTAAGATCAGATATTCTTCTACTTGTATGTAAATTTAACTAATATGACACGATGATTTAGAGTATAAATGGGCAGGTTGAGATTAATGAAGGATAGATGTTGTAAGATTTAAAATTTAGATTATAATTTGTTTAAGGATAAGCAAAAGCTTAAGTGTGGGGGATTACTAATGTAAGGAGTTAAAGTGTTATAAATAGAGACTTCTTTGTTTTCTTTGTACCCATTGTATGACATTTTAATTATCAATACAATTCAATTAATTTCTAAAAAAAAAAGGGTCCACAATCTCATTTATTCATAAAACAAAAGACTTGTGTAATTTTTGGTTTTCTATTTTTATTTTTGAATTTAGTAAAAAATTGTTTGGTTGAATTTCTTATTTCTATTTTTTCTTAATTTCTAACAATTTCATAATTTATGAAACTACATAAATAAGTTTTTGCTTTTTATTTTTATTTTTGAACTAATTTAATTTACTATCAAATAAATATATTATTTATTGTTAATTAATAATAACAATTGTGAATTATATAACTGAATTATTTAATCTATTTTGAATTTATAATTAATATAACATTATTTACAAAATAAAATTGTTACATTTATAAAATAAATGAATTTTAAAATTTTTATTGAAGAAAGATTTTTTAAATGTTATATATTTAAATATAAATAATGACAATTTTTAATAATTTAAAAAAATATTAACTTATAAACAAAACTTTATATAATTTAATTGTTTATATTTATTTTAATAAATTTAATTAATTCATAAAATTATTTTATATGTAAATTTTATTTAATATTTAAATATTAGTAATAATAAATGCATAATTATACTAACATGAACAATCAAGTAGGTTTTCTTGTTTTAAAAATAGAAAATAAAATCTGAAATTGAAAAGTAAAAAATATAAAAAGCTCAAAAGGAACCATACAACCCTTAAATTAATTCAATAGTATGCAAAATTTTGAGGTTAAGTTTTATCACTTCCTCTTATGATTTACCAATGAACTTACATTATTTTTGTAAACAATAAATTGTGTCCTTAAAATATTGGAGAAGAGTGAGTAGCTCTCGCCTCTCTCTACATGTTCTCACCATATCCACCTTAGAACTTGATCTTCTATTGCTTCTTTTCTCTTCTTTCCCATCTCTGAGTCTATTCTTTTCCCAGTGCCTGCTTGGTTATCTGCTCTTTCTTATTTGGTTTCTTAGTGCTTCTCGATCTTTTCCTATGGTATGGAACAAGTCCTGGACTCTAAGGGCATTATTGTCCTTTCTTTTAGTATCTTTTCCCGTACTTCCCCATATGTTGCTTTTTTTGGAGCAATATTTTAAAGAGCTCTACTACAACATCCAATTTTTTTCTTTTCTAGAATATGATGCTTATTCCTATAGTCCAAGGAACCAAAATTTTAGATGGTTTAGCATTTCCACCCCTCCCCTCTAACCCATCCTTGAACTTGCACCCAAACTCAACTATTCCCTCTATCAATGCACCTCCTGTATTTCTAGATACCTTATTTGATGGCTATCATTCCAAACCATATTCCTTAGTAAATGGGATTAGTTTAAATAAAAAGTTTATAGATTCTCTTCCCAAGAATATTAGCCTTATGCTAAGCTAAAGACAACTGGTGGGCAAAAGGGATGATGGCTTATTGGAGTACTACCCTCCTAAGACAATAGTGGGATGCTTTTGTAAGATCCTATATCGGCTGGAGGGGAGAACAAAATACGCCTTATAAGCGTATGGAAACCTTTTCCCTATACATATATTTTTTCAGCTGGGCTGAAAAGAGCAAAATCGTGAGAATTTAGGCTATGCCCAAAACCCAAAGCGAGCAGTATATGTGGGAGGATAGTTTGGGCTGTTACAGCTTTATTGTTGCATATGATATAGAGATCCTAAATGATGGAGCTTAAAGCTAGGCTATAACACTAGCGGGGCAGACAAGCCCCTTTTCCAACAATCAATATGTGGGCAACAATATAAAAAGGGGTCATATTATCAATAAACAATATTATTCTTTTCAAGTTCCAAACTAATAAAAGAGTAAAAGAGGTACTTCTTGTTAGTTTATGGTATGTCCAGAATAACCCAATGTTCTTGTAATTTTGAAAGTCTGGAATCTGCTTGGAGAGCATAAAACACAAAAGCTTTCTAATATAGATCAACATGCATGGATTTCCTTTAAAGTACTGGTATATAAATGTTTTGTGTATGTTAGCTAGCTACATAGAAAAGTCTATCAGCATGGAAGAAATTACAGCACAAAGAATAAAAGTTAGGTTTGAAAGGCTAAGCCTGAGTGTTGATTTAGGGAAAGACCTTATAGAAACTATCCATATTTTAAGACTAGATAAAATTTAGACACTCTGTAAAGATATTCATGTTGTTTATTAGTGGGAGTCCATACTAAATTAGTAAGGACAACAATAGAGGGAACATGAGGTTTTAAAAAGTGGCTTTTATAGAGCTACTGAGTTATCACAAACAATCTAAAAAGGTGACCAATGCAAACATTTCAAACCCATGTCCTATGTAATGTATAGAGGTAAGCATAAAAGCAATAAGGTAAAGAAAATGATAGGAGAACTAGGAAAAATAAGAAGACAAAGCGGTGGTGGAAATAAAGGCTAGTGAAGGAACTTTTAAAGCACCGAGGAATAAGAAAAGAGATAATGGCTTTCAAGGAAATTAGGACTTGCTCCCTTCATTCCCATCATCAATATAGAGGTGAATGTTATATAAGACGAAGATTTAAAGTAGATATTAAAAGGAAGTTGGGAAGAAAAAATAGGTTCAAAAGAACCGAAACTTAAAAACTCCTATCATTATAGTAATTTCATATAATGTTAAAAGAATTAATGGCCCCTCTATATAACAAATGTTGAAATATTTTGTTTTGGGAAATAAGCCTATATCTATAAGTATGCTACAATCCAGGCTAAACCAAAAAAAAAACTTACTAGCTGAAAGCTTTTAAGGATAAATAGATTGTGTTATCTAACCACCAAGATCATCATTTTAGTCATTTTGTGGTTGCTTTTGGCTATAACTTAGTCAATGTTTAGATTCTACAATACACCAACCAGTTAATACATTTAAAGGTTATTTTTTGTCCAGAAAATGCAAAGGTGGTTAATTCTTTTATGTATGGTTCAAACGTAGCTTTCTAAAGAAACTAGCTATGAGGTAATATTCAAGACCTACATACACAAATCCATTATCCTTGGCTAATATTAGGGTATTTCAATAGCACCCTTTTCATATATGAAGTTAAAGGGAATGAACACTTGAAGAATTTCACCACTGACTTCTAAGAATGTGTCAAGAAGATAGGGGCTACTGTTTTAAAATTTGGAGGATCCTAATTTACATGAAGCAATAAACAAAGCACTATATGACATATTAAAAAGAAGCTTAATAGAGCGCTAGTAAATGTTAAATGGCTATTGTATTTTATTGAGAGGAATTTTATGGTTTTAAAGCCATTATTCTCTGACTATTCTCCATTCACGGTTCAAAACACTTTTTTAGAGTAAGAAGAAACGCCTTCCATTTTGATTTAACAATTATTTGGTTGAAGAAGAAGAGTTCTCTAAGGTAAAAATAAGAGGCCTTCCACACATTTTTTAGGGGAACAAGGCTTTTATGTGTGAGAATGCTACTGAAAATAAAGGAGGAACTCTAAAGGCTAAAGCTAAGAAAGGTAAAATATAGTACATTAGAGAATATCCAAGCCACAAAGAAAAATCTAATTAAGACTCAAAAGGAGATGAATAACCACCTTTGTGAAACTTCTTTGATTATGAAGGAAATGAAGCTCTAAATTAATATATAAAGGTAATGGATATCCACAACTCTTTGATCAAATAAAGGTTTAAATTACGATAGATTAAAGATGGTAAGAAAAACTCAAAGTTCTTTAACTCAATCTTGGAAATAAGGAATTCTAATAAAATCGATTATTTATTCAACTAGGAAAGGGACTTGATATCAACTTAAAAGGATCTTAAGGAGGAAGCAACTTCATTCTTTAAGAATAATATAGGGACCTCATCTACATGCACATCATTTGTTCAACTTCTAAAATCCTTTATTAACAATTACTTCTTAGATAGGGGGATTATGTTTATGAACTATCCTATCAATGCATATGAGATAGAGAGAGTGGTCTTTGAGATGAGCCCTAAAAAAACCTCAGTCCCCGATAGTCCAAATGGTCTTGTCTATCAAAAAAACATAGCCTCCAATTAAAACCTTGGTTACCAAAGAAATTGCGGATTTTTTTTAACAAATGTAAGATTCTCAAGAAAATTAACAACTACTTATGTTTGATTCCCCAAAGTTTCTAATCCTAACAACTAAATAAGTTTATACCTATCTATTGTTGTAAGTTTTTGTACAAACTATTCATAAAATCATAGCAACAAGAATGGAAAAGGTATTGAAACCTAGTATAAGTGAATCATATGGGGCTTTTATTGATAAAAGAACCATTATTGATAATGTGTTGAAACCTAGTATAAGTGAATCATATGGGGCTTTTATTGATAAAAGAACCATTATTGATAATGTTCTTATTGCATATAAAGGATATTAAAAAAGGAATGGCCCTAAAAATTAAGCAATAAAGATTTATTTCCAAAAGATGTGTGACACAACAAATTGGGACCTCATACTTCAGCTGCTAGAAGCCTTTGAGTTCACTAAGAAATTTAGGAATTGGATTAGATTCTATATAACAACAACCTATTTCAGGGTTTTACTTGATGAGGAATCTTCTCCTCAATTCTGAAGAGTAAGGGACTGAAGAGAAGGAGATTCTTTATCGCCATTTTGATTAATTCTTTATGAAGAAGCCCTCACAAGATTGATTTGTCAACTTTAAGTTTAACAGTATATGTCAAAAGATAGGCCTAGTGTCCCTATCTTTCACATATGAATTGTTATTATTTTCCAAGCCCTATGATGCTTCTATTAGGGTGTTAATGGCCTCTATAGGATACTTTAAGAATATCTCTAGACTAGATCTTAATAGGAGAAAAGGCCATATGATTATATCTAAGGTTGCATAATTGGTTATTGAATAGCTTTTAGGTATCACTAGCTTTTAGATTAAGGTACCTTCCTTCACTTATTTGGGCCTACCTATATCCATAAGGAAGCTCAGTTGCTAGTTAAGTGCAAATGATTAAAATAGTGTTGAATTGGCACCATGTGTGTTAGGCTTCTCATTTCTTCCAATCAAAGGATTTGATAAAGACTATGGAAAAAATTATGAGGAGGTTCCTATAAGTTGGAGGAAGGTAAGGAAAGTACTACACCAAAGTGAGGTGGCAAGAAGTATGCAAACTAGCAAAGGAAGGAGACCTTTGGATATCTTGAATAAGCATAAATAATAAAGTGTTCGTAGGTCAGAGATAATAGAGATTGCCAGAAAACAAAGATTATTTGTGGGTTAAGTGGATACGTTCTTATTTCTTAAAAGGAAATTTCATTGTTCCTAATATGGCTAACGAAGTTGACAAGTGAATTAGGGAAATATATTAAATGTAAGGTCGATAATAGTGATGTAGTATCATTTTATTTTGACAATTAAAGTAGGGTAGGACCTCTACACAACACCCAATTATATTTTAATCTTAAGAGATAGACACCCTTTAAGCTTGAAAATGTTGTGTGGATCAATGCAAACTAATGGTATGATGTTTCCATTGAGCTGGAGATTATTTTGCCAAGGTACTACTCAAACCAAATGAGTAAGGATGAGTATATGTGGCTATAAGATTCATCTAGCAACTATACCAATGAATCTTATAAATAAAACCTCAAAGAAATAGGCTAAGTGATGGAAGGGTAGAGACAAGTATAAAGTTAAATTTGATGGCTAAAGTCTCCTCCTTCATATAGCTGCTTGTTAGACGAAGAATTCTTACTATGGATAAAGTCAACTTCCTCAATATTAGTAACACATGTTTTCTATATATGGATAAACTAAAATCTGTAGACCATTTATTTTTTAAATGCAAAATTTATTCAAAAGTTTGGAAAGAGATCTTTAGTATATATCACATAGATATGCATGCTGTCAATTGTAATGATTTCTTGAGCTGATTACAGAGATAACAATATGATTAAAAGACAAAACAATTGCCTGCTGAAGTTGCTTTAAACTTATGCATGTTTTGTCTTTGGAGAGCGAGGAATACAAGATATTTTTAAAAAGTTCAAACTTTAATGAAGAAAGAGCATTGATCAAAGAACAACTTATCTTGAGCAAGAAAATTAAGTAGTGGTATGCTTGCTCATTCATCGAGGTTATACTTAAGACCTCACTAAAGATATAAGGCTAAGGTTACCAATATGTGGTAAAATCCTTATGCATGTAATGGAATATAAATTAAGAGATGGTGGGGCTCCCACGTGTAGTGAATGAAAAGCTATTAAGCTACACAACTTGTATTGGTTCATTGCATGGGGATAAGTTGACATTAATATCTTTGCCTTACCATTGTAATACTATTACTTATAACTTCATTCTCTTGTGAATGAAATCTTTCTATGTACCTATTCAAAGAAAAAGTATGACCTAGAGAAATAAATCTTCAAAGAAAGTGTTAGAGTATTCTATATTGACTAAACATGAAAATATTAAAGGATTTATAAGTTGTGAGAGTCAACTATCTAAATAATTAGTTATAGTCATTTTAATAATAATTGACTCAAGTCAAATTCTTGTTAATGAGCTTTACAGTCTACCCATATTAAAAATTATAATATGGTATCAGAGTAAGTTTGGTCCAGATTACTAATTTTTTGGTTGTCCGTCTGGATGTCAGCAGTCCGGTCTGGTTACTCCTGCGTTTATTTCAAGTGACAATTAGATATTCAGTCCTAGTGGCACTTGAAGGGAAATATTAGAATATCTCATATTGATTAAAAATGAAAATGTTGAAGGGTTTATAAGTGGTAAGGGTCAACTATAAGCTCAGTTCTTGTTATTGAGCTCTACATTCTACTTATATTAAAAATTATCACTTATAAACTCTTTAACATTTTCATGTTTAGTCAATATGGGATACTCTAACAGAAGTAAACTCAAGATTAAACTGTAAATGAAGGGAAACATGAGACAATTTTGTAACGATGATATTCCATTAATGTGATATCTGATGACGCCAGCTTGGAAACTGAAAATTGGGAGGCATGTTGCAGCCACCTTTCTGTGTGTTTTTACTAACAGTAGGCTTCAGGAACAATTAACTACCCGTATGTGTGATTTGGGCTAATCCAAAGGGGCCTCAAATGAAAATTCATCGAAGAACCCACAAGAGAAGCACCAATATGCCCGACACTTTCATTTGATTACCATTTCCCGAATCACAGACTAACGTTCAAGGATACTAACATAAACCCCTTATGGGGTGGTCTAGCTATTTACGGAAAACTCCCATAGAGTCTCTGGTACTAGAAGTAATGGTTTAAGTCCCTACTTCTAAAAGTTAAGGTTTAGGTCTTCAGTACTAGAGTTTATGAGTCTGAATTCTCAGATTAAGACTTTTGGAGGGAGAACCCTGTAAAAAACTCGTTCATTCGAGTAGAGGATGAAGCTTTTAATCTCCTCTCAATAAATCACAAGTTTGCTACTGGTGCTTTCTAGATTTATTAGTTGTCATACTCACAATTCAATTGCATTGAAAAGATGCGGAAACTATTGCGTATAACAATGGCAACAATCTCCAATCAAAACTTGCCTTTCCTGCCACGTAGTAGGCCAGTTTTATTATTGAATATGGACTCATTTAAGACTTGAATTAGTCGCTCTCAAGCAGGCGTTTATTGATGCATCAGGAAAAAATGTCCTGGTCGGTTGTTTTCTTCTTTTCTTTTCTCGTGCGGTAGAATTGTGTCAATCAATCCAGAATTATTTCAAAAGTAACATTTTTCTTATGGATCTCTCTTATCAAGACTAGGAGCAAGAGGCATTAATAAATATTCCTTATTTCCACTTAAGCTGTAATCATTTAAAACACCAGCGACATTTTTGCTGCGGACTTTGACTTGAAGACCAAGATTGATTGGTTGATGTGAGCAAATAAAGTCGGAACATCCTATCCCATCCTCAAGCGAGAAGCCATTCCATTCATTTTATTGCTGGAATTTGAGCTGTTACGTTACGGAGACTCGAGGGTCCATATCTAAGGAAAAGATTTTTAGTCGAACTTTAATAATACATCCAGTATTAATTATAAATTTGGATTAGCGGAGAAAAAGTGAAAATTGCTCTATGAACAAGCTGTTGAACTAAAACAAGCTTCTCAACCTTTGAACAGGCTCTTGAAACTTTCTATCTATCTTTATGAAAGTTGTATATCTTTATGTTATTAACGTCTTTCTACAACTTTTTTAATATGTGGGCCACCTCTCAACTGGTCAAAGAAATTGAACGTCCAGAAACTTACTTAAACAAGCAGCAGGAAACCTTAGTAGCTATTTATAGTAACCTTGTTGGGTCTTTCCATCACAAGTTCAATACATAACCAATTCACACTTACTAGGGCCAATTTTTCTCAATGAAGTTTAGCCAGTTAAATAAAAATTTTTATTGGGCTTTTTTATTATCTTTAATTTGAATCAAATTTGATTTCCTTAACCGTAATTTTATAAAGATACCGTAATTAATAATTGTCCAATTAAAAAATTACTAACATTCTCTCCCTTAGACAAATATTAACTACAAGGGTTATAACAACAATAAAAACAGCAAAAGTGGTTATGCAAAATCGCTATATAAGTCCATCGATTTAAAACATTTGATCGAAGCACAAAAAAAGTTTGTCATTCCATCCTGCAAGGCTTTTAATACTGAAAAATTTCAAATGCATGTGTCATATGCGACAAAAATATAATACAATCATGCATATCTAATATACCTCACTATATAAATGAGAAAAATGGAATGTGGCAAACTTCGATGACACATGTATGATCATCAATGTATCATTTTTATGTTTGTTGGTCTCAATTTTTTTGAATTTTATGCTAAACTACATTACAAAAATTTGTTTTCTCTTATTGAATGTTAAACCACATCAAAGAAAACCCTTATGGGATTAAAAACTTATATCTCCCTATGTCTTATCAAATCCATGGATTTATGTATATGTCTATATGTGTCTTAAAGACATAGATTCAAGGTCAATATGTATTTATATGTCTAATGACTTTTAAAAATGCTTAAGATTGACATAGATCTTAAGACTTTAACTTGTATTATAACAATGTACAACAAATTGTATAATTGAGAACAAAATGATGATCATCAATATGTACAAGAATATACTATCATAATACAAGAAATTCGTACAAATACATTAAGAGCAAATATAGTGATCCCTACCTAACAGTGTCTAAGAACTTCAACAAACCCACACTGCACACATGTTGTTCAGAAATAAATGGGCGAAATCTTCTAGTCAGAGGATTAGTAAGCATGCACTCAGTCACCAAATGCTCCACCTTAATATCAGCTTTTTGTATTAATTCCTTTATGGTCAAATATTTGACTTCCAAATGCTTAAACCTTGTGATGTTCTTATTGTTATTATTGAACAATACATTAGAAAAATTATCTCAATAAAATCAAATGGGTCTAGTCACTTAATCATAAACAAATGACTCAGAGATCAAGTTTTTAAGCCAAATTGCCTATGAAGCAACCCCCATAACATGCTACAATCTCTGCATGCATAGTTGAGGAAGTTACCAGTGTCTGCTCAACACTATTCTATGATATTGCACCATTTGCTAACATAAAAATGTACCTTGATGTGAACTTTCTATCATCTAGGTACATAGCAAAATTTGAATCGGTATAAGGTATAGACTGTTAACTTTCTTAAATGTCAATATATAATTTTTAATTCCTTTTAGATATCCCAACACTCGTTTGATTGTATTCTAATGATCTATTCTTGGATTAGCCAGATACCTACCCAGTAGTCCAATAATAAATGTAATGCCTAGTCTTCTAGTACATACCTAGGCATACATTAAGCTACCAAACATACTAAAATTAGGGACATTTTTCATAGCCTCTCTTTTTGTATTATTCCTTAAAGATTATGCCAAAAATGATCTCTTATCATGAGAGATTGGTGCTGAAACAATTTTATAATCAGTCATATTAAACCTTATCGTTGCTCGATCAATATATGCTCTTTGTAAAAGACCTTACAAAGATTGAGAGACGTCCTGGTGAATCTAAATACCTAGGACAAAAGATGGCTCACTAAGGTCCTTCATGTCAAAATGCATGAACAAAAGTTATTTAACCTTATGTGGTATAATCAAGTCATTTGATCTGAGCAAGATGTCATCTATATATAAAAGTAGAAATATAACCTTGCTCCCCCTAACCCTGTAATACAAGTATCTTTTAACTTTATATTCCATAAAGCCAAATGAGATAACAATCTCATCAAATTTAGGTACCATTGTTTAGAGGCTTGTTTCAAACCATAAATGTATTTTCTCATGTTACAAACCATGTCAACTTTGTCTTGATCCTAAAATCATTCAAATTGCTCCACATAGACCTCTTCAAAAAGGTCTTCATTTAGGAAAGTGGTCATCTATCTGATATAGCTCTATATCATAATGATTCATTATTTTCATGATCACTCTAAATGCATCCTTAGAGGATATAGGAGAAAAGGTGATGTTAAAGTCAACCCCTTCTCTTTAAGCGAACTCTCCAGTAACCAACGAGCATTGAACTGCTTAATTTTACCCTAAGAGTCCTTTTTGGTCTTATAAATCCATTTACAACTGATACGTTTACAATTTTGAGGTAAATCCACTTGCTCTCATACCTTATTATGTTACATGATTGCATCTCATCCCTTATTACAGCCCACCACAAATCTACATGAGGTCTAAAAAAACTCCCTATAAAAGTGATGTCCAATATCATTATCTTGTTTACCTAAATAGACTATACAATCAGATGAGATAATAAGTCATATTACTCTAGTAGATCTTTTTAATTAAACTAGTTCAGTATGCTTTGTACCTCAAGAGCCTCAGTTTATACAAGTATGGGTTCTTATCCCTGTACTAATATTACTAAAACTTGGATCCACTAGTTTTGAGTGTATGAGTGATGGATATGAAATAACTATAGTATTCATCCTTCTATCATCTGACAGATGAGAATGACCACCCTCATCAAGATGAGTTAGACCACCGTCATCATAGAAACTATGCTTAAGAAACTTAGTTGTTTATGATTCTACTATTTTAGATCATCTATCTCTATAGTAAAATTTGTATCTCTTAGAGTGGTTAAGATCTCTAACAAAATAACAACTATTGGAGCAAGAATGCAAGTTATCTTTATAAGGATTGTATAAACATACATTAACAGGATAGTAACATACATGCTTACGAGTGAGGCTAGGCTTCTCCCCCTTCTAGATTTCAAAAGGCATCTTTGAAACTACTTTTCTTGGGACTCTAATAAGTGTGTAGAAGGCAGTATTTATGGCTTTACCCCATAAGTAATCAGGTAAATTAGTCCTACTTTGTGTTAACTTCATCAGGTTCTTTAAGGTGGTAATTAGGTAAATTAGTTATACTTTGTGTTAACCTCACCGTGTTCTTTAAGGTGCAATTCTACCTTTTGGCTACATTCTTTTGCTCTGGACTACCTAGAATAGTGAACTGGGTCAATATTCCACATGATTTTACATATTTGGCGAGTAGACCTTTTTCTTATCCTAAAATGGTATATATGCCATAATATTCACTTCTGTAGTCAAATTTGACAATCTTAATAGACCTTCACAATTAGTTCTCAACTTCAATATTAAAGATCTTGAATTTTTCAAAAACTTTAAACTTTTCTTTAATCAAGAAAACATATCCATAATAATAATAGTCTTTAATAAATGTCAAAAAATATCTTGAATTACATAATGTAACTTTATAAGGTCCATGTATATCCGCACATATGAGTTCTAATAAGCCAGAAGTACAAGTTGACCATTTTTTCTTTATTTTTTCAACTTACTTCTGTAACAATCAACACATGTTTCCAGATCATCATAATCTAGAGTTAGGAGAATCTTATCCTTAACCATTCTCTCAATTATGTCTCTAAAAATTTAACCCAACCTTTTATGCCACATTATGCATGACTTTTCTTTTATTAGGGTTTTCTTTCTAATGACTTGTTCAGCAATATATGAATAGGCGCACAACTTATTAGAGAAAGGACACATATATATAAGTCATATGATAAGAAGGCAATACCAATATGTTTTGCATTAAAAGATAACCTTACAAAAAAAAGTTTCAACGACAAGACTATAACCTTATTTATCCAAAACATATACAAAGATCATATTTTGTCTAAAAGATGATATATAAAATATGTCATTTAATACAAGCTTGAACCTTGTAACAAGCTTTAAACAAATATCCCTTACAAAGATTACATCAGCTTCTTCGTTATTGCACACTGTCAATTTTTCCTCCTCCCTATTTGACTTTCTCTTTTGTATAAATCCCTATACTATGGAAGCAACATGATTAGAAGCTCTATTATCTAGCCACCAAGAACTTGATGTGGCTATAGCAAGATTAGACTCATGGATCATACAAGCCAAGGAGTTACCTAATAACTCTTTCCTTTCTTTCTAGGTTTTGTATTTCTGGTAGTCTAACTTCTTTTGTCCCCTCTTCTTACAGAAGAAACACGTCATACTCTTCACAACATCCCTAGGACGTCCAACAACACTAACTTGTCCAAAATCTACATGTAAAGGAAATTTAGATTTCTTACCTTTAAATTTATAAGCCTTTACCTTTGTTTTCCCCTTGATTGTTATTAAGGTTGTATGAGTTGTATTCTTCAGCTTTTCTTCTTCAACATCACAAAGTGTTATCAATGCATTTATTTATCAAGCTTTATATTAAGAATTGTATATGTTATTTGAAATACCAAACTTAGATGGCAGTGTATTTAGAGCTTGTGAATTATACAAGCATCAGGAATGTAAACATTTAATACCCTCAACTTAATTTAAAGGTGGATCATCCTAATGTTGTACTCCATCACCCCCTACTCATATATATCTCATACAATACAATTCCTTTAATAAAGTACCTATTTTAGCATTAGAAGATACCTTATATCTTTGTAAGACATTATTGACGAAATCCTATGCAATGTTTGTTTCTAGAAGTCCACTTAGTAGATTGCCTAGAATGGATCTCTTTATGATCAAATAAAACATACTGTTGACTTTTTCTAGGCTGTGTATACTACTCTCTCAGCCTCCAAGCTGATGGATGTAGGTGCAGATGACTTATTCTTAACCTCAACCATGTTATAATTGGCATCTTCGACGTAAATTCTACATCTTACTTCCGCTTCTTAAAATTGAAACTAACGATGAGGGTTTTATATTATTGTTAATGGATAAGGTGACCACAAAATTGATAATGTAAATAATCAACACAAATGTAGGATACCATCAAAACTCAAAGCCACAAAATAGTATCTATTATGAGCATCTTATCACATAAATCATAAAACACATGTGGGCTACATACATAATACCTGCAAATAAGCCCTCCACTTAAAAGCGATCAAAGTACACATATTAACTTTTATGATTTTACTGTCTGTAGGTGAATAGATCACTTAAACAATAACTTTCCTCCATCTTATGCCTTTATGCTTATCTTAAAGTCTCATATAAAGCCAACACTTATAGGCAGAATAACCAAATACAATATTGGAGACATACCTAAACATACAAGGAGAATAATTTAAATACTAACTTGAAAGGTCACTGTGGTAACTACATTCTTATAAGTACCTAAATGGATCCATAAGTGCAAAGGACACACCTATATGTTATCCTCACATTCTTCTATACGGGCATATAATAAGTGACAATTTACCATTCATAAAGGCAAAATCCTTATGCACATACTCATTAGCACATATTAGTGTTGAACACATTATCAACAAACTTTATTGGAGAATTCATCACATGGAAAATCTTAATTAAAGTAATAATCGTACGATACCAAACAATAAATATACCATAAGAGATACGAAAACTTTATGTATCCTTGTTATTTCAAGTCAACTATGAAAAGTCACTCAATGATGGCTTTAATAACCCTATTTTATTTTTTTGAAGTTAAATCTTAGTTATTACCAATGTAATAAATCTATAAAAATTCAAAAGAAATTACTTTATAAATTCACAAAACCGTAAAAATGACTTAAAATAACTTGGGGGACCATTTTGTAAATTTTAAGAATATTGAGTTTTCTTTTGTCTTATAGTGTGTTGACATTAGCAGTTAATATCAACATTATGCGTAGGCTATAAAGCATATACTGCACAAGAAATGTTTGACACGCTCTGGATGCATTAATTGCATGATCATCATACATTAAACGCACACAAATGCATACACGTCCAATGGCGCATATTCAACACGCACGATCACATGTAGACATGCCCGCTACTTCTATCGTGTGCATCTCCATCGCTGAACATACTTTCAATGCTTGGCTTTCGCACACGCTAGTTGTCATACACAAGCCAAATACTGGGCACATTCTAGAAGCAGCAAGTTGCCTCTTCAATGATATTTTCAAAGTACATTTTTGACCTATTTTCCACGTAATGCTTTTTCAACATCAATTCAAACAACAAATATGCAATTTATACAAGCAAAAATAGATTAATTCTCCTATTTCTTTGTGGAGAAATTCAAAAATCTCTATTCAAATTCATACAAACATGGAATCACTCTGATGCCACGTGTTAGTTATAACATAAACTTTAATAATGGGCTAAGGATCAACCATGAACTTGTATTAAAGGAGAAAATGTGAGAAAATACATGTTTTGCTATCCACTACTCGATGAACAAGCCATCGAACTGCTTGAACAAGCTCCTCAATGTTTGAACAAACTCTTGAAACTTTCAATTAACCTTTATAAAAGTTGCATATCTTTATGTCATTAACGTCTTTATGCGTCTTTTTTAATTTATAGGCATCTTAATGGGTCAAAGAAACTAAATGTCTACAAGCTTACTTAAGCAGATAACAAGAGACCTTAGTAGCTATCTATAATAATCTTATTAGGCCTCCCATCACAGGCCCAATACATAACCAGCCTACACTGATTAAGACTCATTTTCTTCATTGAACTTTGGCCTAGTAAGAGACCTTAGTAGCTATCTATAATAATCTTATTAGGCCTCCCATCACAGGCCTAATACATAACCAGCCTACACTGATTAAGACTCATTTTCTTCACTGAACTTTGGCCTATTGAACTGAGCTTCTTTATTTCTTTAATCCATATCAAAATTGATTTTCTTAACCATAATTTTATAAAGATCCCTTAATTAATAATTATCCAATTAAAAAATTACTAACAAAGATAATTGCGAAGTGTTCAACATTTTTAATTTGAGCTTTAACTATACTTATAAGCGTAGACCTAATGGATTATAGCATTCATGCCAGCCATTAATGCCTTTAAAAAATAAGTTTAACATCATCTAGTAAAAGCAGGCTAATGCCTTTAGGTCTTGTTTGGTAACTAGTAATAAAGTGGTCAGAATGAGAATGCAACTTTTATTCCCTAACTTTTAATTATTTGGGTACTACCAATAGATAACTTTTATTCCTAAAGAGGGTGTAGGCATAAGCTCGAATCAAATATCAGTAATAAGAAAGAAATATTATTAGAATATTATTAAGTTATTATCAAGATATTGATTCTTATTAGAACATTATCATCAAAATCACATATTACAATCTTTTATATTAATTTATTTTATTATTAATTTATTTTATTTCATTGATACTTCTATTGTTATCATATAAATCCTTCATAATTATTCAAATTTTATTTTATAAATCATTAAAAAAAATTATTAATTATTTATAAAATATAAAATATTTTAATTAATTATTTACTAAAAATCATATGATAACTAAATATGAGTGAAAAAATTTTTATTATTGTTTTTAATATTTAATAAAAAATATTAACATAACTATTAATTTTGTTCAATACCATACTAAATTTGCAGAATCAATAATTTTATTCTCATTCCGATTCTAACTTTCTATTCTTATTTCTATTTTTTATTCCAAATTTCTCGTTACTGGTTATCAAACGAGAAATTAGAGTCAAGGCAACTAATGATGGAGGCTGATCTGTCCTAAAACCAGACGTGGGAATTAGGTGAGTAGTATTGAAGAGAAGAGAAGAGAATGTGACGTGGGAGCATGCATTGGTTGAGAAAATTATGAAAGCCAATCCATGACTATTGAAGCGGATGCGTCACTCATAAGCCCCCTGAATCTTATTTCTTTCAATAAACAACTACAAATTGCTCTGCAACATTAAATAATAATTTGCTTTTGTTGAATTGAAGAGGTAAATAAAATATATTTGGCAGTTGGAATTTGGAATTTGGATTTCCAGTATGATCTTATCAAATAATATAACATCTTATGGATTTACTATTCATTTCATTCTATTGATCTCAAAGTGAAGAGGGAGATGAAAACTTATTAATTTCCAAACAAAATTAATATATTCCATGAAACAAAATTGCGCCTATAAATTCCTGATCACCTAACACAGGCCTAGTGGATCAGGTGATCTGACCTCTATATTAGAGGGTCTGCGTTGAAAATGCTCTTCTGTACGGTCTTAAAAGAATGAGATTCGTGAATAATTTGTGACAACAAACGACGGTCCCAAAGAATTTGAAGTTGATTGATTGCTTTCTGATAACTAGTGATTTTGACAACAATTAAGGCACGATCAAAAGGGTCTTCTTACATAATGATATTTATACACGGTTAAAGCAACTGAAAAGGTTAAAAAATACTAATAAAAGAAAACAAAGGAGAGAAAGAAAGAAACAAGGAAATGGGAATAAAGAGGCTAGTTTGAACTGCGCCGATGTGCACTTTTGTGTGAGAAAACAATGTCTTGAGGACATATTCTTATCTTCAGGTAATCTTGTTAACCTTTTCATTATTCTCCAGAGACGAGTTTCATAAATTAAAATTGAAAAATGGGTCGCTTTGTATCACATTATCATTATCAGAAATAAGTAAAGAAAATCATATACAGTACCATCGGAATATTTGCTGTGTTTCTGTAGCAGTGGTGTCTGTATATATAATATAAGTGCTAAATGTCAAAGGTGGTCTCCACCGTCTCAAAAGCTTAGATAACTACAACCCAATCTTGACTTATAGGATTAAAGATAAATAATTCCAAAATAGCAAGTGTACAATAATATAAGTGATAAGAAAACAATATTCATTAATTATTGCATTTAAATGTGCTTTTTTAAATTATGATGATGAGTGATGCATTGTGAATAATTATAAATTTGAACATATTATTTCCATTTAACCCCTTGTAATAATAATAATAATAATAATAATTGGATTGAGCAAACAAATATAAGTTGTTACTTGGGAGTACATTGAAAAAGAGAGGCAAGTGTCGCAGGAAACCGGGAATGAACATGGGGATGTGTGTGATATGGGTAGGTAAAATCGAGGGAAGCTTTTGGGAGTTTGACCGCATGTCGGGTGTTTCCCGTGAGATGAGTAAGACCGAAGACGGATTTGCTTTGCCTATGGGCTCACGTCGTTTTAACTGTTTCCTCAAAGTGCGCCTGCTCTCCCGAACTTTTATTAGCTGTCGCCTCGCCATGCTGTCTGTCACTTGGATTCACCCAACTCTTTTGTCTTTTGTTTTTTAATCTCCTATAGTTAAAAAAATTACAAATAACAACTTACATTAATTAAAGAGGACCCACGAGACAGAAGTCCATGACAGAAGAATTATGAAAGAGCTTGGGAAAAAATTTGACTAAATTTAAGTGAGTTTATATATAATTCAGATTATTATATTTTAATTCAAAATTTTAAATACTAAATTATTAATTCCATTTTATATATAATTCAATTTATGTTTCTTGGATTGAATATGTGGGGTAATTTTTATGTAAAAAAATTATTTATAAATTTTCTTCTCATTAATGAGTTCATTTATGTCAAATTAATTATCTCTCTATTCATAACTAATACTAAATTATTTGATTTACTTGATGAATAATTGTTTATTATACTCAAATCTAAGAATCTCTATTAATACTAATAAAAGATTTTAAAACAAATCGTATAAAAATTAATAAATATATATAGAATAAAAAAAATGTTTATCTCAATTCAAAATTTTAAAGTGATATAGTACAAGTTATGTATTTATATATAACTCACTTTTTATATTTTTATAATTTAAAATAACTATATTTAATTATGAAATTTTAAAATTAACCACTAAATTCAAATAAAAGAGTATTAACTTTTAGTAAGATGCCAAGACAATGACATTTTTAAAAAAAATGAAAACAAAGATTTTGTACCAAATTTTGTAATGGAGTCATGGACGCACTTGTTTAATATTTTCGTTGAAGGAATGAACACGTAAACGAAGGAGCCAGTTTAGAGCAATGGGCTCCATTTTGCCATCCTCTTGCGAAAACAAATCTTATAATCCTTGCTCGTACTGCGACCCGAATTAATTAGGTAATCTACTACATAACTACAATAATTATGATAATAGTAACTAACTAGTGTGGGAGGATGTCAATACACGTATTTGCTTAGCTCCATATAAACACGACTTTAACTAATAAAAGAACTTAAATCAATTCAACTAACATTAAAATTTTGATGAACAAAAGTTCCAATCAAATTCAATAAAGAGAAGTTTAATTAATTTCAAATAAAACTATATATATAATTGCAATTTTAAAAATTTTGAACTAAATTAAAGATGAACTTGCATGTAAATATAGGTATTATATTCGGTTTAAAATTTTAACTGATTGCGTTATAATATTTTTAAAAATATAAGAAATTTATCTCTGCATAATATTTTAATTTGAGAAAATTATTTTACAAATTTAAATATACTTATAAAATATTATATTTTTACAAATATAAAAAATTTATCTTTACATAATATTTAAATTTGAGAAAATTATTTTACAAATTTAAAAATTCTTATAAAATAAACTTAAGATCATTTTAACATTAAAAGTCCCTCTTGTTGCTTACTTTTATATAATTTTAAATTCAACTTCGATTGTGTTTAAGTATGAAAAGAAAATTCACAAACATGTTTAAGAAAAACTTTCTCAATATAGGTCTCAATATTTAGGTAACTTTAAGTGAAGAAACTCAGTCAAATAGTCTCCTTATTTTTTTTTCACCATCGTTTCGTCACATGTAGTAGCAATCCAGAATCCATACATGATTTTAATAGGAATTTAATTTGACCTTAAAATAAGGTCTAGAACTAGATTTAGCTTCACATTAGGTCATTTGGATTTATGCCCTTTTTCTCTAAATCTTTGGTCTAAATTAAAGTTCGAACATAACATAATTTTCATCACCGTCGATCTAAGGATTATAAGGATGAGCCTTCCTCCTTTTCAACTACATCTAATCAAGTTAATCTTTTTGACAAGGTGTCATAAACTTGTTATCTAGTTTTGTCTTCTTAAAATATACAAAATCATTATTATTATCCTTTTAATTTTAGACTCTTAACTCTGGCCATTTAATGCAAGGGGGTGTAGGGCAAATCACAAAGAAAATTGAATTGCATAAACTTTGATATCTTTCTCTTTTGTAATTTTAAAACGTAAGAATTCTCTAGCCTAGCTCTTGGGTTGATTGTTGCTTTCCATTTATGAAAATAAAGTTAACATAGAAAACTCTCTCTTTTGGAGCTCTTCTACCCTTTTATAGTAGTTACTTACTTTCCAACCTTTAAATTTCACCTCCTTTGTCTCCTTTTCCTCATCCCACACTCCATGAAACTTTAGTAAGTTCTGGCTCTATTTTCCTCCCTTATGCACACTCCCCGTGATTCCTTAAGTTACTAACCTTAGAGACTTTCAACTTCCCCCCTCGTTTAGACCTCAATTCTTCTACTCCTGCATCTCCCTTTCTTCTTAATGAGAGTCCACTAAAGAACCTAAAAAATACAACTTGAATACAAACAAATAATTAGTTTGTGGGAAACTATGTTCCTTTGAAAAAGGTAAAGTACATACCTATGCTTTCTGATAATAAAGCAATTATAATCTTATGTCCAATGGTTTCAATAACAGCTAGAGCATAGACATGCAACTCTATACTAATAAACAATTTTCTTCATAAAAGACTTTCCTTTTTAGTTGTTCAATATTAGGTAGAGAAGGGTTAAGGTAAGTTAGAATCAGTGCCGGCCCTAGGCAGGGGCAAGCAAGGTACCTACCCAGGGGCCACCATAAAATACCATAAAAAGAGCCCCAAACGTGTAACTTTTATTTTTTTGGAGAATTTCTATCTTGGAGTGAAAGAAAACTTTGTCAAGTAGCATTAAATGGCCACCAACGTGTGTGCATAAATGGCTATCAACGTTTGTGTAATAAATGGCCATCAACATAAATGCAGTTATAAATGTAGAGAACGTTGGGGGAGTAATGCACCATTTGATTAAGTTAATGTTAACTTTCAAAGTTAACGTTAACTTTCTAACTTATTATACTTATAAATAGTTTTGAAGTATTTAGGCTTATTTTTACTCTCTAATTTCTTTATTTTCATCAATATATGCATCTAAGGTACTCCAACTCAAAAATTGGTAACAAAAAGTTTTCATGATTCTATCTTCTAAGTTCTGAGTGTAATTTAAAGGTAAAGTTTATGATTTTTTAATATATTTTTAGCTTATTAAATATTTGAATATGTTATAATTAATTTGTAATTTGTCAATAACGTGAACATTATGTTAGCATTTTAAATCATAACATTAATATTAAATTATATTGTATTTATTTATGTTTCTCCTTTTTTATTTTTAGATTGCTTATTATTTATAAAATAATTATATAATAATAAATAATTTAATTTTTGTAATTGCAATTTTCATTATACTTTGCCACAAGTAATGTAATAATTGTTGGATTTGTGTTCTTATAGAGTTCACATAAGTTTAGTGATAATATGACTAAATCAAATAATTTA
>JAOSBN010000177.1:11942153-11969179 GCA_027563595.1 Erythroxylum suave
GCAATTCCAATAATTGATGAAGCACCACAACAATATGAAGGTTATTAATTAATTTACTTTGTAATATAATATTAAAGTTTAGATATATTATTTCTAAGTGTAATTTTGTATAATGTTGTTTATTATGAAATTAGATGATGAAGAAATTGTCGAACAACCAAATTTGGAATCTGTTGAAGATGTTCATATTGGCAATGATGAAGGAGCATTTGATTTTGACGTGAATGAATATTATGATTACTGGTCTTTTTTTTATCTTTTTGATGAAATATGGCTATTGAGCTTTGTTATCTTATTTTGTGTTGTGTTGGTGAAATTAAAAAAAAAAACTTGTATGTTTTGAAGTTTGAAGGTTTAAGTTAGATAAATAATTAAAAAGTATGCTTAAAAATTATCTTTTATATATAATATATAAAATAAAATTTTATATATTTATTATTCATCGGTTCGATCACGGTTGAATTCTGGTTGAACCATTGACCCTTGAATCAATTACTTCTCCGGTTCAGTCACCGGTTCAGTTTTTAAAACATTGGTGCAAACACACAGGACTTTAAACTTTGGGAATAAGGAGTAAGAGTGTGAGTTCAAGGTCTCTGGAATTTCACCCTTAGAGAAGGCTTCCTGTACCATAGTAACCAATGATGGGCTGACAACTTTCCATTGACTTTGGTAGAAAACTGTGGGAAATCCATCACTTCCAGTTGCTTTCATCGAACTCATGGCAACCAGCACTTGGTGCACTTCAGTATGATACACGGGGCTCACGAGGTGCTGGATATCCAGGTCTACAATTAAAGGGAATTTACCCCTAAGTGCGTACCGGCAAAGATCCCCTTCCTCTGTGGTGTATAGATTGATGAAAAAATGAATTGTTGCCTGACATAATGCCTCCTCGTCATTGCACCAATTGTTTCCTTCAAGCTTCAACATATTGACACGATTTCGCTATCTCCGTGCTTTTTTTTAGCATGAAAAAAAATAAGTATTACATTCTCCAAATTGAATCCAATCACAACTAGCCCGTTGGTGCCACAATAATTCCTCTTGTATAAGAATAGTCTCACACTCCTCTAATAGATTGTGTTCCAGGTTCTGCAAATTTTATGGTGGGTATTGTTCCATTACCTTTTGGAGGCTAGTTAGGCGAGCCTTGAGTCACCTTTTTTGGTACCAAATGTTGCTAACTACAATGCAGTTCCTTTTTTTGGCCACTGTCGCAAAAGCGCTAACCGTTTGATATGTAGGAATACTAGAATTCTCACGCGTGTGAACTAAAGCTGTGAACAAGTTATGAGTAAGCAAGGGAGGAAGGTCGACCAATTGTCCCGTTATGCTACTCTACCCGTTTGAATGATGAAGGGTCGATGGTCAGAACAAAATTTAGGGAGATGGGTAATCAACAGAGTGTGGAACTAGTGCAACCAGGTATGGTTTCCCAATGTTTGATCAAGTCTCTCCATTAGTTCTCCCCTAGACCAAGTATATCGAGGGGCGTTTAATGCCAAGTCAAGCAGTGCAGTATGGTGAAAAAAGTTCTTGAAGAGCTGACTCGGGTTACATCTCCAAAGCCGACCTCCTTTCCTATCCACAGAAATTAGCAGGGCGTTGAAATCACCAGCAAGGAGCCAGGGTTAGTTCCAGATGGTCGCATGGAGGTGTCGTAAAGTAGGCCATGGAACCTTTTGCTTACAGGGATCGGGACTCACATAAATAGCAATCAAAAAATATGGAGATCCCATAGCTCCTCGCATACTCAAGTAGATGAATTGGGGATGGCAAAAGTCTACATTGATCTACATGTTTGTCATCCAAAGTATCTAGATTCCTCCACTGAATCCAGTTGCTTCTACACGAAAAGAGAAAGGAAAGCTCCTAAAGAGAATCACCTCATCCACCTTTCCACCATTGATCTTAGGTTCCACAAGAACTTCTAAGTTGGGATGATAGGTCTATCTGGGCTACCTGCACCACAACAATTCCACATGAAAATGTTTTCTATCATAGTAACATAGGGGAGTAGAAGGGAGGTCGTTTCAATGACACAAGCGAGGATGCCTCAGTCGTTTCCACAGTGTCCATCTCGATAGTAATTCTTCACTCTGAATCAGAGCTAACATTGTCGACGTTCAGGTACAATTCCAACGCTTTGTATGTTGATGTGGCTGGTTTCTTGAATTGTGCACCCTTTTTCACTCTTAGATTCACCAATGGCCCTTTGCCCCTACTATACTTTGGGTCGACCAACCTGCTTGGAACACTCATGCAATCACCTAAGTGGGATTGTGGAGTGTAGGAAGAAAGGTTAGGAAGGGGTTAGTGCCTGAGGGGTGAATCTCCATATGGGCATATGAAAATAGCAGTGCGTTGTTGTGAATCGAGGGTGGTGGGTTGTATGGAGTATTCCAAGCCCTACATCATGATGCTTGGAGAGTTGGCTACGTCTGCCTCCATAATGGACTGTATCATAGGTTTCGAGGTATTGAGTCATAATTGTATTCCATTGGGAGTGAGAGTTGGTGTTCCATTTGTACTGGGAGCTACTATTATTCGCCCTCTGATAGGTGTGGGCTCAGTTGGGAGGCAATTTTGCAGGGTATCTTCTCCTAAGGACTATGTTGTGCTTGTTGTAGCTTCGTGGGTACGCTACACAGTTTTCTTTGGCAACAAGTCATTGTCTCTAATTAATGCAAGCGTATCAAAACTTGAGCCGGACCCTAATGTGTCCTTTTTTGTCAATAAGGGTGTAGGAGTAGGCCGCATATTTCCGAGAGCCTAGTTGTGCCTCACGTATGGTCTCTTTGCTCTAACAGCCACTTGCATCCAAGGGCCAAAGGTGGTGTCTACAGCAAGGGGCAGGGCTGTCGCGCTGGGGTAAGGTCAGAGATTTCATCTAAATCTCCTCTTCCACGGTCATCCTTGATAGTGCCTCCTGACACATGGTAGTCACATGTCCATATCTGCCATAGGTGTAACAAATACTTGGTAGGCCTTTGTACTATACCCTTGGGATTCGACCATCCACCACTATGTGTGGGATTAAAGGTTTAGTAAGATCGAGTTCCACCGCTACTCATGCGAACTTTCCTCTATCTCCAGCGATGGTATTATAGTCAATCCTAATGACGTTACCCACTAATTTGCCAATGGCATATAATGTGCTCTTGTGATAGTATTGGAGGGGTATACCAAGGAACCTCACTAGCTACTACCACAGTTAGTGTAATATCGAAGGTACAGAGCGTTGGTCTCCAGGGTTGGATTGTCAACTATTTGTCGCGCACCATCCAGGGTCCTCTTATGAGAACATTGACATAATTGCTTAATAGTTGGAATTTAACCAGAAAATAATGATTTTCCAAATCCACCATCTTATACTTGCCCATCGGCTTCCACAATGTTTCAATGTCAGTTTGCAGTGCGCGCACCCCCATTACTCCTCCCAATAGTCTAATAACAACCGTTTGCTTGAGAGAAGTCGTTAAAGTGTTCTAAATTCTCTCGGAGAACTAAATAGTTGGAATATTGATTCCTTCCGTAATCTCTACATCTTCTAGCCGTAGAACTACATCTAGTTCTTGGTCTAAGTCAAGACTTGGCTCTTCAGTCCTAGTTCTCAGCAGTCTCTCTTTGAAGGAAGGTAACGATGACCTATTCTTCGACTCCATCGTCTCATCTTCTAAAGTTGTGAATTTGGATTGTCTCCTTCTTTAAAGTAGTTATTATATAACAAATCTTGCAAGCTTAATACAACATAATCATTTTCTCTTTCTCTACCTTTATCTCTTATTCTCTTATGATTCTTTCATGATCTGTTATTCCTACTAAATTATGGCTGAGTTGATAATTGCCCCTCTTTCAATTAAAATTTATAATAATTGGTATTAAAACATCGACCCTTAAACCTAGAAAATTATAAAAGACAACACCTGTGAGCTAAGTTATGTAGGCTTGAAGAAGGTGTTCGAAAATTAATAGAAGCACAAGCTAGAAGTGAAAAAATTATGTTATACAGCCAAAGTAGAATGGATGAACAAGAAAAGGAGTATTTTTAGGTTAAAATCATGTTTTTACAACTAATACAAAAGTCTAACCCAGAATAATGAATGAGTTATTCCACAACCTTAGAGGAGACAAGAACATGGGGTGAGGCTTTGCAAGAGAGTGAAGGTTACCCAACCTTTGCAAGATTCAATAGAATTGAACTCCCTAAGTTTGATGGTGAGCATGTCAAATTATAGATATGCAACTCCTAAAATTTTGAGTTTTGTAACGTACTGGTCCAACCAAAGAATAGTACAAAAGTTACCTTATTGGTATCAATTGTCGGTACCAATCGATATCGGTGGTTTCTCGTGTTCAATTGATACCGTAAACTTTAGAAATTTGAAGGACAAATTGTGTTTCCAAATTTCCTCCGTTCTTCGATATTTAACCTGAAATACTAGCAAACTTATCAAGGCATCTCAAACACATAAAATTGAAGCTTAATGGCATGCTCTAACCCACAAAACATACAAAACACAAATATCAAACTCCTAACCTAAACATGCACCAATCGTTCAATTTAATAACTAAACACATATTAAACTATCCACTAAAACATTATCCAATCAACCACTGTCAAGCTGAGGATGCGTAAATTGATTTAGGTATTCCCTTTTTAACAACAACATCGTTTCATTAATTTTCATTTGTTATGTTAATTTTGGCTAACGTGCATTAATAGTTAGGATTTCTAGAATATGTGGCAAATCATGCCATCAAACTTAACATAGACACTAACATTGAGCTAAAATTAAAAATATTTGAAAGTTTGAGCATTTTATTTCTACTTTTTAAAGCTCATGCGAGAATTGCAAAAAAATTAAAAGTTTGAGCATTTTATTGCCACTTTTTAAAGTTCGGACTATAATTGCAAAATTAAGCAAAGTTTGAGATGTTTTTTTGTAATTAACCCTTTAATACATCCAGGAAAAAGCTTAGTATTTAATCTTGTATGAATTATTTTAATTTATAAATTGGGACTTACATTTAAGAGTTATTTTAAATTAATTATAATATATGATTTTTGAAAACATAGTTAATGTAAAATTATAAATTATACAATGCAATATATTGAAGGACTATTTTGTAATCTTAAAAAAATTCACGAACTATTTTATAAATTTATAAAATTACCTAAAACGGTATCAAGTATTGACCAATACTAGTACAATACTGTACTAGAACCAAATTTTGTATCAATAATGGGATGGTATTCATAATATTGTTACAACCTTCTTAAAGACCCTTAGTTACAATGGTATCAGAAAGCCTATGGCAAGAGTTTATCTTTGTTGACATGAAAGATCACTATTTCCCTAAATATTTTAAGTGCATAAATAGAAACCAATGAGAGGATATAAATTCCTAGTATATATAATTTTGAAAAGATTGGTGGATGATTGCTTATTTGTGTAGTTTGTGAGAACTTATATTATTAATTTCTTGCTTCATATTGTGTTTAGGTTTGAATTAATGAGATGTAGTGATTTAAGTTATAAAGAGACGGGTTGAGAAGCAAAAGAGAAGGATATGAAGAGAGGCTAATAAATTTCAACTATTGTATGCTTGAGGGTAAGCATTGTCTAAGTGTGGAGGAATTTACTAGCATATATAAAGTACACATATTTCATGTTAATTTCTTATGTTTTGATTGATAAGTACACATATTTCATGTTAATTTCCTATGCATTGATTGATAAATGCTTGTAATTATGGATTATAATCATATATTTTGTATTTTATAGATTAGATTGGAGATTTTGATCAACATAAGCTTGGAAATGGAGATCTAGCAAAGAAGGCACAAAGATGCTAAGTTTGAGAAAGAATGAAGCTCGCAAAAAAAAAAAAAAAGTTCTAGAAATGATCTGAACATAAAGTGTGCCCATATCTACACAAATAAACGTGATTAAATAGACAAGGCTCTTTTAAAGTTATCTGATGTAGCTATTTCTACCACTATTTTTCTCTATTTAGAAATTTTTTATTATGTATGATTTGTTTTGACTGTATAATCCTAACAAGGATCCTTTATATTTAATTTTGATCTTATCTTTTAGCTCTTAGTTTTAGGAAGATTAGATAGCATTTTGAGAAGCAAAAGAGAAGGATATGAAGAGAGGCTAATAAATTTCAACTATTGTATGCTTGAGGGTAAGCATTGTCTAAGTGTGGAGGAATTTACTAGCATATATAAAGTACACATATTTCATGTTAATTTCTTATGTTTTGATTGATAAGTACACATATTTCATGTTAATTTCCTATGCATTGATTGATAAATGCTTGTAATTATGGATTATAATCATATATTTTGTATTTTATAGATTAGATTGGAGATTTTGATCAACATAAGCTTGGAAATGGAGATCTAGCAAAGAAGGCACAAAGATGCTAAGTTTGAGAAAGAATGAAGCTCGCAAAAAAAAAAAAAAAGTTCTAGAAATGATCTGAACATAAAGTGTGCCCATATCTACACAAATAAACGTGATTAAATAGACAAGGCTCTTTTAAAGTTATCTGATGTAGCTATTTCTACCACTATTTTTCTCTATTTTATTTTCTACATTCTTCACGTTGTCATTGATAGTCATATATACTAAACTCTCTTTTTCTAGTCAAGAATTAATTGAAGTTTGATTCTTCAAATTTTCAAAATTTGTTAGATGTAGTTGCTCTTCTTTCATGTTAATTTCTTATGTTTTGATTGATAAGTACACATATTTCATGTTAATTTGACAAAAGAAATAAGATTTACCAATTTCTGTGTATTCAACCACACTAATCGGCATACTAAAGTATAAATATATTTATTGAATTCCACGTCCATCAGTGGCAATATTTCCTTATTAGGGTGGAATGTAGCGTTACATTACATAATCAACAGATGGCACCTGAAAGAAAAGAAACTTAATCACAGAAATTGAGAAGCTTAGGTCTGTCCCATCTTGCTCAGTTCCATTGTCATTAAAGGAAAGATACCAAAAGCAAAGAATTAAAACAAGACCTACAGACCATGAAAAAACAGACACAGCCAAAGTCCAGCTGTAAGAGCTGGAAAGAAGACAAACGCAATTACTTATAGAATTGCTACCTGCAACTATCTAGGCCTTGTGCAAAGACAAAGATGATAATCCTACCAAAGAATATTAACAAGAAGCACACAGATGCCACTTTACACTTCAATTGTCAAGGATACATCTTTGGACAGCAAAAAGGGAAAAAAAAATCTTGAAAATCCTACTCAACATGATTAAGAAAACAAGAGAGGAAAATAACTTCAAGAAGGGCAGTGAAGTGGAAGTTCCAGTAGGTTTTTCAATCAGAAGACACGACCAATCTGTTCAGAACATCAGAGACATGCCTCATTGTTGGTCTCCTTTCAGGGCTGTTATGGACACAAGCCATTGCAATCTTTAGAACACCAATAATCTCCTCTTCTTTATCTACCTCTGGAGATAAAGATGGGTCTAAAACATCTCCAAGTGGTTTCTGCTCTTCAATGCAAAGCTGAATCCACTGAACAAGATCCATCTCTGAGGCACCCACGTTGACAACAGGATATCTTCCTGTGATCATCTCAAGTAAGATCACCCCATAAGAGTAGACATCCCATTTCTGTGATGGTTTCACCACTTTAAGTGCTTCTGGAGCTTGGTAGTAAGATCCCAAGTTCGAAGATGAAACTGTGGCATTTTCAGAGCTGGATACACACTTTTGTTGTTTTTCTTGTGGTTTCTCAACAGCAATTCGATTAGATTGCAGAGTTGGAGACCCCCCAGCAATATTAGCAAGACGACCGAGCCCAAAATCAGCAATTTTTGGCTCCATGTTCTGTTCAAGAAGTATATTACTTGGCTTCAAATCTCCATGAACATACTTTTTGGGGCTGAATTCATGCAGATAAACCAAGCCTTTAGCAATCCCCCTAATGATTTTCAACCGAATAGACCACAACAGTGGTGTAAATGACACCGTCCCAGGCTTCCCTATTGACAAAATTAAAGAACCAATATCACAAAATACACAAGAAAAAACGAACAGATTCAATAAACACTAAAGAATTATGAGATCAAAAAAATCAAACTAGAAAAGAACCAAAAGACGTCCTCGTTCATAGTAAAAAAACTTCATTAAACTCACCATGAAGTGCCTTGGTAAGGCTTCCATTTGGTACATAGTCATAGATTAGCAACTTCTCATCAACAGACCAGTAGTAGGCTCTGAGAGTTACAATATTAGGATGCCTTAGCTTTCCAATTGCTTCTACTTCTGTCTGGAATTCTTTGAACCTTTGAGAGCCTCCCTCACCCAATCTTCTCACAGCTAAAATAAGCCCATCTTCAAGCACAACTTTGTAAACAATTCCAATTCCGCTCTTCCCTAAAACAAAAGCTGATGCCTTGAGCAACTCATCCAAATTGAAAGCCACCTGACTATCCAGAGGCACAAGATCATGCTGCTCCACATTCTCAGACAAAGTCTCAGACTCATCGTTCCGAAAGCAAAAGCACTCCTCCCTCCCCTTCACTCCCTTCTCATAACCATAACCCTTTTCATCCCTATCCCTGCTACGTACAAAGACCCTTGAGTAACAATATGAAAACAATAACCCAACAAGGCAAATTCCAATTATATCACTCGCAATAATTGCAACTATCGCACTCTTACTTAGTCCTCTCGTTTTCTCACTCTCCACATTATCCGAAGATTGAGGTGTGCGGGTACCAGGCAGATATGGGATTGATGAAGGTGAACTGGCACTGGGAACATCAGAAGGGCAAGGGTTCCTCAATGGAGGGCCACAAAGGCCAGGATTACCAATAAATGCAGTCGGTCCTCTGTTCATTAGAGCCCCATTTTGAGGTATTGCACCACTTAGATTATTATAAGTTAAATCGATGTAAACCTTCTCAGGAAGGTTCCCAAGACTAGCAGGGATTGAACCACTAAAGAGATTATGGGAGAAATCAACAGTTCCTTGCAAACTAGACAAATTTCCAATATCACCGGGAATTGAGCCGTTAAATTTATTGAATGACATATCAAGTTTCTCAAGCGAAACCAAGTAAGTGCCAAAACCCTGTGGCAAAGGACCGGTAAAATTGTTCTGGCTAAGATCAAGGGTCCTAAGTCTCTTGCATCTGACAAGTGAAACGGGTAGTGATCCATTTAAGAAATTCTGTGATAAATCTAAGGATTGAAGATAGCTAAGCTTGCCAATCTCATCAGGTAAAGACCCAGATAGAGAATTTCCATAAAGGACCAAACTTTGTAATCCTTGGGCTTGAAAGAGCACAGCAGGTAAACTACCGAAGAACCTATTATTCCTCAAATTCACATGCCTAAGGTCAGAGAGATACCCAAGAGCAGAAGGAAGCACCCCATAAAGCTTCTTCTTTGGAATGCTAACAGACACAACCCTTCCACCCTTGCATGTAATCCCATTCCATGAACAAGGGTTCACATCAGAAGAGTTCCAATTACTCAATGACCCTTCGGGGTCTTCATAAACGGACTGCTTGAAAGACAAAAGTGCATAGCCTTCGTTGTTCAAAGAATCTACTAAACCATTACAAAGAACCAGAAACAGTAAAATGAAGGATACCATGTCCAGGAAAAGGAAAGTGAGCGTTGAAGAGAACCTAGCTTAGTCAGAAAATGCGAACGCTGGTGGCTTCAAAGGGTTTACCTTTCAGTAGCAGAAAAGCAAGTAAGCCGCGGAGATAAAGCGTGAGAGAGAGGAGAGAGTGTAAAAGAATAGATGGTAGGGTGTGAAAGGAGAGATGGGAAAAGTGTTGAAGAATGGGAAAGGTCTTGTGCTTGGCAAGTAGACCTCGGGAAGATTGATAATTGTTAGTGCGAAACAAAAACAAAACGAAAATCAGCTAAAAAACAAGTTGGTGTAAGAGAATCCACTCTCAAGTCTGCATTAGATTAAGAACAGATTTAGTACGGGTTGACAGTAAGAACACAGCCAATTTATCGTGAGACTTTGAAGAGAATAATAAGCTGATAAGAAAGCATATAAAACTAAATGGTAGGAGCTGCTCCCTGGCTCACTTCAGTATTGAAACTTATCATGTCTTTACTCATTTGATGAACTTAAAACACTTTTTAGGCCATCATTCATTCTGATTGGATGATGTTATTTGCTCTCAATAATGGAAATGTTATGTGAAATAGCTTTCTCCTGTCAAATAATACATCAATCAACTGTTACAAGCCTAAAAATTTGTGTTGCGATAAACCAATTGAAAAGGCAAATACTTGTGAATCAATTGCGACTAAAGGCAAATACTTATGAATCAATTGCGTGCAACGAAGAAGGGCTAGGACTGAAGGTGAGAGTAGGATTGGATTTGGAGGAGTCATGATGATCTCCACATTGTTAATCAACCGTTGAGGAGACAACGGCATGATGAACGTCACTATGAATGAGTATCGAGTATGAGCCCAGCCATATTTTTATACTAACACAATTAACTAGGAACTAGCGCCTGCATTGCCCTACAGCAAAGTCAGTTTCTATAGGCGGAATCTCCTTGACTGTTAACCATCAGGGCCAATGTTTGCCAGATTTGACTAACAAGTTGGGAGTTGGCACATCATAAAAATACTAATGGCCCTGATCTTTTCTAAAATGTGGGTCTGAGGCTGGGACTTAAAAGTTCCTCTCTACGTGGGTTGTCCAGGCGATTACTCTATGTTTCGCGACAAATTGGGAAAATGTGAGCTCCAGAAATAGCCAAAGAGGTGTGAAAAGCCCCACTAAGCTATAGAATACACGGACCGTCCTCTGTCAAGCTTTTACCCGTTCAAAGGCTGAAATGATTAAATAATTTGGATTGAGGGTGAAAATGCAATTAAAAGAGAGTGTAGGTTTGGCCTATATTTGACAGCGCAAAGTGAAGGGAAGAGATAGTTAAAATGTAATTAATTGAAAGAAAGTATACGGTAGGGCTTTATTCTATTTGACGCCCGTTCGTCAGCTGTGGGGTGGGTGTGACATGTCATCTTTCATCGTCCAACACTCATCTGTCCTCACGTTTAGTCTAAGTTGTCACTCCTGTCCTCGTACGTTTTTGCGACAAAACGGAAAATTTTAAAAGAACCGTAATGACACTTACACTGGTATTATTAGAAACTGATTTCTTTGTCGTGTAGCCAACCCTATTTTAAGATTTACAGTGACCATGGACGACTTTATAAGTCTCTTTAAATATGTGAAGAAAGTATGAAGACATATACGGTGTTGTATATGACCGTATACATGCTTATGTGCAGATACACAATTGTGTGTGGAGACTATATAACTCTCCGTAAGCTTGTACAATTGTAAATAAGTCAACGATGAGGATACACGGTCACTTATATGGTAAAAAAAACTTATTCCGTAATATAAAAGAGAAAAAGACATAAGATTTTATAAAAAGTGCAGCTATAATGACCAAAAGTAAGGAAAAATAAAAAGAGGGCAAATATTGTTGTGTTCTTTTTCTTGTTTAATTGTTTTTAGGGATTTGTTTAAGTGTTTGTTAATTGTAATATTAATTTTAAGTTTCAATCTTGAAACTTTGTGAGATAACTTGTTGTTGGGGGTGAGAGATCAATTTTTTATATAAATCCTTATTGAATTTAGTGGATTTGTTTGTCAATTTGTCTTTTACTTTTTTATGCATACTTTCCACATAAATCTTGGTGTTTGTTTCATCTTTAAAGTTTTTTATTCTTATTTTTTTTGTTGCTGCAGCCTAAATATTTTTTGCTTGTCGTTGATATCTAATTAATCTTTTAGAGAGTTATGTTATTTGTCTTATAACAAGTGATATCAGAGCCATTATAATCAAAGGTAGAAATAGATCTATGATTAAGTTAACATCATCAAATTACTCTATTTAAAGGCCCATGATGGATAACCTTCTTTATTGTAAAGATCTCTTTGATCCTACTGACGTGGACAAAGATTTGAAAGATGATGTTACTTCAAAACCTAAAAAATGTCAAACAGAGAATGGGAAAAGATGAAGTGGAAAACTATATGCACTATAAGAGAATGGATTGATATTAGCATATTCAACCATGTGTCTCAAGAAACAAATCATTTTAAGCTATAGACGAAGCAAAAAGGTCTGTATGAAAGGAAGACTACTCATAACAAGGTTTCTCTTATTAAGAGGCTTGTAAACTTGAAGTTAAAGCTACGAAATTAGTGTCGAAGCATCTAAGTGATTTCCAAGATATAATCAACAAGTTTAGTACAATGAATACCTTTTTTGATTAAAAGCTTCAAGCTTTGTTCCTGTTGAGTTCGTTACCAAATAGCTGGGAAATGCTAGTGGTAATGATTAGCAACTAAGCTCTTGAAGGTGTGCTCCCTTTGGATGTAATCAAAGAGGATATATTTAATGAAAAAATCAGAAGAAAGAAGAATGGAGTCAAAAACATGCAGGCTTTTGTGATTGAAAGTAGGGGAAGAAACAAGAGTGGGGGTCTTAAAGGTCGTGGCAAGTTTAAGAACCGTTCAAAGTTTAAAGGTGACAAAGATGTAAAGATATGTCATTATTATGATAAGCCAGGACACATTAAGAGATTCTACTGTAAGTGTACGATGGATTAGAAATCTAAGAATATTAGAATGATGGTGAAGATAAAAATACAATAGTAATAACTTCAAGCATGGAAGATGAGGTGTCACTAGTTTGTGCAACTTGTAAAAGCTACCATGTCAACAATTTTGGTTCTAAATGGCTTGTTAACACTAGAGCATGTTATCATTGTGTTCTAAAGATAGAGTATTTCTCAAACTACAAGCGTGGAGATTTTGAGAGTGTAAAGATTGGGAACCAAAATTTCGTCAAGATAGTCGGTATGGGTGATATTCGAGTTTAGACAAACATCAGATGCTTATTGACCCTGAGAGATGTTTGACAAACCCCCGACCCAAAGCTAAATTTGTTGTCCATTAATGTGTAAAATTAAGAATGATTTCAACCCACTTCGGGGTAGAAGAAGTGGAAACTGTCTAAAGGTGTCATAATGGTATCTCGAGGGGAGTTATATTGCCCGTTGTATAAGACACACTTAAAGGTGTGTGGTGGTGGAGAAGTATACATAATCTAACAAGAATCTTCACCGAATTTGTGGCATCAACGATTAGGACACATGAGTGAGAAGGGATTAAAGTTGTTGCCCAATTAAGAACTCACAACTGCTTAATCCTGCGATTATTTCTTGATTAAAAAGTAGTATAAAGTCTCTTTTAAGAGAATACCTACAAGGAAGTCGGAGTTATTAGAGTTGGTGGATTCAGATGTTTATGGTCTTATGAGAAGGAGTCTTAGTGCATTCAAATGTTTATGGTCCTATTGAGAAGGAGTTACTAGGAGGTAAAAGATATTTTGTTACATTCATTGATGATGCTTTGAGGAAGGCTTTGGTGTACATGTTGAACTCTAAAATCCAAGTGTTTGAAACTTTTTAGAAGTTTCGTAATACGGAAGAAAGGGAAGCTGAGAGGAAGCTGAAGTTTCTCTGAATAAATAATCGAGGGGAGTATACTTCCAACGTGTTTGAAGAACATTATACATCATATGGCATTAGACATGAGAAAACTAAACTAGGAACTCCATAACATAATGGGTTGTTGAGAGGATGAACAAAACCATTGTGGAGAAGATTCGTTGCATGTTTAAAATGTTTATGTTACCAAAGAATTTTAGGGAGAAGTAGTCCAAACAACAATTTAATTGATTAATCAAACTCCCTTAATTTGTTAGATTTTGAGATTCCCGAGCAAGTGTGAACTAACAAGGATCCCACATATCATCATTTGAAAGTTTTTGGCCATAAGGTATTTAGACACGTACTTAAGGACTAGAAACGAAGCTTGACTCAAAGTTGATACCTTGTATCTTTTTTCGATATGGTGGTGATTAGTTTGTCTGCAAACTTTATAACCTAAAGAAGCAAAATGTAGCCAGGAGCAGGGATGGAGTATTCTAAGAGTACGTGATAGGTGTTGATCTCCTGACTAGAGATAAATCATCACACTACAGTTCATCATATGACATAGATATCTCTTCACCAATTCCTTCGACAATTGAGCAGTCTATAGGTGAGGAGGATAAAATGTGTGACCAAACACATATTGATGGAGATTAGATACATTCTGATAATGATGAGGAACATGAATCACATTTAGACAATACTGAAAATGAATCCATCTAAAAGAATGAGTAAAGGAAGCAATTGGATCCAATAGCTGATGACACACAGTTTTGAAGGTCGACAAGGGAGAAAAAGATCTCTAGCTTAAAAGGTTGCATCTTGTAAAGATAAAGAACTTTGGCTCGCAACTATAAAGGAAAAGATTGATTCTTTGAAGAAGAATAATACACACAAGCTTCTCAAGCTTCTAAAAGACAAAAAGGCATTAAAGAATAAGTGGGTGTTCACAATAAAAAAAGATAGTAACAAGCTGGTAAAGCACAAGGCAAGGCTAATAGTGAAAGGATTCAGTTAAAAGAAGGGTATAGACTTTGATGAAATCTTTCACTAATTGTCGCAATGACCTCAATCAGAATAGTTTTGGGTCTAACTGTCTATTTAGATCTTGAACTCGAATAGTTGGATATTAAAATATCCTTCTTGCATGGAGATTTGAAAAGGGAGATATACATGGAGAAGCTAGAAGGTTTCAAAGCTAAAGGTAAGGAAAATCTAGTTTAAAAGTTGAAGAAAAGTTTATGTGGCTTAAAACAAGCTCCAAGGTAATGTTATCAGAAGTTCAATTCCTTTATGAAGGATCATGGCTACAAACAAGTTTATGGCAATGCTTGCGTGTATTTCAAGAAATTCTCATATGACAACTTCATCATTCTTCTTCTTTATATTGATGATACGCTGATTATAAGTCAAGATATTGGTATAATTTAAAAGTTGAAAGAGGACTTGTCCAAATCTTTTGATGTGCAGGATTTGAGTCCTATAGCAAATTTTAGGTATGGAGATAACTCAAGATAGGAAGGAAAGGAAATTATGGTTATTTCAAGAGAGATATACTGAATGAGTGCTAGAATGGTTCAATATGAAGTATATCAAGCCAGTTAGAATGCTAGTGGCATCTCACTTCAAATACTGTAAACATGCATGTCCCTCAACATAAAAAGAGAAATATGGTATGTACTCTATTCCATACTCATCTACAGTAAGGTCTTTGAGGTATTTAGTGGTGTGCACAAGGCTAAATATTGATTAAGCTATTGGGTTGATGAGCAAATTCTTGTCAAATCAAACGAAGGTCCACTGATAAGCAATGACATAGATTCTAAGATACTTGAGAGACTCATGGAAGCGAAGTTTGTACTTTGGTAATGGTAAGTTAATTCTATAAGATTTTACACATGTAGATATGATCAAAGATCTTGATGGAAGAAAATCTACTTAAGGTTTTTTGTTCAACACTGCAAGAGGAACCGTCTCATAACAATCCAAGCTATAAAAGTGTATGGCTTTATCTACGATTGAAGCAAAATATATAACTGTAGTGGAAGCTTGTAAGGAGATGCTCTGGTTAAAATGGTTCCTTTAAGAGTTGGATATATAGTAAGAAGACTATGTAGTGTTTTATGATAGTTAAAGTGCTATTGACTTGAGCAAAAATACTATGTATTATTCTCATACAAAGCATATAGATGTTAGATATCATTTGTTGAGGTCCGTGATAAAAGAATAACAATTAATATTTAAGAAGTTTGATATATATTTGAATGGTGTTGATATGCTGACTAAAGTGATTTGAGGAAACAATTATAAGTTTTGTAGTAAAGCTTGCCAGGATGTATCTCAAGTAGATGATGGAGAATAACTCATCTTCCCCATATTTGAATTGGAGGGAGAGATTGTTGAGTGTTTAGCTCTCTTTTGAAATTTTTGATGATCGTAGACAACTTTATGGTTTGTGGGAATGACGAACAAATGAAGACAAGATGGAAATCTTTTCTAGAGAAATTCACGATTGTGTAGAGTGCCATATGCCTGTGTTTTGACTTACATGGTCGTATGGATCAACCAAAATCTTTATAAACTGGAAGAAATTGTGAAGAGGTAAGGACATACACAATCGTGTAAATGCCTGTGTGAAGACACATAGTCGTGTGTGGAGACCATGTAACTCTCTATAACCTTGTACAATAATGAATGAGGCAGTACTGAAGATATATTGTCACTTACATGGCCGATCGTATAAGTGACCATGTACGCTGTAAAAAAACTTATTTCGTGATATAAAAGAGAAAAAGACAAAGGTTTTTGTAGAAAGTGTGACCATAATGTCCAAAAGTGAGGAAAAACAAAGAGGGAAAATATTGTTATATTCTCATCCTTATTTATTGTTTTTTGGTATTAGTTTAAGTGTTTGTTGATTATAATATCTACTTTGCCTCAATCTTGAAACTTTGCGAGACAACTTATTATTAGGAGGTGAGAGATCAACTTTCTATGTAAATCCTTATTGAGTTTAGTAGACTTCCTTGTTCGTTTATCCCATAGTTTTTTCCTTCTATATTGGAGGTATTATATACAAATCGTGGTAATTTTTTGCATTTTAAAGTTTCTTATTCTTATATTATTTCGTGGCCAAAAGCCTAAATTGGGGCTTAACCTTTTTCAGTTTGATCATTTTGAGACTTAAACTTAAAACTTGCTCAATGAAGGGCTAAAATTTCACGAGTTTACTAAATTTAAGACTTTTTTTAATGAAAATTAGGACGTGTTTACACATGCCTTTACATGCAACAATGTGGCACCATCACCCTTTTTTCAAATGCTATGTATAAAAGAGTAAAAGGTTTTAAGTTTTAACCTTAAAATTTTGTCAGTTTTTTTAAATTTTGTAAATTTTGTAAAGTAAAAAAAGAGAAACAAAAAAGTTACAAAAAACCTTAAAATCCTATCATCGCTCCCCTCTCTGATGAATCTTTACTGTCAGCCATTCCGCTCCAATCTTGTACAAGGGTTGTCTTGCTTGATTCATGCATCCTCACCAAGGGTTACCCTCACCAAATTCGCACTTTATCGTTCATTAAAGGGGTTGTGTTGGTTGGTTGATGCATCTTCATCGCTGCCCGATCCATGCTCCAGTAGTCATTGAAGGGGTTGGCTTGCTTAGTTCATACATCATCTCTTGAAATTAAGGTAATTCCTAGAATTAAAGTATTAGCCATTAGACTTAAGAGTACTAAACATTTGATTCTAAGAGGTCTGAGGTTAGAGTAGTAAAAAGAAGTATGAGATTAGAGAAGTCTGAGATTAGAGTAGCATGAGGAAGATAGTATGAATGAGATGGGTAGAAGAAAACTGGTGTTAGTTTCATCTTATACCTAAAATGGTCAGCTGCAAAATAGGTAGCTACTAAGACCAACTGGTTTTCTATTATGCTTTGATTGGTAGAAAAATTCATCTTTCCTACTAATCAAAGCACAATAGAAAAGTAGTTGGTCATACAAAATCTTAATTTGATGCTTTTAATTTTGTTGCCTTCCTACATCCTTTTTGCTTTACCATTAGCAGTATTTGTCGTATGAGTGTGTATTTTTTTAATTGCAACTAATGTATTACTTTTGTGTTGTTTTTTGTAACACTCTGACTATCATTGAGGATAACATAAAGTTCTGATTGTTATTCTAGTAGTAACTTAAATCTGAAAGACTCTAATTACTAGTGACTTAAAAGTTGATATAACAATTGAATTGAATAAGGATTGCATTTAATATGGATATTTTTTAAACATTGAGGCATAATAAACCATTAGGTAGGTATATAGGCTAGAAACTAGTGATGCAAATCCCATAAAGCTTACAGATGAAAATTTTCATGAGCCTAGGAGCCACAGTGAGAACATGTTTCTTGATTCACAGGTGTAAACAATGTCACGTACCTTAATTAATAGAACTTAGTAAGTTGGTTGATGGAATTATTATGAATATGTTAAGCATCATGTGCTGTGCTAGGCTTGAATTTTTCACTTTCTCTTCACTGTTTCCTTTCAACATTCTGATTGAGTGTTTTCGTTTTCTTGGAGTTGGTTTTTTTTGATTTAGCATAATGACATTTGATGAAGTAACTCTAAGGTTCCACCATGCGAGATGTTTTATTAATATGGGTGATAATGTTATGTGTGAGGGTAGTTTTGTGGATGAAATTGAATTTGATCCTGACTTACTGAGCTATTTTGGACTAGTTAATGTATGTAAGAGAAGTGGGTATAACAATATGAAAAAGAAATCTTATCTTAAGCCTGATTTTGAACTATGTAATGGTTTGAAAGTTAGACAAGAAGATGTTAGTATGTTAGATATGGTTAGTAAGATGATGGATAGGTGGTATTGATATTTATATTGAACATAGTGTGGATATCCCTATTGAAGTGATTGAGGATAAATGTAATGAGGTTAATCAGGGAAATATAGTTGAAGATAATGGTGAGGATGTTAATAATGAAGGGTTTGGAGGTAATGTAGGTAATTTAGACAATGTATCAAATGTGGAGGATGAAAATAATGCAAATATGGAAAATGAAAATGATACAAATATAGAGGTTGAAGAGGATGAAGGGGATTTATAGTAAGGAGATGAAGGTAATGGTCCGGATGAAGATGTTGAAGAGGATTTAGAGCAAGGAGATGAGCATAATGGTCCAGATGAAGATAATTGACCATGTGAAGCTGATGAAGGTGATGTAGATGATGAAGATGAGGTAGTTTTATTTTAATATTATGACAATGATGAATATGGAGAACTTGTTAGTGAGTAGGTGATATGATAGATAATGCTACTATGAGGAAAAGGAAATATCTTGTTTATGATGAAAATGAAGCCGAGCATTACCTTGAATTATGGATGATTTTTCTTAATCATTTGTAATTTAAGCGTGTAGTGAGTTTGTTGTCTATCAAAACAAAGAGGGTTGTCATGTTTTCTAAAAATAAGCTCAACTTTGTCCAAGTTAAATGTTGGATAGAGAACTACCCTTAGTATATATATAGAGCATTTGATAGGAAGTTTCAGTCATTTCAAGTTAGGAAATTCAGGAACAATCATAACTGTAATAAGGTATATACAGATCCTAGGATGAACATCATCATCTTACCTGACTTGTTGAAGGATAAGCTTAAAAGGGAGTCATTTTTTAAGAATGATTGTATAAAATTTTACGTTAAAGATTGTTAACGTGTTGAAGAGTCCATGAGTATGGTGAGAAGAGCAAAGAAAAAAAAAGTAGACAGTGTTGTGATCAGCATCGAAGAGGAGTTTGAGAAGCTTTGGTCTTATATTGATGTGATTAGGCAGACAAACCCAAGAAGCACTGTTACATTGATAGTGTCTCGGCCAATTCCAACATCTCTACCTATATTTGAAAGAATTTACATATGCTTAGAAGCTATTAAACATGGGTTTAGACATGGATGCAGGCATTTTCTTGGCCTAGATGGATGTTGGCTGAAAATCAAAACTAAGGGTGAACTTCTATGTGCTGTGGGAAGAGATGGAAACAATCAAACGTTTCCTATTCCTTGGGCTATGGTTGAAGTTGAGTCGACTGTCATATGGAAGTGGTTCATTGAAAGGCTAAAAGAAGATTTACCTTCCTTGTGCTTTGAAATTGGTTGGACTATAATGAGTGACCAACAAAAGGCAGAAGTTTCACATAAATCTTGTTTGTACTTTATTAAGAGTGTAATTGCTATAAAATATATAGATTTGCGTCTACATGCCTATTCAAATGGTTATGTTTTCCATTGTAGGGACTTGATAGAACTATTGTCGATTTGTGTCCAGATGCTGAGTACAAGTTTTGTGCTGGACATGTGTGTCAATTGGCATGAAAGATGACATAAAGGATAAGAGATGAAGGAGCATTTTTGGAAAATTGCAAAATTCTTCATAGTAAAAATATATGAAGAAAATTTGGATAAGCTCAGAGCCAAGAACTAAAGGGCAGCAGAAGATATTGAGAATTATACACTAGCTCAATAATGGTGCCGGACTTTCCAAAGGGAAGATTCTATGATTGAGTTGGTTGATAATAACTTATGTGAGGCCTTCAATAAGATTCTGGTTGATGCAAGGAAAATTTCAGTTTTAAGGTTATTTGAGCATCTTAAAAGAGAATTGATGAAAAGAATTATGAAAAAAAGGAAACAGGCTGCCAAGTGGAAGGGTAATTTAAGGACAAGAAAATGGGAAGCAATTGAGAAGAGTATCATGATTGCTCAACATCATTCAATGCACCATAATGGAGAAGGAGGGTATGAGATTGATTATGGACAGAATAGATATATTGTGAGGCTTCAAAACAAAATATGTTTTTGTAGGAGATATATGCTCTTTGACATTGCTTGTGCACAAGCCATATGTGCTATTAGAGACAGTAGTATTAATATTGAAGAGTACACTTCTAGTTGGTTATGGAAGACTATATATGTCAAAGCATATAGGAAGGCAATTCAACTAATGTCTGATATAAAGGATGGTCCATTAGTAATGAAAACACTATTAGGTCACTAAAATTCAAACAAAGGCCTGGTAAGCCCAAAATAGCTAGGAAAAAAGGCATTAATAAGTCTTGAAAGAATACAAAAGTAAACAAAAAGTAAAATGTTGACCACATGTCTAGGAGGGGCATGATTATTACATGTAGCCACTGCCATATAGATGGACACAACAAAAGAGGCTGTCCTTGGAAGGGTTGAGAGGTAATTTCTAAGCTAGTTTGTCTTTTTATAGTGCAGCTAAGATTCTTTTCCATAGTAGTGGTAATTTTCTAGGTTTTTTATTCTGTTATCACTGTTATCAATGGTAGGTTCTAGCCTAGTTTCAAAATTTGAACCTACCCAGACCAGTAAACTGATTTTCATATGGAGTAACACATAATGAACTCACATTCACCTCCCAAAAACATATCCAAAGTTGAAACCAACACTGACAACCTAGTCAGTGTCTTTAAATTTGTGTCCAACACTGAAAGGGGGAAAGAAAGGTAAAAGAAGAGCAAAAGCCTCTGCCTCTGCCTCTGCCTCTGCTACTATGATTGTATCTACTGGTGCTACAACTGCTTCAGGTACTGCCAACACCTCAAGTACTATTCATATAAGTGGGAGTGCAAATGTAATAGCCTCAGTTGTTTTCCCAACACCTGGAGGTGCTTCAGAAACAACAAATATCTGTACATCTTTAAAGGCCACAGCTAAGAACCAAACCAAAGGGAGAAGAGAGTCTGGTTATGGTGTTGCAAATGATAGAAGTAGATTGAGGATGTTGGCAGCTAGCAAATGTAGTCCAAATTCTCAAGTGAAAATTGCAGGAAAAAGACCTGTCACATACTCTTTTCTTTAACAAGAAGCAAATAGGAAGATCAAGAAACGGATAGAAGGGATGGGGATATACATAAATGAAATCACAAGGTTGTAGATACTAATGTAAGTATTTTTTCCATTCTTACTTAATATTAATTAATTCATACAGCTTAACAAATATTTACATTTTATCTATAGCCTGGAAGAGGAAGTTAGAAACTACTAAATCTTGGGCAGAAATCAACAAAGAGGAAGGAAGCTGTAACTGCACATGTGAATCCAATCCAACAAAGTCAAACTACATCTTCAAAGGGAAAGGAAAAAATATAAATTTAACATTAATTATTAGTGAACTGAACAATTTTGTGACATTTGCGAACTAAACAACAATAGTTCGTAAGGATGTTGTTGGGATTAATTTAATTAAGCAATAAATGCAATGACTTCCAATTTCAGTTTTAATTGCATTTCTTGTACGCTTTTTCCTTTTTGTTGAAGTTTATGAATGGGTTACCAAGGGTGAGGGAAGGGTGAGGGAAGCTTGCTGGGAATTGTCAAATTCTCTACAATGTGTTGTATTTTTCAAGGAAAGCTTAAAGTTTATGGATGGAAAGAGATGATCAACTTTTTGTAGTAAGTGTTTGTTTCCTTTATTTTCCAATCAATGCGCATTGCATTTCTTTTAGCTTTTTCATTTTTGTTGAAGTTCATGAATGGTACAACATGTACATTTTTCACATATCCTCAGTTGGAATTGTAGGTTTATTAAACTTCTTTGTCTCCGCATCAATAATTTGATGAATTATAAAATAACTTAACAATTGTGTTAATCATTATATTAGAGGTAAAATATGGATAACATTTTTTTTGAGTAGTCAATCGATGTCTCTTTTAACTCCGTTTGACTTCTAACGAATACTCCATCTCCATTAATTAAAGATCTTATTTTGTTACTAATCTTCCTTACCAAATGTTGAAACATCAAACATCTTTAGGATAGTACATCAATCATCAAACCTGTTTAAGCTAGAACATCAAATTAGTAATACGGCAGATGTTAAAACATCTAATGCTTTGCACTTTCCAACATCAGGTTAGGTGAACAACATTGATACATTGTTCTAGTACATCAAACCATTTCCAGGTAAGGCTTTAAAGGTACAACTATTGCCTTTTTTGCCTTCATTATTTAGACTAACAAGCATAAGCAAAACTACTAAACACAAGTTTAAACAAGCAAACCATTTCCAATACTTTGCTGAATGTGATTCATAACTAGTCCTCGTGGCAACTAACTCATTCTTCAACTTCAAATTTCCTTCAATCCTTTCATCTTGCAAAGCATCTACTGCATTCTCTCTTAACTCTATCACTTCTGCCTTCAATAGATTATTTTGATGATATAACATCTTCTCTATGTTTTTCCATTCTAAAATAATCTATCTTGCTCTTGGACAAAATCTTTGATCATACCATTCATGAAATTTACAAACATTTTCACTCTACCATCAAAGAAAAAGCAACAATTCGTTAATGAAATATATGAACTTATTTAGGTAAAATAACATAAAAATGTATTAAAATTATAAGAAAGAGTCGACATTCATAAAACCTTCTTATTGAATTCTCGTCAATCATAAAAATGTAATAAAATTACTGGAAAGAGTCGACAGCCATAAAACCTTCTTACTGAATTTTCATCAATCTATGAAGTTCATCTAAATGATTTCAAGTTTACAATAACAATATTTAGCCTCTCCGTCATAGTCCTATTTAACTTGGTAAGTTGAAAAAATCAGCTTGTATGACCTCATATCAACTTAGAATGTATACCTCTACAACTAAAGTTCAAAATTTCAAAAATTCCAACCTAACACAAAATCACAACCAAGAAAACAACAAACTGAACCCTCTAATCATCCTTATTACCTTTAAGAACTACCACTTGAGCTCATTCTTAAGTATTAAAATACAAAGTTGCAGAACTACTACTTGAGCTCATTCTTAAGTATTACAACACAATGTTGTAATGTTGATTGTGCATCCATTGACAACTAAATGATGTCTACAGAACTGAATTTGTTTTCTCCTAATAATTTGCATATCTTCCATGAATGTCATACTTTATCTTAAACCCAGCGCATAGAGAGTAACAAAACATGGATAACCACGAACAAAGCTAAACCAAGTGACACAAATCATATCCTACGTACAGTGTCAATTACATGGGGAAGAGAAAACTTGATCATATCCTACATACAAATGTATAATAGAATTGTATATAAAAACAATTATCGTCTACACCCTATTCAACCCAATAATCAAACCCATTTAAGGAAGATACAACAACTTACGTAAATGTAACATCGTTAAGGTAAAGGAATAAAGTGAATATTAAAAATCATAAATTTATGTACAAAAATTTGAGGGGAACATGACTCATTACCTACTTCGGTCTTCAATCACAACATATGAATATTTCAGATCTCCAAAAACTCTACTACCCATTCACCTCCAACGCCAAAAGAGAGATTTCACACTCACACTACCAAGAAGGCACAAGAGAGATTGGAGTGAAGGCACATGCATTAAGTGATGATACGTCTAGAGATTGGAGTGAAGACACAACCGAGAGAAGAAAAGGAGGGTAAAACACGTGTTCATAAAAATCGTTGATTTTAGGGTTGAAGAGTTTTTTGTTTAAGTCAAAATTTAAACAAAATTAATTAATTTTTCTTAAATTCCACTAGCCTTGATTAGGTCTATTAACATGACATCTAAATATTAATTGACTTACATGTAACGATGTGTATAAACACGTCCTAATTTTCGTCCAAAAGAGTCTTAAATTGAGCAGACTTATGAAATTTTAGCCCTTCATTGAGCAGACTAGTGAAATTTTAGCCCTTCATTGAGTAAGTTTCAAGTTTAAGTTCCAAAATGATCAAACTAAAAAAGGTTAAGCCCCAATTTGCACTTTAAGCCATTATTTTGCTGTTGCAACTTATGAGTTTTTTTTCTTGCCATTGATATTTAGTTGATCATTTAGAGAGTTGTGTTGTTTGTTTCCTAATATTCTTTAGGTAATAATAATAAAAAAGTTAATGACTACTAACACTATCTATTGTCTACTCCTCTTTATTTTTACTGTAACAAGTATTATATTTCAATTCAAAATATTAAAATATTAAGTATCTAGTTTTTTATTATATGAAAACCCTCCTCTATCTAACAATAGACATTCAGCTTATCACTTTCACATAAAATAAAAATATGCGAAACCTGCATAAGACACAAGATTGAATAACAAATATTTATAGAAAAACTTAATTTTACGTTAGTTTAATTTTAATATCGTATTAAAGGTTTCATAAATCTCTATTTTAAAGAAGGAGTAGTATTATGTCTCAGGACAACTATGGGTGATAAATTATTTTTTTGAAGGGTGGGTGATAAACTTATATATGTATAATATACTCATTCATTTTTGTCTTTAATGAATTTGAGAAATTGACAACTTAAGAGGACATACTTATTATATCTTTTCAATTTCAGTGAGGAATAATGTGTTTGACTCAAAAAAGAAAAGAAAAGAAAATATGCGTGAGGTTAAAAGAAAGAAATTGACATTTGAAAAGAGTAATTAGTTAGAATAGATGAGTGATCCCGTCAAGTTGATAAAAACAAAAGCATACCGATGTATGCGGGAGGGAGGGAATAAAGAAAATGATCCAATACCATTGCGACCTGCTTTATGTCGGAGTCAAATCTGCTTTTTCCTGAGTCCGACTCCCAGTTACCTTCAATTGTGGCTTCGCTTTCGCTTTGATTAGTCAAAAAGAAGACAATTACTTTTTAGGATCAAAGCTACTCAGCTATAATAACATCCCCATTGAATATTCATTTTTTACACTTCCCACGCAGAACAACAAAATCCATGTTACGAAAATACAAAGTTAGACAATTTCCCGTTATACCGTAATAACATGTTGCCTACATCGTTTTTAATAGCGTCAATAAAATATAAGTTACAGTAAGGCAACAACTCAATTCTAATTCTTCCTTTCTGTTCTTTTAAACCACCCCCGGTTTGAATCAACTAAAAGAATAAACTTTGAAAAGACATTGCCGTGGGAATGAGGTTAGCTAGAATTGAAGCATTGATGCACAACTTTCAACCTTTTTTTTTGTTTTGGAAAAATAAAAAGTTTCAATTATTTGTAATTGTCTTTTCTATGCAAAAATGCGTTAATAAAGTGGATTCAACACATCAACTAAATGGCTTTATCCACCAACCAAGACTCAATTATTTAAGGACATTCTCTGAATAGATCTTTGAGATTTTAAGAAAAGGAAAGGCTATTCTTTAGCTATTATTATCACCGCCGATCATCACGGGTGCAGGGGCAAGACATCCTTTTATTTTATCTTTTCAGCATCCGAAGAATCTGACAACACTTTTAGTTGTCGAATGACCTTGCTGTCTGCAGTACAATCTCGCACACCGACAGATGTGACAATTAATGCAAGTTGTATTGTAATATTGTATACTATTTTTTTTTGGCACTGTGCATTTGACTTGTGTTTAATTCTAACCATATTTAAAGCAAAAATTTGCATCAAGTTATTCTTCGAGGTAAACTAAAGTTCAGAGTTGGGAGCTTCGGAAGCTTTCGACAAGAGGACTTCAATAGATTTTGGATGGTTATTTACCTAACGTAACAGAACGTGCACTGCCACCAGTAATGGCGATTGATTCTTTCTAATGAATATGATTTTGAAAATATGTTAAAACTAAAAACAAATTTATCGGAGATATTAAAATTCATTAATTTAAGAGTGCACTTGTTTAAAGGGTATAGAAAGAAAGGTATAAGTAAGGAATATACTTGGTAAGAAATTATGATTAAATGAATAATAATTTCATTCTTACTTTTTGAGTATTGGTCCATACCCCTCATAATAAAGAAGAATGGAAATCATTACTTAATAAATATATAGTTTAAGAAATTAAATAATTAACCTTTTCTCAAACCAATTAATTTAAATATATTCAATTAAAATAATATAATTAATTATAACAAATTAATTAATTATAATTTATTAATTAAAATATTATAATTAATTAATTAAAAATTATTATTAATTAATTATAATATATTAATTGTATTATAATTAATTAAAAATAAAATTTTATATCTTAATATAACAAACGAACAACTATTAATAGTAATATTAATCAATTCTTTTTTTAACTAACCATCAAAATTGTGACGGTAATATTCATTCTTATTACTCTATATTCATTTCCAATTTTTATTACTATTTTTCGTACGACCAACCGCGTTCTGTAACGTTGTGTTTGGTTAGCGTTCTCAGACGCGAAGACGGAGGACAAGGACATAAAAGTTCTGTCCTCCGTGGTGTTTGCTTGCCGTCCTCGGTTGTTTTTGTTTCGTCTTCAGAGGACAAAGACAAAAATTTTTGTTCCATCCAAGACTTTGGTACAGAAATTTTTGTTCTTAGGACAAGAACAGAACAAAAAAATGAAAAGTCTCAAATACCCTCCTTCCTTCTTCCCTCTTCTTTTTATTTTTATTTAATAATTTAATATTTATAATT
>JAOSBN010000177.1:11969279-11983325 GCA_027563595.1 Erythroxylum suave
TATGAGTTCACCACTCATCAAGATTATGGTTCATAATAAGCGAATGCTTAAGTTGTATGTTTTAAGATTAAAGTAATAGCTCACTTTATTCATGAAAACATACTTGATTCCATATTCATTTAATAGTGCCATTATCGATAGTCGACTACTATCATGATATGAAACTCATCATTCCCTTGAAATAAACTCCTTTACTTATATGGAGATAAATCGCAGCACTACAGTCTAAAACCATAATCAAGTGACCAACTTGGTTATTCAACTGTGATTCAATTAATTTAGATTCTAATAATATACATGATTCCCATACATCTCTATGTCTATGTCTATTAGTTACAAAAGAATCTTGGTACCTTTTGACTAGATATATAACGCTCACACAAATAAAACCAAACTTTTTTGTTTTATTAATAATAAATATTTTCATTACAAAACTGTAACTGAAGAAGATAAAGTTACATATAAATACACTTGCTTTCTAGGGAACTATATTTACATAACTCTAACATTACGGAGGGATGAAATCCTTCATTATGACATGGAACTTAGGGACATTAGCTAGAAGACACATGTTAGAAATAGGGTGAGTCAGGCAAGCTTAAGTTCAGCGTCACCTCGATAGAAGGAATCAACCAGTGAAGAATCAAAGGAAGAGGAAGAGGAAGAGGAAGAACCAAGTTGAAAGAAGATTTTGGATGCAATCTGCAAAACTAACATAATACTAACGGAGATGGCGCGGACACAACAACGGTAGAGCCGAGATATCCGATGGATCCATTGGTATTTCAAGTGATAGGGCGTTCAATTTCTGCCTATGACACCATCACCACCTCCTTCTCTATAGGATTTATGCCCAACCCAAAATTTTTCTTTCCCAAATTAGCCTTCAATTCTGTTTTATTTTTATGTTCATTATTCTCTGTTTACTTTAGTTTCTGTCTTTTCCTTTCTTATTATGTGTGTGTCTGTGTCCTTCTCACATTAACAATATGTTGTTCAAGTGTGAGGAGGATTCTGTGTTTTTCTATTTTATGTGATTTTGCATAATGTATGATAGTTATTAGGTTGCATTGTTTGAATTGTATGAATGTGTCAATGGCTCAGATTGAGTTAAATTCATTTAATTTTGAACATAGTCCATTAGGTTATGAATGATCATTAGCTCGGAAAATTAGTGAATTAAGGTTCTTTGGATAAATATACAACTTAATTAGGACTTAGTGTAAATTGAGGACCCTCTAGATTATCACATTCATTCATAATTTGAGGCCTTTTAACTTAAGTAGCTTTAGTATTTTTTTTAATGAAATTGAATAGCTAGAACAACAAGGTAGGCATAAATGAAAAAATGAAAAAACAAAAAAGTGTAGGTTTTGTTAATAAATCACTATTCCGTTGACCTTCGGGTTATGAATAGAGCTATTATCCAGTTAAAAACAGATGTAGCTGAGTAACTAGATCGCAATGCATCACAAATGTGTGCCTTCGCATCAAAAGGCTATAATGACGGTTTAACAAAGCAGAGTAATGAAAACATGTCTTAGTTCAGTAACTAGATCAACATTCATTACAAATGTTTGCCTCCGCGTAAAAGACCAAGCATATGTTCACTAATTCAAAAAAACTCTAATAAAAACCTACCGGACTTGTAAATAGCTTGACTTTTCATGACAATATACCTAGGAACAGTTACAAAGTTTGAAGGACCAAAGACTTATTAATTTGTGTGTACAATTAAAAAAGGGTAAATGAATTAACACTTGGATCTTGATTAAATTGTATATTTAGCTCAAACCCTTTAGACATAGATTTTGTATGTTAATGATTAGATATAACTTGTCAGATTGTGTTCAAGATTAAAGTTATTACCTCATTTTTGCATTGTGTGTTTTAAGTTTGTTTTATGTTTGTTATTTTGTTTGTTTAAAGGTAAGCAAACGCTTAAATACATGGATGTTGATAGTTGTGATTTGCATTGTGTTTTAGAGGTTAATTTGTTAAGTATTTAATGTTAATTTGAGTGTTCAGTGTATGTTCATAGGTTAATTGTGTTATTTTACGTGTTTAAGTGTTTTTATAGGTTAGTATGAGACTTTCAACTTAATTGTTATATTTTTGAAGTACCTTAATATGGAACGGAGAAGATTCAAGGAGTTTCGGGCCAAAGACATAGCCCACGATTGTGTCATAATAGGCCACGATCGTGACAGAAAGGGACGAGCCAGTAGCAGTCAAGTCGTGATTGTGCACTCTAGGTATGGTTGTGATAGAGAACTTCCATTCAGACCATGATCATGCATATTGGGCCATGATCATGATAGAGAATTTTAGGCACTGGTCACAATCGTGGCAGGCGGGGCCACGATCGTGGCCTGTTTTAGGCTGATAAAAAAACTTGAGTTTCTCAAGATTTTTTGGACTGTTTCAACCCCAAATTAAACATAGGGCTTCCACATCATAAATAGAACATTACAAGACATTAGTAAAACCCTAGGATAGTCATGCAAGAGAGCCTAACATCAGCCATAATTTGAGAAAAACCTAGAGAGTTATTGAGAGATTGAGGAAGGAGACGAAGGAAGAGAGGCACGGAGACAAAGCTTGACGCGACATACTTCCCAAAACAGGTGGTTTCCTGCAGTTGCTGCCTCCAGTATTCCATTCCAATAGTATTTTTCATTTTATTTCAATTTTATTGATATATGAAATTGCAATATTTGTTGAGAATAGTTGTCGATGAATGTCGATTTATGTCTAAACTCACCTTCGGGATTTTTGTTCTTGATATTAATGAAGTTCGATTGATTACATTTTTTATTGATTTATTGTGATTCAATTTCTATTCTTAATAACTTGGCAATAAATAGAGAGGGTGAACTGAGTGAAAATAATCAAGTTAGGCTAACAAGAGTTAGGTAATTTGATAGATAAAGAATTGATTAAAACTTATAGAATCGTGTAATGAGAGATCGAGCATAGGTTCCCAATAGGTTATTAGATAATTTTAGAACTAATTTAGGTTTTGGGTCAGTTGTGGACCTAGAGATTGCAACTCCATAATTTAAATTAGTGATTATAAAGTAGGGTTAAGAATTATAACTCGAGAGAGAGTAATTTCCCTAGGAGTGTCCAAACCTAATAATTCGATAATTTCACAATCAATTAGGTTTTCATTAAAGTCGGATAAAATCTCCCTTTCTCTTACCCAATAGTTTCTATTTTGTCTACATTTCTACACTTTAATTCTTGAAATTAATTGTTTGATTGATCTATTTCTGCATTATTTTGTTTATTTAGAATTATTGTAGCTTGGTGCGACCTTAGAATTTAGGACTAAATTAGCCCTCCTCGTGGGATCGATACCTTAGGTACTATGTGAACGACCCATGCACTTACGGATTTACCAAGGTTAACAAATATTAAAACTTAGCGTACCTAACCTTGTGATCACGCATATATGTTAGTGGGCTATAATTAATAGAAAGTTATTTTATCTCTTATCAATGAATTCCACTGTTGATGTAGTCTCTTTTAATTTTTTTCAAAAAAAAATAGACAGAAAAGAATAAAAGAGAAAAAAAATTATAAAGGAGGAAAGTCATTTATTTTCCAAAGTAATTCATGTTGGTCTTTTCCTTTATAGTTGTGTGGAATGGGTGATTTGATTATGATGCAAATGAGGGAGGCGTTGTTTTGAAGAGTTACTCCTTATGGTTACAATTTTTCATTTATCATGAATTTTTATAAGCGATTTCTTCTAATTGTTTATGCTCTATGTGATTTGTAGTGTGAAGGATTTAATCTAAACTGTGAAACAAAGTTTTTGCATTCGTCACAATTAATGGTACACAATTTTGAGTAGATGTTAATTTTTGCACGTGATACTCCATTGAGTGTTTTTCCTGCTTCACTTGTACTACATTATCCATTTATGTCTCACCTTAACCTTTTTCCTCTTTATAACCTAAAAAATTCCTTCAATTCATGATTATCCATATGAATCTTAGTGGTGAAGAACTAAAATGGTATGCAAAGTCATGGAATGTCTTGATCATGAATAGTGTTTGAGTGTACCTATAGATCTATCTTATTTTTAAACACATCATATCAAAGTCTACCCTTAGATTGCTCAGTTTCTAGAGGGAATGGTTGTTGATTGATCATGAGTAAAAGCATTTATTATTTAGTTCGTGCCATGATTTTGCAACTTATTTATCTTTTCTCATGACTATTTATTCTTAGTTAATATGGAAAAGGGGGCGATTTTCTGATTATGATTAGATTTTTTTTTTGTTTTGCCTAAAGACAGTCAAAAGATAAGTGTGGGGGAACTTGTTTATCATATGTGTTCTTTAGTTTATTTATTTCTTATGTGCTTTTTCATGTGTGTTTTTTAGTTTATTTGTTTCTTAGTGTTTTCAAGTAAAAAAATATTTTCTCTTTTTCTATCACTTTTAGGAGTAGGTAGTTATAATTAAAGAGTATAATTAACTAAATGGGCATGTTTTTTTCCACTTGTTATTGGTCAATGGATGTTATTTTTAGAAAAGTAGTGACTAATGGGTAGACATAAGCTAGTGAGATTTTGAGCCTTTTTAGACCATATCAATCTCATTGTCTTTTGTTCATGTGTGACTTTCATGACATGTACATCCTAACATTGCTTTGATTTTCTATTCAAGATTGCACTTTTATCAGATGCATTAGCATGAAAATAATATAGGCATTCTTTGTTTTACAACCTACTTTGGCTAAATAGCCTACTTATTGATATTATTTTTCTTTGGCCCCTTTAAGCTTTGCTAGCCTTTTCTTGTTATGATAACTACATTATAAGCCTTCATCCTAACCAAATGTCTTACCCAAGCCTTAAAGTTAGTGGAGCATTTGTGATTTTTGATGTTTGTGGATGCACAAGAGCATAAGTGTGGGGGTGTGCATATATGCTAGTTGGTTATAGTTAATGGAAAGTTATTTTATCTCTTATCAATGAATTCCATTATTGATGTAGTTTCTTTTAATTTTTGTCAAAAAAAAATAAAAACAGTGAAAACCAATAAAAGAGAAAAAAGTTTTAAAGGGGGAAAGTCATTTTTTTTTTGCAAAGTAATTCATGTTAGTCTTTACTTCTAAAGTTGTATGGAATGGGTAATTTGATTATGATGCAAATGAGGGAGATGTTGTTTTGAAGAGTCACTCCTTATGGTTACAATGTATCATTTATCTTCAATTGGGGCTTAATCTTTTTGAGTTTGATCATTTTGGGACATTAACTTCAAACTAGCTCATTTAAGGGCTATAATTTTGTAAGTCTACTCAATTAAAGACTTTTTTGGAAAGAAATTAGGGCATGTTTACACGCACTGTTACATGAAGGTCATTTAATGTTTACATGCCACATTAATAGACCAAATTTAGTATCGACCCCAGGTGGAATTTAAGAAAAATAAATTAATTTCTTGAAATTCTGACTTTAACAACCAAAAATGCTTCCCTCTTTTTCTTTAACAGATGTTTGCCTTAAATAACCCTAAAATCATTTATTATGCCTTCACTCTAATCCCTGGAAATACCATCACTTGTGCCTTCTTGGTAGTGTCAGTGTGAGATCTCTCTTTTGGCGTTGGAGGTGAATGGGCAGTAAGGTTTTTGGAGATCTGAAACATACATATGCTGTGATTAAAGATCGAAGTAGGTAATGAGAGTCATGCTCCCTTCTAATTTTTGTATATAAATGTATGATGTTTTAATATCCACTTTATTCCTTTGCCCTAACAATGTTACATTTACATAAATTATTTTTAAATAAATTATTTTATCTTCTTTAAATGAGATTGAATATTAGGTTAAATAGCGTGTAGACAATAATTGTTTTTCATGAAAATTTCTATTATACATTTGGATATAGGATATAATTAGGTTTTCTCTTCCCTATGTAGTTGACAATGTACGTAGGATATGATTTATGTCACTTGGTTTAGCTTCGTTGGTACTTATCCATGTTTAGATATTTTAAACTGGTTGATGTATGTAAAAGAAGTGGGTATAATAATGTGAAGAAGATACTTTATCTTATGCCTGGTTTTGAACTATGTAATGGTTTGAGAGTTGTACAAGATGATGGTATTGTGTTAGATTCAGTTAGTCAGATGATGGGTAAGGATGGTATTGATATTTATATTGAACATGGTGTGGATACCCTTGTTAAAGTGATTGAGGATGATTGTAATATGGTTAATAAGGGTAATTTAGTTGAAGATAATGGTGAGGACGTTAATAATGTAGTTGGAGGTAATGTAGGTAATGTAGACAATGTGCCAAATGTGGAGGATGAAAATGGTGCAGATATAGAGAATGAAGATGATATAAATATGGAGGTTAAAGAGGATGAAGAGGATAAAAAGGATTTAAGATCAAGAAGCTGAAAGTAATGGTCCGGATGAAGATGTTAAAGATAATTTAGGGCAGGGAGATGAAGATAATGGTCCAAATGAAGATGTTGAAGAGAATTTAGAGCAAGGAGATGAAGTTAATGGTCTGAATGAAATAATGGACCACATGAAGCTGATGCACGTGATGTAAATTATGAAGATGAGGTAGTTTTGTCTGAATATTATGACAGCGATGAATATGGAGAACTTGTTAGTGATGTAGATGATATGGTAGATGGTGTTACTAGGAGGAAAAGCAAATACCCTATTTATAATGAAAATACAGCTGTGCCTTACATTGAATTAGGGATTATTTTTCTTAACCATGTGCAATTGAAGCATGCAATGAGTTTCTTGTCCATTAAAACAAAGAGCGTTGTCCTGTTTACCAAAAATAAGCCCAAATTTGTCCAAGGTAAATATATGATTGAGAACTGCCCTTAGTATATATGTGGAGCACTTGATAGGAAGCTGCAGTCATTTCAAGTTAGGAAATTCAGGAACAATCATAACTGTAATAGGGTATATGCAAATCCCAGGATAAACATCAGCATCTTAGTTGATTTGATGAAGGATAAGCTTAAAAGGGGGCCATTTATGAAGAATGTAATATAAAATTTTGTATTAAGGATTGTTTAGGTGTTGAAGTGTCTATAAGTATGGTGAGAAGAGCAAAGACAAAAATAGTAGACAGTATTGTGATCAACATTAAAGAGGAGTTTGGGAAGCTTTAGTCTTATGCTGAAGTGATTAGGCAGACTAACCCCAGAAGTAATGTTACATTGACAATGTCTCAACCAATTCCAACATCTTCACCTGTATTTAAAAGAATGTGCATATGCTTAGAAGCTATTAAACATGGGGTTAGGCACAGATGCTAGCATTTTCTCGGCCTAGATGGATGTTGGCTGAAAACCAAAACTAAGTGTGAACTTCTATGTGCTATAGGAAGAGATGGAAACAATCAAATGTTTCTTATTGATTGGGATATAGTTGAAGTTGAGTCAACAGTCATATGGAAGTTGTCTATTGAAAGGTTGAAAGAAGATTTACCGCACTTGGGCTCTTGAATTAGTTGGACTATAATGACTGACCAATAAAAGGTAAAAGTTTCACATAAATCTTTTTTTAACTTTCATTGAGAGAGTAACTATTATGATATATGTAGAGCTCCATCCACATGCCTATTCAAATGGTTATGTTTTCCAATGTAAAGACTTGATAGAGCCATTACTGATTTATGTCCAGATGCTAAGCACAAGTTTTGTGCTTAATATGTTTATGTCAATTGGCATGGAAGAGGACATAAAGGGGAAGAGATGAAGAAGAAATTTTGGAAATTTGAAAAATCCTTCACAGTAAGGGAATATGAAGAAAATTTGGATAAGCTCAGAGCTAAGAACCAAAGGGCAGTAGAAGATATTGAGAGTTAAGCACTAGTTCAGCAATGGTGTCAGGCTTTCAAGATGGAAGATTCCATGATTGAGTTGATTGACAATAACTTATGTGAGGCCTTCAACAGGACTCTGGTTGATGCAAGGAAAATGTTAATTTTAGGGTTATTTGAGCATCTTAGAAGAGAATTGATGAAAAGAATTGTGGGAAAAAGGAAAGAGGCTACCAAATAGAAGGGTAATTTAGGGCCAAGAATATAGGAAGCAATTGAGAAGAGTGTCATGATTGCTCAACATTGTTCATTGCATCATAATGGAGAAGGAGGGTATGAGATTGATCATGGACAGAACAGATATGTGATGAGGCTTCATAACAAAATATGTTCATATAGGAGATATACCTCTTGGGCATTCCCTGTGCATATGCCATATATGCTATTAGAGACGGTAGGGTAAATATTGAAGAGTACACTTCTAGTTGGTTATGGAAGATTAAATATGTAAAAGCATATGGGAAGAAAATTCAACCGATGCCTGGTATGAAGGACTAGCCTATTAGCAATGAAGAAACTATTAGGCCACCAGAATTCAAACAAGGCCCAGTAGGCCCAAAACAGCTAGGAAAAAGGGCATTGATGAGCCTCAAAAGAATACAAAAGTAAACAAAAAGCAAATTGTTGACTACGTGTATCTAGAAGGGGCATGATCATTACATGTGGCCACTGCTATACAGAAGGACATATCAAAAGAGGTTGTCCTTGGAAGGGGTCAAGAAGTAATTTCTAAGTTGTTTTGTCTTTTATGGTACAGCTAAGATTCTTTTCTTTTCCATAGTAGTGATATTCTTCTAGGTTTTTTTTATTCTATTATCACTATTATGAATGATAGGTTCCAGCCCAATGTCAAGTTCCAAACCCACCCAAAGCGATCAATTGATTTCCATATAGAGCAAAACACAACAAACTCACCATCAACCCCAAAAACATATCCACAGTTGAAACCAACACTGACAATCCAATAAGTGCCTTTAAATCTACATCCAACACTAAAAGAGGAAAGAAAGGTAAAATAAGAGTAAAAGCATCTGCTTCTGCCTATGCCTCTACCTCTGCCTCTGCTACTCTATCTGTATCTGCTGGTGCCATAACTACTTTAGGTACTGTCAACACCTCAAGTACTACTCATATAAGTGGGAGTGTAAATGCAACAGCCTCAATTATTCTCTCAACACCTAGAGGGGCTTCACAAACAACAACAAATATCTGCACATCTTTAAAGGCCACCATCAAGAACCAAACCAAAGGGAGAAAAGGGCCTGGTTATGGTGTTGCAAATGATGGAAGCAGATTGAGGATGTTGGCAGCCGGCAGATATAGTCTAAATTCTCAACCGAAATTAAGGAAAAGGAATTGTCACATAATTTTCTCTTCAATAAGAAACAAACGAGAAGAACAAGAAATGGATGGAATGGATGGGGTTATACACAAATGAAACCACAGGGTTATAGATACTAAATGTAAGTGTAAAATTTTTCATTCTTACTTAACATTAATTAATTCACACAGCTTAACAAACATTAGCATTTTATCTACATCTTGGAAGGAGAAGTCAGAGACTACTAAACCTTGGGCAGAAATTAGCAATTGACAAGGAAGTCAATACTACACATGTGAATTCAAGCCAACAATGTCAAACTGCATCTTCAAAGGGAAAGAAAAAATTGTAAACTTAACATTTAATTGTTAGTGAACTATGCAAAGGTTGTGATATTTTTTAACTGAACAATAATAGATTGTAAGGATGTTTTTGTGATTAATTTTTTATCAAGCAATGAATGCAATGACTTTCATTTTCAATTTCAATTTCATTTCTTTTATGATTTTTCCTTTTAGTTAAACATCACGAATGGGTTATTGATGGTGATGGAAGGGTGATGGAAGCTTCGTTGGAATTGTCAACATTGTCTGTAATATTTTGTATTTTTCAGGGAAAGCTTAAAGTCTATGGATGGAAATATAATGCACACTGCAATATTTTGTATTTTTCAAGGAAACCTAGGATATTTGGACCCCATTGCATTATTATATAGATTTTAAATTATGGTGCCCAACTTTTCATGTAAGGTTTTCTCCATGTAATACAATATGTAAGTTATACGATATATTTGGTTTGTAACTACTGGTTCCTTCAATCATGTAAGGGATTTACCGATTCACTCTACTTGGTAGTGACAACGTTCACTTTTAATTGTTCTCAATTATCTCATATATTGTACTTGAGTAACTTCCAAAAACACCTTAATGTTATTTGTTTAATTTCCTTGAATTAAGGAAGACGAGTAACTGAAAAGTTAATAATAGTAATTAGGCCATAATCTACAATACGCATTCCAACCATGGGAGTGTTCTTAACATAAGCATACACTGTTACAACTACTAACGAGAATAGAGTAATAGCTACAGTGGATCGAGAAGCTGGTTTTATCATTGTTACTGTTACTTGCTTCTGCCTCTCTCTATCCTCTCTCAACTGCCTTGATTTTTATGCTCTTGCTTCATCTTTCAAATGATTCATGATTTGTTTAATAGGTAAACTTTGCCTTCTATGTGGAACAGTAATTGAAGTTATTTAAACTGTGTGCTAGTCTTTTGACTAAACATCCTAATTTGTCACTAATCTTCCTTACCAAATGTTGAAACTTCAAACATCTTGTGCCTAGTACTTTAAACATGTTTAGGCTAGTACATAAAACATCAAACCTGTTTAGGTAAGAACATCAAATTAATAATGCAACAAATGTTAAAACATCTAACAGTTTGCACTTTCCAACATCAAGTTAGTTGAAGAACATTTACACATTGTTCTAGCACTTCAAACCATTTCTAGGTAAGGCTTTATAGGTACAACTATTGCCTTTTTTGCCCTCATTATTTAAACTAACAAACATAAGCAACAATACTGAACACAAGCTTAAACAAGCGCCCTATTTCCAACACTTTACTGATTGTGTTTCACAACTAGTCCTCCTGGCAACTAGCTCATTCTTCAACTTCAACTTTTCTGCAATTTGTTTGGCTTGCATAATTTCAACTACATCCTCTCTTAACTCTGTCACTTCTACCTTCAATAGATTATCTTGACAATATAGCATCTTCTCTCTATTTTTTAGCTCTAAAATAATATGTCTTGCTCTTGGACAAAGTCTTTCATCATGCCATTCATGAAATCCACAAACAGTTTCACTCGACCATTAAAGAAAAGCAACATTTCGTTAATGAAATATATGAACATATTTATTAAAAAATAACATAAAAATGTACCAAAATTACCAGAAAGAGTCAACAGCCATAAGACCTTCTTCCTAGATTTTCATTAATCCATGAAGTCCATCTAGGTGCTTTCAAGTTACAGTAACAATATTTAGCCTCGCCATCATAGTCCCATTCAACTTGGTAAGTTGAAGAAATCAACTTGTATGACCTCATATCAAGTTTAGAACGTGTCCCTCTATAGCCAAAGTTGAAAATTTTAAAAATTCTAACCCAACACAAAATCACAACCAAATTGAATCCTCTAATCAACCTCATTACCTTGAAGAACTGCTACTTGAGCTCATTCCCAAGTATTACAAGACAATGCTGTAATATTGATTGTGCACCCACTGACAGATAAATTATGTCTACAAAATTGAATTTGTTTGCTTATAGTAATCTACATCTCTTCCATGAATGTCATACTTTATCTTGAACCCAGCGCATAGACAACATCTAAACATTGATAACTACCAACATAGCTAAACCAACTGACACAAATCATATCCTACATACAATGTCAACTACATGGGGAAGAGGAAACCTAATCATATCTTATGTCCAAATGTATAATAGAAATTTTCATGAAAAACAATTATCGTCTACACTGTATGCAACCCAATAATCAAACTCATTTAAAGAAGATAAAATAATTTACGTAAATGTAACATTGTTAGGGAAAAGGAATAAAGTGGATATTAGAATATCATAAATTTATATAAAAAAACTAGAAGGGAGTATGACTCTCATTACCTACTTTAATCATCAATCACAGCACATGTATGATTCAGATCTCCAAAAACCTTACCGCCCATTCAACTCTAACACCAAAAGAGAGATCTCACACTCATACTACGAAGAAGGCATAAGAGATGATACGTCCAAGGATTGGAGTGAAGGCATATCCGAGGGAAGAAAAAGAGGGTGAAAATCTGCTTATCAACGATTTTAGGGTTAATTTAGATAAACATCTATTCAAAAAAAAAAGGGAAGGGTTTTCATTGTTTAAGTCAAAATTTCAAGAAATTAATTTATTTTTCTTAAATTCCACCTAGGGTCAATACTAAATTAGGTTGATTAACATGACATGTAAACACTAAATGACCTACATGTAAAGGTAAGTGTAAAAACGCCTTAATTTATGTCTAAAAAAGTCTTTAATTGAGCAGACTTGTAAAATTATTGCCCTTAAATAAGCTGGTTGGAAGTTAATGTCTCAAAATGATCAAACTCAAAAACATTAAGCCCTAATTTGGGCTTTTAGCCGTTATAATTAATGGAAAGTTATTTTATCTCTTATCAAAGAATTCCATTATTGATGTAGTTTCTTTTAATTTTTGTCAAAGAAAAAAAGAAAAATAGACAAATGAGAATAGAAGAGAAAAAGGTTTTAAGGGAGGAAAGTCTTTTGTTTTGCAAAGTAATTCATGTTATTCTTTTCTTCTAAAGTTGTATGGAATGGGTGATTTGATTATAATGCAAATGAGGGAGATGTTGTTTTGAAGAGTCACTCCTTTTGGTTACAATGTATCATTTATCTTAAAATTTTTAGAGTGATTTCTTCTAATTGTTTATGCTTTATGTTGTTCGTAGTGTTAAGGATTTAATCTAAACTGTGAAACAGAGTTTTTGCATTCATCACAGTTGATGGTACCTAATTTTGAGTAAATGTTAATTTTTGCACTTGATACTCTATTGGGTGTTTTTCCTGCTTCACTAGATTTGATGTCTTTTGTTCTACATGATGCAACTACCTCTCACCTTAACCTTTGCCCACATTACAACCTTAAAAGTCCTTCAATTCATGATTATGCATGTGAATCTTAGTGGTGAAGAACTGAAATGGTACACAAGGTCATGGAATGTCTTGATCATCAATAGTGTTTGATTGTACCTATAGATCTATCTCATTTTTAAACACATCTTATCAAAGCCTACCCTTAGATTGATTAGTTTCTAAAGAGAATGTTTGTTGATTCATCATAAGTAAAAGCATTTAATGCTTGGTTCTTGCCATGGTTTTATAACTTATTCATCTTTTCTCATGACTATTTATTCTTAGTTAATATAGAAAAGAGGGAAGATTTTATAATTATGATTATTTTTTGTTTTGCATAAGGAAAATCAAAAGGTAAGTGTGAGGGAACTTGTTTATCATATGTTTCTTTTGCTTTATTTGTTTATTATGTGTTTTCAAGTTTAAAAAAATTATTTTCTCTTTTTCTATTGCTTTTATGAGTATATAGTTATAATTAGAGAGTATAATTAACTAAATGGGCATGTTTTTTTCAACTTGATATTGGTCAATGGACGTTATTTTTAGAAAAGTAGAGACTAATGGGTAGACATAAGCCAGTGAGATTTTGAGCCTTTTTAGACCATATCAATCTAATTGTCTTTTGCTCATGTGTGACCTTCATGACATGTACATCTTAACATTTCCTTGATTTTCTATTCAAGATTGCGCTTTTATCAGATGCATTAGTATGAAAATAATATAGGCATTCTTTGTTTTACAACCTACTTTGGCTAAATAGCCTACTTATTGATGTGATTTTTCTTCAGCCCCTTTAAGCTTTGCTAGCCTTTTCTTTTTATGATAACTACATTATATGCCTTCAACCTAACTAAATGTCTTACCTAAGCCTTAAAGCTAGTGGAGCATTTATGATTGTTGATGTTTGTAGATGCACAAGAGCATAAGTGTGAGGGTTGGGCATGTAACATCCTGATACCCATGTTAAGGCTAGAATAAATAATTATAAGAAATTTCTGTGAAAATAGGAAAATACACGTCATGGATAAGTCAATTGTGACATACACATTTATTTTACATATTCCTATGATTGTACATGCATTCATTGGCATTCCGGGTAAATTCGTTTATACATGAAAATGATGGATTCAATT
>JAOSBN010000177.1:12000977-12018012 GCA_027563595.1 Erythroxylum suave
AGCATCTTTCGGCGGAGGAGAGGAAGCGACTAGTCGCTTCTGGCGAAGCTGCGAGCCTACCCTTCTCGAGCCTACTTTAAAAAAAAATAGCTTACGCTTCCGCAACCTAGTCTACTAAAAATGGGCTACAGCAAGCAAGCTTTCCCCCTTTGTTTGTTGTGGGTCGTGCCTCGCCGTAGACACTTGTTGTGATGTCGTAATTGTTAGTTCATATTCTTACAGTTAATTAGTTCATTGTAATTTATGTGTAATATTAATAATTTATTTAATAATAAATTTTACTTTTATATATTTTGTCAATTAGGAAAAACAAGTTCATGAAAGTGAAAAATTCCCTAATAACACTCTTGTTGTGGTTAAGTTAATTAATTAATTAGATTATTAATTATACTGTATTACAAGTTTACAACTGAGAATAATTTCATACATTACTAATTTGTAATTTATTTTAATGTAATAGAAGAAATTAATGCAAATATTTTAGATTAAAGTGTAGTTTACAAATCTTTAAATAACAGTGGAAAATTTAGAGCTTTTGACGATGATGAGACGCAACCTCCTTTAGAAATACAATTTTGATTTTTATTGTTATTTTAAGTTTTATATTTATTTATTATTAGTTCATTATATAATAATAGACATTTGTGTATTTTTATTTCAATAAAATATTTTTTTTACTTATTTTCATAAGTTTTACTTGTTATTTATTATAAGCCGGTTTTATAGCATTTCTCTACCGATTGAACCCCTAAATTTTAAGCCTTTCCTTCGACCGATTTGATGTTCGGCCCGATTTTTAAAACATTTGATAAACCATATTTTACTATATTACATTATAAACCCTTCTTTCAAACAATATTTCACTATATTACATTATAAATCATTTCATCTGCTCCAAACAACAAATTTTTAATATTATATTTAGTTACATTTCATTCTATTAAAAACCTTACATTTAACCAAACAAAAACTTAAACTTTCGGTTGTTCTTCCTATATTATTGTAGGAATTGTAAATTAAATAATGCTAAAACCATTTCCATATTTTTCTTTTCAATTTAGGGTTTCTATATTTAATATGTAAAACAAAAAATATATTAATTATGCTCTCATATTGAGGAAATTCTTAGATTAAAAGTTTCCATAACCTATCCAATAAAAAGATAGCAGAAAAAGAAACTATAAAATCTTTATTAGTATTTTTCATATTAATTATTGCACATTAACATATGTATCAGAAATAATTTTTAAATAAATAAATAAAAATAATCATGATTGTGTGGCATGAACTTGTGTGGGTTACAGTATCTACTTGCTAATGAGCCAGGCGTTATCTAGTGAGAGAATGTGCATACTTAATATGTATATACAAAATATGCTTCGTATAATCTTCTCATGACAAGTTTTGTTTTTATGATTTTAGTGCATTATCAAACCTTATCTTGTATGTATAAAAATAATTAATCCAACGCCTTCATCAAATACTTAAACAAAACTTTGATGGATGAGTTTTGGGTTCATCTTAATCCATTGATCATTGACCAGAAGATGTACATGAGCCATAATGTGGACACATGCCAAAACCTATCTGTATTCCTCGACGCTTGAAATACTAAGCAAGATACGTTATGCAACACACAGCTTCCGGTTCAAAACTTGTAAGCATCACATATAAAAGTCAAAATTTGGCAACTCACTTTGAAGCTATGTTTGACTTTCCATATTCAATTTGCTTCTGACTCATTGCTTAAACCAGAATTTTAAATTTCAGAATTGACTACTGCCTCTAATCCAACGTATACCTTCATTTATTACAGTTGAAGAAGCAGAGAAACGTACTGTGTAATAAGTTTGTATGGCTATTACCACATGTATTATTTAGATTATAATATAAAATTTCAAAGTAAATGATAATTATAATTTATTCTTTATTATGTAGTCCTTGTTAAGCTTATCTTATTATTTAAGTATGTTTAGACTTATTATAACCATCAGAAACTCTTTTTATTATAATAATTGTGAGTGATATTATATTCATAGGATATAATTGTTATAATTTCTGAAATATATAATTAATATAGTAATTACACTTGCAATCATTCCTACTTAAAATGTCATAATTAATTTGACAAGAAAATAATAATATTAGGACCATGTAGAATCTATTGATTAAAATAGGCATTAATTAATTGATAAATAAGTAATTTATTAATTATAGATTGTACCCAATAAATAAATATTTATTTATATAGTAAATTTTATTACTTTAACTAGTGTTAATTTCTATATATATATTGATTTCATATGGATGAAGATAAACCAACTATATATATGTATATACCTTAGCAACTCAATTGCTACTTGCCACATTAATAGTTCAATTGCTGCTTGCCACAATAGTAACTCAATTACATTAGTAAACAAGGTGACAACTACATTTCAATTTTTACAAACAACATCATCTTTACACTTTGATGCTTAATTTTATGTATATCTAATTCTTAATATGAAAGAAACATAAATTAAATGATGAGGGCCATATTTTATGAGGGAAAATTCACATTTTGGACACGTTTTTGTTGAATTAAACGTCTCTTTATTTTATCAGCGTATCGATGCAACCAATTCTGCCAACTAACGCTGGCCTTTATCTTGATGCGAGACTCTCCACGTCAGCACCTTATCAAACTTTGACTTCGCTAACTTCAAATAAAACAGAAATTAATGAAGGAATTGCCAAAACTAACATTTTTCTATACGCAACGCCCGGACTGTGCCTTCTCCTTCTCCTTCTCCTTCTTAAGTGCCCTTTTTCAAGAATCACTCCACGCTCGTATCCTTAGGAAGAACATCTGCCTCGTAACTCCGGTGCATGTCAAACACAGATATAGGTAGCATTAACTGAGAATTCCGAGTCTTGTCGTTATCTTTCTCTCTTTGAGTCCAGGCTAGAAAACCATTCCGTATACATACCCTTTCCAATCGACATGGCTGATTCAGATCTCTCAATGATTCTTCCAAGGGTTCTCATTGTCTCCAGGCGAACGGTTCGCAAGAACAAGTTCGTAGATTTTGTGGGTATGTTTCTGTAACTTGGCTACCTGTCGATTCTTTTAACAGTTCTTTGTGATCACATATCCTTTTGGACATTTGAAGAAGGGCATAGATTTGTTAAATAAATGATCCGTTAATCATTATCTTTATCCTATGTATGTTTACTTTTAACCTTTCCATCAATCGCATACAAATGTTAACCATGAATGACTTAATGCGCTCTTCCTGCTCTATCACGTCTAACAGATCGTGTCATTATGCTATAACTATCTGCACTAAATAATGCAAAAGACGATTGAAGACTAGAGATTGGCTCAAAGGATTAATGTTGTCTACTTTGATGAACAGGAGAGTATCATTTAGATCTTATAGTGAGCTATGGAGCAGTACCAGTTATAGTCCCCAGGGTAAGTGGACTCCACATGTTGTTGGAAAGCTTCGAGCCAATCCATGGCGTCCTTCTTTGTGAAGGTGAAGACATCGATCCGTCCCACTATGACGCAGAGTTTTCTGGGTTTTCACCTGAAGAGCTTGAGGAGATTAAAAAAACTCATGCAAGCGACACAGCTATTGACAGAGAGAAAGACACAATTGAACTGAGGCTCGCAAAGCTTTGCCTTGAGAGAAACATACCATACTTAGGAATCTGCAGAGGGTCACAGGTTCTTAACGTTGCGTGCGGAGGCACACTCTATCAAGATATAGGGAGAGAGCTCTCACTAAAAATCTTTAAGGACCAAAGAGTAGAGCATATCAACTATGAGAACTACGACAAACACCGTCATGTGATTAAGGTTGAGGAGAACACTCCTTTACACCGCTGGTTTAAGGATTCTTTGGAAGAAAATAAGATGGAAATAATGGTGAATAGCTATCATCATCAAGGTGTGAAGAAATTAGCTCAAAGATTTGTGCCAATGGCTTTTGCACCAGATGGTTTAGTTGAAGGTTTTTATGATCCTGATACTTACAATCCTGAAGAGGGAAAGTTCATTATGGGACTTCAGTTTCATCCAGAGAGAATGAGATGTCAAGACACTGATGATTTTGACTATCCTGGTTGTCCAGCTGCATATAAGGTAAACCTACAATCGACCCCGAAAGATTTATATCTCTTTCGGAATTCTTATGTTTCACAGTTACTTAGAATTCAGAATATCTTTTCATATGATTGTGCAGGAATTCGTGAAGGCAGTGATTGCATATAAGAAAAGGCTTATTTGGTCGTCGTCTGTGCCGAAAGCCCCAAAACTTAACCAGGAGCTAGAGACAAAGAGACGGATCATCGTTAGAAGTTTCTCTATCGCTAGGAACATGTACAGCTCAGGATGTGGAATGATTTCAGGCCAAGAATCTGACTTAGAAGTTGGAGCTGAGTTCCTACAGGTTGGTTGTTTCTTGAAAGAAGAACTGACACTTGTTCCAGAGTCCTGAAAAGGACATGTTTTTTGTAGAGTTAAAGGCTTTTCAAACGGTACTGGAATTACTGAGTTATTACAGCAAATATAACTTGTTGAATGTATACTTGATAATTGTAGGCGAACACAGCACTGAGCTTGCAGCAGGTGAATAGGCTGAAGCAAATGGGAGCAACAGTGAGAAATGGAGGTGGGTATAGAGAGAGATTGATGATGAATGAGGAGAAGGAGAGAATTGGAAGGGCCATAATGGGGAAGATGTCTGTTGGCCAACTATCAGATCTCATGTCCTTTTATCATCTGATGGGAAAGATATGTTCAGAGGCCTTGGAGAGAAAAGTAAATGAAGTTGAGCACATATGAGTTGGTCCATGTCCTGCTTAGCCAATACAAATTTGATCAGTAAAACAATTTCTTTGTTCAGAAATAGTCTTTTTAAAATGAAATTTAACATTCCAATTTTAGAACATACGATCCGACGACTCAGCTTACTTAATCCCCACAATTTTAAACCAAGAAATTGAAAAGTTACTACTTTTCCTCTTATGTATGATTGCAATAATAAAAATATTTAATAATATAGGCATAAGGATAATATCAATAATAGCAATAATAATAAAAATTGAAGTTCGGTTGCCAACTGCATTTTTCGTCTAACAAGCATACGTTTTTGGGGTAATCTGATTCCTGCATAAATTAAAGATCATCATTATTATTATTATTTGTTTGACTGGCATTTCTAATGCACCATAAAAGTTCTCTGTATATATATATACATATAAATCCTTTACAGTAGCTACGTCGCCCATCAAATGTCTGATGTTTTTATACGTCAATGAGAATCCCCACTTTAATTATCAAGCTCTTGATCTAATGGCTTAGACAGGTTCTCCACTTAATTATGACCGTATTCCGAACAGATCTCATACTATTGGCAGAGAAGTCGTTTTCATTCTACTCTGAAACGGAGTTTGAGCTAATGCATAAAACTGGACAGGAAGATTAAAAATAAATGCAGAAGGAAAAATAACAGAAACAACATTTACCTAACCTTCGGTTCATTCACAAGAAAAAACGTAATCAAGCTCTATCAGTCAGTCCCCACATATACATCTGTAGTAAGCAAGCTCTATAGTAGACTAGTATCTGGCATTACAACCTTCCTATCAAAATCCTCTTTATAAAGTAAACCAACTTGCATCCTTTGTGGCCGTCAGGACAGATAAAAAGTGTCTGGTCTAACACCCATCAGAACATAGAAGATTACATGTGATCATGAAAATTGCTGAAACTGGTTACAAGCCGACCACTTTGTTCACTTAGTTTAGCGCCATACTTAAGCAGCCTCTCCAAAATTTGTATTACGTCATTTCATTTGCTTGTAGAGACTTATTGCCTAAAGTAACTCTTTTGCTGCAGAGGCAGTTGTCATATTTTTCCTTTCTTTCTTGTTCTTTTTTTTTTTTTTTTCAAAAATGCTCTTTCCTTCATCGATGTAGGTGTAGGAGACGGTACCGAACACTACAAATATAACCCACTAGTCATCTTCCGCCGCACACTTGGAATTATAAATCTCGCAACCCATATTCATTCACCAAGTTTAACTTAACTTTCTGTCATAAACAGTTGGAGAAGAGCTATCACTTCACGTTACCGACGGCAGAAAAACAGGAAATCTGGATGATTAACCTGAAGCAGTCTCAACCAATTATCAGCATTCTGCAACAGAGAATTCGCCAATTGACATTCAAATCCCCCGTTTGGTGTCCACAAGGACAACTTGAACTTGTATGATGCAAGGCCAAAAACAGGCAACGGCATCTTTGGCACCCCACCCAACTCACTGGGACATGTTACAACTGGAGCCTGAGCACCTCGTACACCTGCCAAGAAACTCGACATCAGGACTATAATAAAAGCAGCCCCATACAGGCATAGTTCTAACCAATAGCGACATACAGTGATCAAGTGAATTAATCATCATAACTTAAATCAGGTTTAAGAAGCAAGATACACGAATATTACACGTCCATAAATAATCCCATGGAATTACGCAGTCATTGAAGAATAAAGCACCAAGGTCAACAGTGTCGATAGAACCCACCTCTATGGACCAAAAAGTAATGCAGACCAGTAAGAACATTATTATAATGACTGACAAAATTAAAAGTATGCATCTTCTCCTACAAATCTGAGATTTTTTTTATTCAGTCCCATAAAGTTGCAGCTTTCTACTACTAATCCGTCTCAAAGTTTTGCTCATCACAAACAAGCAGGCTAAGAGCTTTTGTCCTTCAACATACTTCCAGTCTCGTATTCATAACATTTTATGTCAATTAAAGGTAAAACATATCGGCACTAAAAGTTAAGAATAAAAAAAGGGCATCACATAAACAGTTGATTCGGTCATCATATCAAGAGGGGAAACAGTTAGAAGAAAAAATTTGTCATCTACAAAATTACAGAACCTACTGGGACAAATACAGAATCGGCAGTCGTAAGGTACCTCCTAGTGGGGTATGAAGGGAATGATATGTTAAAAAGCAAGCATCCAAGTCTTTTAATGTTGGCCCAGTTGGTATTCTGTAAATTGGGTACCTACAAATTGCAAACACAATATGTGAATAATAATTGATAGCACGGCATCAGAATCATATGCAACTCTATGAAAAGTACCAGGCCACAGAAATCCAGCTAGATGCCAGTAAATCACAACTTCTAAGTGTCTTCAGCTCAGGGAAGCGGATAGCAAGATCTGATATCTGTTTACAAAGAAATAGGTGAGGAAATATGAAAAATATTACAAATGGTTAACAGTATCTCATGAACTTGACTATCATTAGAAAAACAATAACAACCTTGTCAGTTAACGGTTCCCGGCTGTAAGGGGGTTCTCGTTCAAGGTACTCAAATAGCAAATAACCTTGTGCATTAAGAGATTCACTTTCATCACTAGAAGCATCCTCTAGAGGAGCAACATCTTGGTCTCCCAAAGACAATCTATCCATTCTTATAGGACATTCATTTATAAAATGAAGATGAGTCCATGGTTCCACAGAGCATTTCAATCCACTTTCAGGTTCACAATCACTGCTACCATCACTACTTGAATCCCTATAATCACTGTCACTGTCCTCACCACGTCGCCTGTCATAAAGCAGATTATCAGTTCAGGTTTACAAGTGTCACACTAACAAATCTACAGCTTTAAGGTTTCAAAGAAAAGAGAGCAACCAAACAGTTAAAACTAACCCACAATTGTTGTCTCAATTAAAAGAAATCAATGCAAATTTTTCTTGAAAGAATTGTTTTCTAAAAAATGAATAACTATGATAAAAAGATAATACCATGTCTCACCACTAGAGAAACAAATAAATGCAAATGATTCTTGAACGAATTGTTTGAAAAAAAAAGAGCAACTATGATAAAAAGCCAGCTTGTCTCCCTTTCTTAAAGCTTTGCATAGTTTGTCAGGAACTTTAACAAAGCTTTTGCTAATGCATTACATGATACAAAGTGTTTGACAATAGCCGAAACTTTTCCATGGAATCATAACAAGCTATCATCTAGCAGTTTCCAACTTACAGCTTTTTTCTTACAACAGAAAGTTTCCTTCCATAAACATGTTTCAACTTATGTATATAAACTTATTACGCTCATAAAGGCATACTGCAGCAAGTGAATGATGCAGATCCAAACAAACTGGAACATGATGAGGACAGAAGTAACATTGCTCAGAAAAGTAATTGCACTAAAAGCCAAGCAATAAAGAGGAATCAAATTGAACAATGCAAATAATAACACGTTAAGCATATTGGGTGACTCAAAAAAAATGCTGCGTTAACTGTGTTTTCAAATATTAACGAGTAAAATATGGTGTCATTGAATATTAGTCACCTTGATACAGCACATGTCTTCGTAGACTTGCCATATATCTGGATACCAGACAGATATGGAACATAATACTGAACAACGCTATCACAATCATTCAAAATCAGAGGTACTCCAGCGCCATAAGCACTCCACTCCCTAAATGCCTCCCATAAATCTCCAAGCATGAAATATGGTTGAAATTCCACGTCACAAGTCCTCCAGCTACGCATCGTCGTCTGAAGTCAAAATTTATTACATCATAAATATGATAGCCGTACATGAACCAAAAGCAAAATTTTCACAACAGTAAATGCGCTAAAAGCCGTACAATGTGATCATAAAAACTAAGTAAGCACTACAGATAATGATTCAGAAAGATTATATAATGACATGCAGTGAAGTATAAAGATTGATAGAATCAAACGAATTTAGTTAACCACTTTGAAGCCTGATAATCAGATTTCACTAATATCACTAGGTTGTGACGTCTAAACAATCTTGAAACTTGTGTTTTACCAATCTATTGCTCAATTTCAGAAACCACTCTAGGTTTGCAGCATTTTACGACACCATTACACAAGCCATTTCACACGATCCTGATAGTCCTCATTCAGACAGGGAATCATAAAAGTGAAGACATTTAGACAAATTATGTTCCATTTACTGATTTTGCTTCGGAAAGTCAAAGATAGTGAACATCATGGTTAAACGCACTGGTTGTTGGTGACAGAAACAATGCATGCTCGGTTTCCATGAAGTAGAAGTCCATAAAACACTTGGAGATGTATCATTTAATGATTTACAAACAATTTATTGTTTTCTTCTTCCAAGTTCTTCAAACCCCAAACAGGGTTTAACCGTTCCAACTCCTCCTACACATCGTAAAACAATCAAAATAAAGTGAAAATTCCAACATCACGAAAGACTAATATACAAATTCGAACTTAAATGTACTCGTCAAGATCCCTCGGTTTCTTACCAACCAAACAAAAACTAACACAACTAAGATTCTAAACAGAAAAACTCAAAAAAAAAAGAAAGAAAGAACGGTAATGGCGAAATGAGCAGATGAAACGGAATCGGTCAAACCTTGGACAGGTACTGAGCGGGAACAGACGGCGTTATGGACTCCAAAAACCGGTCTAAATTACTCAACGGCATTAAGCCCGTCACTGGTTCAAAAGGCGGCATCGCATCAACCGGTTTAGGCAAGTCTTCGAACCCCATCCGGTTATCCGGTTCACGAAACAAGGCCGGCTTGCCCTTTACAGAAGAAGGCGATGTGGCCGTCGCCGTAACATCGCTCTGAGCTCTACGAAGCTGATCGTTCCGCTGATTGTGGTGGACCCTACGCGCCTTGCCGGGGCAGTAAAATCGCTCCTCCCCACGGCCACCGACGCGCGTGAACTGCACCCCTGGCCCCAACATCTGAAGCAATCACCCCGTCCGATACACAAACAAACAAACAAAGCAACCCACACACCGCGGAAGAAGCAAGTAAAAGAAATGCAAAAGTTGGAAAGTTCTTGCAACAGAATCGGATCGGAGATGTGGAAACCGGGTCGGAGATTGAAGATTGTGGGGAGGTTGGTGGACGAGTAATGGATCAAATAGAGAAGGGGTGAGGGGCAAAATGGTAAATTGAGTGAGAGAAATGAATTTGAAAGACACGGTGAAGGAGGAAAGGAGACAAGCAACAGAGGGAAAGAGAGAGAATGGGGAGAAACGTAGTGGATGGATGGGCTGAGACGTTAAAAAGAGTGGAGTTTGAAAATTAAAAAAGAAAGGAAAACTAATATGTTCTTTTCTATTAATTAAATAAAAGCCATATTTGACAAATGAAGGGGCTAAGGTGATGGCAATTACGATTTTATTTTTATGAAAGGATTTGTACTTTTTTTTTTCTCTTTTTACTACTATTATTCAAGCATCTCAACCCCATTTACTAATAAAGCCAGGTGATAAATAAAATTTAATATCATAATAATTTATTTAAATTCAAGTTGGACCAAACATCACCATGAAGTTTGTTTATACGAATTTTAAAGAAAAAGATCAAAAGAAAATAGTGTGATGTGGTCGTGGATTTTTTTAAAATTATGATTTAATTGAATAAATATAGGAAGATAAGAAGATTTAGAGCCTGGGCGTTGACTGGTTGGGAGAGTGATTAGTCATATTTTGGAAGCGAGAGAACGCCAAGTGTTCCTTAGCGACAGCTGAACACGTGTATGGTAGATTTTAAAATCAGGAAAGCAGCACATGAACTTGTCTTTATCTTTTCTTATCTTTCGGTCTATTTTCAAGACAAACGTTAGCGGTTAGCCTCACTCCCCCTCCCACACTGATGTTTGATTTTCTTGGACGAGTCTAGCCCAGCCTCGGTTGGAGTGGGAGGGCGTTGCCCGCGGGCGTAAGCGTCACGTCTGTATTTTATCTGTAACAAAATAGCACAACTGAAAAGGGCATTTAAGAGTGCTTTTTCCGTAGTTGTGACATTTTTCTTTGAAGTTGGGGTAGGTTCCCATTTTTGTTTTCAATTGCAAGTTGTCTCCGGATAACAATTAATGCCTGCCAAACTATTTTTAGGTTCCCATAATTTTGTTATCATGTTTTCTTCCATTTTGTAACTCCAATTTGAGTAATAATCTTAAATAACAAAAAAAAACCTTTATTCAGTTATTATTAATGAAAATAGATCATAGACCCAACTAATTGCAATTAGTTTGAAAAAGGCTTATTAATTAGATATTGACTGAAGAAAGGATATGAAAATAGGACAGGAGACCCACAACCAGCTGTGGTCCACTGCCTATCTTCACTGACTGGGACAGAGATTACAGAAGCCTAACCTTCCAACTTATCCACCAATCTCGTATCGTAAGTAGGTATTTGTGGATTGAAGATAGACAGCTTGCCTTGCCGTTTATATCTCGGACAATCTTGGAATTTCAGACACTAACTTCTAATATATCGCTAGTTGGAGACTACAAGTAACTCTGGATGGTTAAGATAAACATATATTTCATGGTCATCCCCTGTCGGTCTAAGATTTATATTATTACATCGAACTCAAATGACAGAGAAAGCATGAGTAATTACCATTTCCTGGTTTTGTTATTTATTTTCGCAAGTCCAAGGAGTACAACGTTATAAATTAGTTGAAACGCAGTAATCCCGCTCAAGAAAAAAGAGAGAACGGAAAATGCACCACAACAACTAGAAAAATAAAAGATTATCAAATGCGAGGATGACCCAATGCCTAACTAAGCAAATCATCATAATAAAAAAGGCGATTAAAAAAAGGTATACCATGAAAGGAAACTATTGAACCCAAACTCGTCCTATTAAACGGCATAGAAGGTATCGAATTCACCATAATGTTTACGGCAAAGAGGAGACCAAATGCCATAGTCCAGGCTGTGACAAGGGAATTGTATCTTCAAGTAGATTTCAGGTTTTTTAAACTTAGCATGCCATCACATGCACATTCAAGCCAATTTTGCAATTTAATTAACCATTTGCGAATCCTCTTTATTTTTATACTAAAAAACTGGGCTGGTCGAGTAGATTATGATACGGACTAATGGAAATGGGACCATTTATATAAAAATGACACATGATCGCTGGTTTATGTAGATGCGTGACTAAAGGGTCGGTAATCTCAAAGGTACCAAAAGGGAGATTATTGCATGCACCGACCAGGCAGGTCCACCACAACCTTCATTTGATATATTAGTATTTGGATAGGGGCGGCCTTAGTGTTTCTTAACTTTTTATTTATTTTAAATTATACTGCGAAGTTTACCCTAAAAAGAAAAAAAAGAAAAAAAAGAGGAGAGGAAGGTATGGTTGAACAAAACCTATGATGGAGATGATAGACCGTAAGTGATTTGCCCCACATAATATAGCGATGGTGGTGGAAATTCGGCAAATAGGAAGCAGACAGAAGAATGAGGATCAGGCCCAAGGACTGCCACTCATTTATAGAGATAGCGTGCGACATTTGACTAATTTTAATTACCAACTTAATCTTATTTTTCAACATGTCATAATCTTATTGTATTATCAACGTCTAATGTTGACATTTTAACGATTTTAAATTTAAAAATGATACTAAAGTACAAGAATTTTTAATTATCATCTCATTATAATATTATTCGTAAAGCATATTTTATTTTGTAAAATTTTATTTAAAATAAATAAATACAAGATAAAATTATATTTAGTTAAATAAATATCACAAAATAATAACAATATAGTTATTTGTGAGGTATAAATTAGTGATTTGTGAGGTATAAATATCAAGTGGCTTTAATACTCGTTGAGGAGGATTTTACTGATTGCTTACTGTTTTCAACTCAATTATATTCAATTACTTCATTTTGTTATTTATTTAATTATTTGATATTTTAGTTTACTTTTCCTTATATGTCAACTAATGTAGTAAAGTTAGTCTATTTGACCATCGACATTAATATTACTAATAGTTAGAGTTTAACATTTAAATCTTTAAGATACATTTGAAACAAATTAAAATTTTGCGTATTTGATATATGTTTTTGATAATGTTAACGTATAAGTTATAATAAAACTAAATACGATTTCAAATTTAATAAATAATTTAACCCTTTGATATATTTTCAATACTATAACTTCTATCTCAGTCTTATATCTTTAATTGATTTTAGTTAAATGGTAATATAAGAAATATGGCCGGATGTTATGACCTATATTTTTTGTAGGCCCATATTAAAATTGGATTAAGGTTTTTCTCTGTTTAATATTATATTAAATCTTGACTGTTAATTTTGCACTTAATAGACATATAAGATTTAATATCAATAGAGAAACGTATATAAAATAGTCATCTTTCTATCCTAATTAAGTACAGACAAAAACAAATGCAAAACGAACATATTTGAGTATTGAGTTATCTATCAAGCTATCTATTGTGAAAAAAGAGTTAAGAGAGAGAACTTAGTTTGTGATCGTTGAAAGCTTTCTCTCTATATCATAATGCATTCCGCTTACTTCATCTATGTGATTATTATTATATTCAAGGTTTGAATGAGTATGAGTGATATATGCATGTTTTATAATTTATGACTTATGAATGATTTATGTCTTCGATGTTTGAATATCAAGAAAAAACACAATATGCGATGTCGGAGCCTTAGATTTTGAACAGATAATAATCTTTAGAATATTGATTTGATGATTGTTTCAGTTACGATGTTTATTAAAAGTCAATTTCGATCTATTACAATTAAGAATTTTGGAGAAGTTAAAAATATGTTTTTGTTCGTTTTCTCGAGTTTACAACTCATGTTTCAATGCTGGTTTCTTCCTTGTTTTTAAACAAAGCGACATATGTGTTTGTTATTGTTTCAAACTCAAGTGCGATTAGAGAAAGGGTTCTTGAGGATGTGTTGCCTTTTCGATTTATGAAACGATATACCTCCTTGGTAGTGGTTTGATGGTCTTGGCTTCTCTTTCTTTATTTTACCGCTGTTTGTTGAAGAAGCTAGGAAAGTATAAAGTGAGAAGTCCAATAGCAGAGGAGATAACATGTTGCTTTAGCAGTTTACTCGGTGTTAAGTCCACATGTAATGTTTTAAAACCACTCACTTAAACTTTCATTGTTAGAACTAAGAGGATACATCTCCATCCACTTGCCATCTGGCTCATAGAACGTAATTTCTATTTTCATATTTAAATGCGAATTAAATTAGATTGATATTCATTCTTTGGTGATTTGAATGCATTACCGTACATGCTTTAATAAATAAAAAATATTCTCTCTCTCTCTCTCTCTTTATATATATATATGTATAAGTGACCAAATTGATTTTGAATATTTGGTCATGCAATTTTATGTATTTTATGAATGCTATTATGAAAATTTTATTAGTTGATAGAAATTAAGGACTTAATCCAAAGGTAAATCAATTTCTATAACTAATAAATATAAAGGAGAAAGTTGATGTACTCTTGTCACATATATATAATTATCCAAAGATGTTATATGTATTTGATGAAGTTTATTTAATTTTCTTATAAAATTTAAATGACATTCTAATAATAGTGATGATATGTATGGTTGTGTTTACCTAAAAGAAACTTGCAATATATTTAATGTATGTGGTTCTTATCTGAATTTGTTAATTAGTGCGCGTTTATAGGTCTGCAGTTATCAGCCTTCACTCTCAAGCTTCATTTGTTCTCTTGTTAACTGTTGTAAATTTCTCTGAATGGAGCAAACAAGTCATTTTTCATTTAGGTACTTTGGATCTTCACTTGGTGCTATTAGAGGATAAGTGTTTTGACCTTAATGATACTATTACAGAGGCTAAAAGGCACACCATAAGGCATTGGCAAGGTCTAACATGTTATGTTTGAATTTTATGCGAATGATAATTGTCAGCAACATTAAGTCTACTCTTCTTAGCACTAAAAATCATAATGCTAGAGATTTTCTTAAGTTTATGGAAGATAAGTTCCCTTTTGTCGATAAGGCAGTTATTGTGATACTTATGGCATAACTCACGACCATAAAGTTTGATAGGTTTAAAAGTACGCAGCAATATGTCCTAGATATAGGTATGTCAATGGGCTGAGCTGGGCCTAGGCCTGGGCCACCCTCGACCAGGGCAGGCCTCTCGGGCCACCATGACTGGCCATTTGATTTTTTAAGCAAAAAATTTTCAAAAAATTTCCTAAGCCAACTATGGTTGGCCCGTGGCCTAGCCAACCCAAGCCAAAAACAGGCCGGGCCGTTTTTGCCACCCTTACCTAGATATGACTAATATCGCATCAAGACTTAAGACACTGAGTATGATTATGAAAGACTCCTTCTTAGAGCAGTTTATCATGAACTCACTTCCTACTGAATATAGACTGTTCCACATCAATTATAACATATTAAAGGATACGTGGAATATTGATAAATTTTCTAGTAAGCTTATTCAAGAAGAAGCGAGATTAAAGAAACAAGGAGTTTATTTTATTAACTTAATGGGTCAAGGGGCTGGAAAGAAACTTAAACTAAAGGCCAAGAATTTTAAGAAGAAAGAGCTTGTTAAAGTTCCACAGGTTATTGATGGTGAAAGGAAGGGACAAAAGTTAGATAAATGCCAGTTTTACAAGAAAGAAGGATATTATCAAAAAGAATGTCCACAAAATAAGGCTTGGTTCGAGAAGAAAGATATACATTATGTTTCTGTATGCTTTGAATCAAACTTATTTGAAGTTCCGTCTAATACTTGGTGGTCTGATTTTGGTGTCACTACTCATGTTTCTAATATTATGCAGTGATTCCTTCCAATCCAAACCAGAAGCCCAACTAGCAACCTTCTATTTATGAGGAACCAAATGAAGGCCCCAATTTAAGGTTTAGGGACTTACAGGCTGACATTAGATATTGGGCTTCACTTTATCTAAAGAGCATTCTCTATATGTCTTCAATTTCTAGAAATTTAATTTTTGTTTCTAGACATGATGCTAATTGATCTACCTTTAAGTGTGGACATTGTTGTTTCAATTTGTATAAGAATAATTCCTTTATTGGTTATGGAATGCTTATAAATGGTTTATATAAATTGAAACTTGATGATGTTTTTCCTAAATCCCTATTTATTGTTAATCATAATGTTATAATGAAACATAGTTTGACAAATGAGCATTCTGCTTAGTTGTGGCATAAACATTTAGGTAAGACAGGTTAGAAAGATTAGTAAAGAATAAGATTCTACTGAATCTAGATTTTTACTAATCTTGGCTTATCTATGGAATGCATCGAGGGCAAGTAAGCCAAACATAGCAAGAAAGGTGTTACGAGAAGCAATAAGCTTCTTGAAATAATACACACCTACATTTGTCGACCTTTTGACACTTCATCTTTTAATGGAGAAAAATATTTCATCACTTTTATAGATGATTTTTCACGGTATGGAAATATTTATTTACCACATAAAAAATCTCAAACTGTAAATACCTTTGAGGTGTTTGTAAAGGAGGTTAAGAGGCAATTAGATATAAAAGTGAAAATTATAAAATCTAATAGAGGTGGTGAGTATGATGGAAAGTATGATGAATCTGGACAGTGTCCTGGTCCGTTTGCTAAGTTTCTTGAAAGTTATGGCATATGTGCACAATATACTAAGCCAGGTGCACCGTAATAAAATAATGTGACAGAAAGACGAAACATGACATTAATGGATATGATTAGAAATATGATGAGCAATCCTCATTGCCCTAAAATGATATGTATCTGTTAAACAAGGTTCCTAGTCAGGCAGTTCCTATAACTTCTTTCGAATAATGGACTGAAAGGAAGCCTAGTTTAAAGCACCTACATGTTTGGGGTTGTCCAGTAGAAACATAAATTTATAGTCCACATCAAAGAAAATTGCACGCTAAGTTTCATATCTTCGTGTTAACATTCAGAAGCATGAATTCGACGAATCCCAGAGGTATCTGTAGGGATGTCAAAATTGGCCCAGCCCGGCCCATGGGCCGGTCAACGGGTTTTGGCCTGGGTTGACCGACCCATGGGCCTCGCCACGGGTCAAAAATATATGGGCCGGCGGGCCAACACGGACGGACCGGGCCGTGGGCCGGGGTGGACGGGCCACGGGCCGGCCCGTGGCCGGAGAAATATTGGCCGGGCCGACCACGGGTCGGTCGGCC
>JAOSBN010000177.1:12018463-12029500 GCA_027563595.1 Erythroxylum suave
CCCATAAGACATATTCACTAAAATTGATCTTAGAGTTCTTAAACCCATACATTTCTTAAGCTATATGAACCAAAACCTCTTCAAAAATCCAAAATATTAAGATCAAACTTACCTTGAATCTTCACCAAACAATAATTTATTAGCTCTAATGGAAGCTCTTCTCTTCTTCCACCTTTTTCCCTTCTTGAGCAACCTCAAAATCACTCTCAAAAGCTAAGAAATGATGAAACCCTAACCTTTCTTCTTCTTTTTCTCTCTAATGGACGACTCTCTCTCTCATTTCTCTCTTCTTTTTCGTTTTTCTCTTCTTTCTCTCTCTCAATTTCGTTTTTGTTCTTCTAAAATAACAAGACAACAATTCCTCTTCCAATTTTGCCCTTAATGAGTGGTAAAAGTCATTCCTACCCTTCCTTATATGCCTTGTAACTTAAATGCTTAAGTGACTTGCCAATAATACTCTTCATGCAATCTTACCACCTTAACACTATAATTCAATTAACCTATTTCATAAAATCTTACTCACATTAACATAATAATTAACTCCAAAATTAAATTGAATTCATCAAAACCTCATAATTTATTTAAGTCATTGCCTAACTTCTTCCAAAAATCAAGACCTTTTTCTGATCATGTAATTGAAGGAATTAGATAACACTTCCTTCTAGAAAAATGTTCCTCACTGTCTTAATTTTCTAATGACACCAAAATCATTCAATTTGGTTTGGTAATCTGAAAGTTCCCCAAACATTTCCAAACTGTTCTTACGCTAAAACAATATTCTATGCTCAAATTCCATCTAAAAATTGAAATTCTTAGAGACTGAATTAGAACTCAATTCCATCAGACAATTTGTATCCCCATCTCTCTAGTTTACTTCAAATCAAATATCATCTCATTTGGATAACTAGAGAAAAAGTTATGGCTATAACACCAAAGCGTACTCAATGAACATGTTTCAACTACATTTTTCAACTTTTAAATTCCAACATTTTCACATATGATAGTTCTAACTTCCAAGAAAAGTTTTGGGGTCCAACAAAAAGTATGGCATGTCAATTGAAGAAGTCAATATGTGGACTTAAACAAGCTTCCAGGCAATGATTTATTAAGTTCAATAATAACATTACTTCTTTTGGTTTTGTGGAAATCACTATTGATTGGTGTATTTATGTGAAGATCAGTGGGAGCAAGTTTATATTTCTAGTTTTGTATGTTGATGACATTTTGTTTGCTACTGATAACTTGGGTTTGTTGCATAAGACTAAAGAATTTCTTTCTAAGAGTTTTGAAATGAAAGATATGGGAGAAAAATCCTATATGATTGAAATTTCAATATTTCGTAAGAGATCAGAAGGTTTATTAAAATTGTCTTAAAAAGCCTATATTAAGAAAATTCTTAAGAAATTTAGCCTGAGCAAGTGCTCAGCAGTTATCGTCCCTAGTCAAAAGGGAGATAATCATACAATGTTAAAGAATGATGTAGAACGTAAGGAAATGGAAGCAATCCCATATGCTTCTGTTGTGGCAGTTTGATGTACGTACAAACTTGTACTAGACTCGACATAAGTTTTGCAATAGGGATGTTAGGTAGATATCAAAATAATCCTGGTGTTGATCATGGGAAGGCTGCAAAGAATGTTTTAAGATATCTTCAAAGAACAAAGGATTACATGCTCACTTCTAAGAGGTCTAATCATCTAGAAGTGATTGAATATTCAGATTCAAATTTTACTGAGTGCTTTGATAGTAGAAAGTCAACATTTGGCTATTTGTTCCTATTAGCTGAAGGAACAATCTCACGAAAAAGTGACAAACAATCTATCATTGTTTCATCCACATTGGAATCAGAGTTGGTAGCTTGTTGTGGGGCTACAATCCATGCATTATAACTGCAAAATTTTATTTCAGGGCTTGAGGTTGTTGACACGATAAACAAGCTGCTGAAAATTTACTATGATAATTCTGCATTAGTTTTCTTCTCTAAAAATGACAAATACTCCAATGGTGCAAAACACATTGAATTAAAGTATTTTTTTTGTTAAGGATGAGATTTAGAAACAAATAATGCATATAAAATATATTAGGACAGATCTCATAATAGTAGATCTTCTAACTAATGGTTTACATCCAAAGACATTCAAAGAACATGTGCTTAGGATGAGTCTTAGTTGTATTGATGATTGATATAATATTTGATGATCATGTTTTAACACTCTTGAGCTCAGTAATAATATGTTTTTTAATTTTATATTTTTTATTCATTATGTTTATGCTTATATGATTGTTTAAATGAGAAATTTGTATGTGTATTTTCATAACAATTATATGGACTGTATTTTGTTTTTATGCAACTTATGAACCTAGATATAATAAGTTCTTAATTTAGCAGTATATGGAAAGGAGTATACGACTATATTATGTATGACCGTCATAACCTCTATTATGTGATTTGTTGTGTTGAGGTGCTTGTGATGTTAACAATTTATAAGATTTAATTTTTTGCTAGCCTTATGTTATAGTATTAAATGTATTTAATGAAACATCCGTCCAAGTGAGATAATGTAAGAAATATAGCCTGATGTAATCGCCGATATTTTCTATAGGCCCATATTAAAATTGGATTAGGGTTTTTCTTTGTTTAATAATAAGTTAAATTTGAGTGTTAATTTAGTAGTTAATAGATGTACATGATTTAATGTCAACAGAGAAGTATATATAAACTAGTTTTCTCTCTACCTCAAGTACAGACCAAAAAAAATACAGAACGAATGTATCTTGGTATTGAGCCATCCATCAACCTATTTGTTATAGAAAGAGAGTTAAGAGAGAAAAACAATTTTGTGATCGTTCAAACCTCTATCTACATTATGATGAATTCCGCTCAAGATAAGTAATTTATTCACTTTATTTATGTGGATATTATTATATTCAAGATTTGAATAAGCATGAATGAATTACGTATAATTTATGTCTTTGATGTTTAAATGGTTCAGGTTTGGTAAAAATGGTTCAGGTTTTTGATCTTACCGTCAAAACTGCAACTTTCTTGAGCTTCGCACGCACCTGGTATGTCGGTGTCTTTCATTTTTCTTTTTCTGAGATTCATCTGGTTGATCGTGATACAAGAAGTATACAAGAAGTCATGTTCTTGATCTAGTGCATGTAATGTATTGGGATGATAAGTATTGACACTCATACCATATCAAACGAGGTGGAGCAAGTAAGATATCGTCCTCTCCCCATTTTACACTCCCAAGATTTTCCAGGTACTTCTTTTGCTGTATCTTTGTATCCTTCTTGTATTTGCTAGGTTGAGTACTGAGTTTTATAGATATAGGTTTTGTGTATGGTGGCTGGGGAGGGCAAGATTCGTTGGGATTGTTGCATGTTTTGTTGTGCACAGTAGCCAAAGTTTTTGCATGATCAATAGTACGTTCCTTGCATTGATTTGTTAATAGCTAGGGGAGGTTTTGAGTGTTAAGAGGTGCGTATCAATAACATGCTTTTCAACCAATTTCCTTCTTTTGAGTTACTGAATACAACCCCCATTTTCTGTTTGTCTTGAGTAATGAGGTTGTCTGGGTAAGGGGTGTCACAGGTTTTATTTGTGCTGGATTCCTTATAGCGTGTGTAACTTTTTTTCTTTTCATACATGTGCATACTTTGGCTTCGACTGTGCCTTTCACTTTGTTTGCTCCGCAATTTGCGGTTACGAGGTTTATTTCTTCTTCTTTGTTTTTAATGGGTCTGTATAATCACAGTTTCCGTTGCTCTAACGTAGCTTCTTCTCTACTAGTCCACGCTAGACAAATATCAACGGTTGTGTATTAATGTTTGAAGGTTAAGATGGCATAACTCATAATGTTGTGTAGTTATGGAGTTTTTTTTTTTCACTTAGGACGTCACAGAGTGTAGTTGTAGATGGTAGGTGAGGTGGAACAGACGAGAGAGTGAGTGTCTTGATTATTGGTTTTGTCGTTTAGCAAGGCATTTATTACCTGCTATTGAAGTAGCTTTTCAGACTTGGGTAACATGCAATTTCGGCGATTCCCTTTATTAGCAATACCTCCAACTGCATTGCAGCGCCCTATTTATGTGTCTAAATGACGACCAGAGGCTGTGGGAAGGATTTAAACCTCTCCCATCAGTCTTTTCCTATTTTTTACCGTTAGTAACTCATACTTGTGCCATTACGAGCCCTCCTTTGGCCGTCTGGGTATTTAATTGTATTAGGCATTACATGTCTCTGCAATTTTCTTTCTATCTGTAAGCTCTTCAACAACTCTCTCGCCAACACTCGAGTCCTTATTTTTTTTTTCCTTTTGAGCACTCCTACTGTGACGACCTCGTGGGTGTTTTTACAGGATTGAGGTTCTCTTCGCTTGGTCCACTAGCTATTTTCTTCCCTCTGTTTTATTTTAGTACTATTTTATTTTATTATCTTTCGTCTTTGTATTAGTTTTTATTATTCGTATTATTAGTACCTTTGAGTATTATTATTATTGGTATTATTTGCATTTATTTGTATTTATAGCTTTTGTTATTTATTATTATTATTTTTGTTAAGTGATGTGATTTTTGGAAGGCTTAGCCGACTCTTCCACAATTACGAGAACATGTATGGATTAGTCCCCTTCGGTTGGAACAGTAGTTACTACTTAGAGGGTATTGTTATTATTCTTAGTATTATTAGTTTTATTATTATTAGTTGTAGTTTAATTTAGTATATATCTATATATTTATATGAATTTTTTTTGTTAACCCTAGCTATTTATGTATTTATTGAAATTTTAGTTACATAGATTTTTTTCCGTGCTAGTTTTACCTTTTTTCTGTAACCTGCATCATTCTTTTATTGTCTCGTTTGCATGCGGGTCTATCAGAAACAGTCTCTCTACTATGTAGGAATAAGGTTGTGTACCATCAAACTTCCTCAGACCTCGCTTCATTGCGAAATTTTGGACTAGGTGCTGCTGATGATAATGATTAAATATTAAAGCAAAAACTTCCAGATAAATCTATTCAAACTTATTAAATTAATATGAAACGTTAGTTAAATTATAATTTACCTTAGGAAATTAGTATCTAGCATTTATTTAATGGATTTTTCACTGCATTTAGAGTTGAAATGAAACAAATGAAAGGTATTAAACTTTAGTGAAGAAAATTCTTAAAGGAATTAGCTATCTCCTTCAGTTTTTTTGCAATTTAAGAAACTGAGAAAGGTATTTTTGTCTACTGAAGTGGCTTCTGCTCGTTTATTACACTGGGGATATTCTGCCAACCTCTGAACATATACACCAAGTCTTTCACAGATGTCTAGCCTGCATTTATAGAGAAGGTGGGGTCCCCCAATTTCCCTTTACCAATAACATTGTTCCAAGCCTCTCCCCGTTATGGCCCACATAATGTCGGGATCTGGCTAATGGTATGGACTAATCCTGTTGTGGTCACCTCCATGAATTAAGCAGATAGTAGATCGCTACCTAAATTATACAAAATTGAACAGTACATACCAACTAAATAAAATTATAATTAAAAAGAAAAACAATTTACATCACTTATATTATTTATTTTTACGTGTTTTGTTGTGCGTAGTTGCCAAAGTTTTTGCATGATCAATAGTCCTTGCATTGATTTGTTCATAGTTGGGGGAGGTTTTGAGTGTTAGAGGTGCGTATCAATAATGTGCTTTTTGACTAATTTCCTTCTTTTGAATTACTAAATATTGCCCTCCTTTTCTGTTTGTCTTAAGTAACGAGGTTGTCTGGGTAAAGGGTGTTACAGGTTTTATTTGTGCTGGATTCCTTATGGCATGTGTAACTTTTTTTCTTTGCATACATGTGCATACTTTGGCTTCGGCTGTGCCTTTCACTTCGTTTGCTCTGCAATTTGGGGTAGGAGGTTTATTTCTTCTTATTTGTTTTTAACGAATCTGTATAATCATAGTTCCCCTTGCTCTAACGTAGTTTCTTCTCTACCAATCCATGCTAAACAGATATCAACGGTTGTGTATTACTGCTTGAAGGCTAGGATGGCATAGCTTGTAATGTCGTGTAGTTATGGATTCTTTTTTTTACTTAGGATGTAGCAGAGTGTAGTTCTAGGCGGTGAGTGAGGGGGAGAGGACGAGAGAATGGGTGTCTTGATTATTGGTTTTATCGTTTAGCAAGGCATTTATTACCTGCTGTTGAAGTAGCTTTTTAGACTTAGGTAACATACAATTTCGGCGATTCCCTTCATTGGCAATATCTCCAACTGCATTGCAACGCCCCATTTATGCGTGTAAATGACGATCGGAGACTGTGGGAAGGATTTAAACTTCTCCCATTAGTCTTTTCCTATTTTTCACCGTTAGTAACTGATACTTGTGCCCTTATGAGCCCTCCTTTGGTAGTTTGGGTATTTAATTGTATTGGGCATTACATGTCTCTGCAATTTTCTTTCTATCTGTAAACTCTTCAACAACTCCCTCACCAGCACTCCAGTCTTTGTTTTTTGCCTTTTGAACTCTCCTACTGTGACGACCTCGTGGGTGTTTTTACAGGATTGAGGTTCTCTTCGCTTAGTCCACTAGCTATTTACTTCCTTTTGTTTTATTTTAGTACTATTTTATTCTATTGTCTTTCGTCTTTGTATTAGTTTTTATTATTCGTATTATTAGTACCTTTGAGTATTATTAGTATTGGTATTATTTGCATTTATTTATTTTTATAGCTTTTGGTATTTTTATTATTATTTTTGTTAAGTGATGCGATTTTTGGAAGCGTTGCTTAGCCGGCTCTTTCACTATTACGAGAACGTGTATGGATTAGTCCCCTTTGGTTGGAACAGTAGTTACTACTTAGAGGGTATTGTTATTATTCTTATTATTATTAGTTTTATTATTATTAGTTGTAGTTTAATTTAGTATATATCTATATATTTATATGATTTTTTTTGTTAACCCTACTTATATATGTATTTATTGAAATTTTAGTTATATAAATTTTTTTCGTGCTAGTTTTACCTTTTCTCTGTAACTTGCATTATTCTTTTATTGTCTCATTTGTACGCGGGTTTACCGAAAATAGCCTCTCTACTATATAGGGGTAAGGCTACGTATTATCAGACCTCCTCAGAACTCATTTCATTGTGAGATTTCGGACTCAGTGCTACTGCTGATGATGATGATGATGTTTAAATATTAAAAGCAAAAACCTACAGATAAATCTATCCAAACTTATTAAATTAATATGAAACGTTAGTTAAATCATAATTTACTTTAGGAAATTAGTATTTAGCACTTATTTAATGAATTTTTAACTGCATTTAGAGTTGAAATGAAACAAATGAAAGGTATCAGACTTGGGTGAAGAAAATTCTTAAAGGAATTGGCTATCTCATTCAGTTTTTTTGCAATTTAAGAAACTTAGAAAGGTACAGTTGTAGGCCGAAGTGGCTTCTGCTTCTGCTTCTGCTTGTTTGTTACAATGGGGATTTCCATTTTATCGTGCGATTCTTCAACGCTTGCTTGAGTACTTTTCCTTACTATTCTGCCGACCTCTGAACATATACTCCAAGTCTTTCACAGATGTCCAGCCTGCATTTATGGAGAAGGTGGGGTCCCCAATTTCCCTTTACCAATAACATCGTTCCAAGCCTCTCCCCGTTATGGCCCACATAATGCCGGGATCTGGCTGATGGTATGACTAGTCCTGTTGTGGTCACCTCCACGGATTAAGCAGATAATAGACCACTACCTAAATCATACAAAATTGAACGGTACATACTAACTAAATAAAAATTATAATTAAAAAGAAAAACAATTTACATCACTTATATTATTTATTTTTATATAGCAGGACCAATTATTCTAAAATGCATGTCAAGAAAATTGCAAAGTATATTAACATCGTTTGCCCCAAACCAGATGGAAAGACATATGCATCAATCTGTATCATACTACGGTGTCTTGCGAGTAGCCCAGCCAAAGGATGAAGGGCTAACCAGTGCATCTTTAATTAAGAATTTTGAGCACCTTTGAATTTGATGGGAGATTACAGAGCCAAGTAATTCAAAACGTTCCTCGCAATTGCAGCAACAACAAAGTATTCCAGAGTCCCTTTTACTTTATACCCCAAAAGCAATTTCTATGCTTACACAATGATTACATAGATATGACGTTATTCTGCACTGACTTATTTTAGGGAGGAAACAAGAGCCCAAAAACTAAAATGTGTGAGTTTTATTTATTTTTCTTAATTTATTCTTTTAAACGGTAATCTCTTATTTATTTTCTTTTCTTCATTCACATTTTTCATTCATATAAATAACCATAAATAAATAAGAAATCAGAAATAGAATTCACTTTTTAGTTAATTTTAAAATTTAAGCTCAAACATTATTGGTATTCACATTGAATGCTGAGAACTGAATTTATTTAAAACCTATGACTTAAGACTATTCTTATTCAAATCGGCATCAGAGTGTCCCTTTTTCTTTTTATAATTCATATATATATATATATATATAAATGATCTTAATTAAAAAATTTTTACAATAAAAGAATTAAATAAATAATTTCAAACAATCAAACAATTTATGTCGTTGTGATAGAAATTGAAAAGCAGATACAATGTAATATCGATTGATGATGCCTCTCTGTCTTCATTTATGGTTAATTTCTTATGATTTTGTTAGAGTTTTGACAAATTATCACATTAATTCCTCATTTTTTAAAATTATCAAATATCACCCCCTAGGTTTTAGATAATATAACTTCCACCTCCCCTATTGTCAACTTATCGTTTAAAACTTATTTATAAGTATAAAAATAACGTTGTTTTTTTAAAACTGTAAGTGGTTATTAATAGTTTTTAAATGTCAGGAGATCCATTGATAATATGCCAAACCACAAGGAGTCTAGTGAATTCCATATTTCAAAATGACATCTTTTTATGTTTATAAATATGAAATTTAACGACAACATGATAGTAAGAGGATGGAAGATATATTAACTAAAGCACAAATGTGACATTTGATAGTTTTTAAAAATGGTAGACTAATATTATAATTTGTCAAACCTAAAGGGTCCTACGAATTTAGCCCTTCTATTTATATATTTTTTGTTTTTATTTTCAAATTTATTAAAAAATATATTTTATTAGTTTCTTCTAATTTTCATACCTTATAAAAATCATAAAAAGTAATTTTTGTTTTCTTTTTCATCATATGATTTACTATTAACTGGATATATATTATTTAGTTATTTAATATTAATTATTAAAATAATTATGAATAATTTAATTCCATATTATTTATTCAATTATATTGTATCAATTATTGATTTAGTAATTTAATCTAATTTTTGATTAATTTAAATACTAAAATTATTAATAACTGTAATTTAAATTTAAAATATCTTCAAAATAATTAAAAATATTTTTTAATTCATAAATAAAAAGTTAATTATTTATTTTAATAAATATAATAACTTTAAGTGATAATTTATCAGTATATGTCATGTAAGAGATTAAAATAAAATTTATTTATCTAAAAATAATTTATTTTTAAAATTTATTTAATATTTAATTATTGGACAATAACAGCGAAACATATTTTGTCTTTATTTGAAAAAAATGTAAACTAAAAATAATAAACAATACATAACCTTAATGATATTAAGATTATATTTTTTAGATTTTTAAGCATCGACTTGAGATTCTAATTTGCTGTAACTGTAAAGATAAGAAAATAGGAAAATAAAGAAAATAAATATAAGAGAAAAATTTATCTCTATTATTATTATTATTACTGCTTTGTCCTTAGAAAGAGATTGGTTCAATTGCAAAAATGATGCTCCATAATCATAAATGGTTTTTATCCGTTCTGATATGACCATATGGGAGTTTTCATGTGCAGGGTTCAAACTTTGTTGTTCTCTTTGTTTTGTCTGCAAGCTCAAATGTTACGGATTTTCAATCCAATCATTCACTCGTTTAACTAAATTTTTTTTTTAGCTTTTGTTGTCAAAATTGATGATCATTCATTCTCCAAAAAAAGTCATATCCTTTGGCACTTTTGACAGCAATTGCAATTTGATCAAGTTTGGAATACGCTGCACACAGCAACAATTGCATATATGGGCCTCTTTCATGAACCCTCACCCCTTAAAACGCTAACGGTGACCCAAGTTTTGCAACATAGTGCCTTGACAAATATTTACCCGTAGTAAATTTATACCCATCGCCATTTTCTTGACCATGTTCATTCAATGCCATGGAAACCATAGGAATTATTGATACGATCATCACTACCATCCTTTCATAACTTTAAGAGAATCATATTGCCAGAATAATTTCTATTATCATCAAAAGAATTAAGATTAGTCGAGGCATCATTCATGAACCTTAGAGTGCGGAGAAAGAAGATCCACCAGCAATTGGGATTTTGAAGGTTGAAATAAAAGTAAGTGAAAGAGAGCATATATAACTAGGTGGATAAGAACAACCATCACTAAAGTTTCCAATTCGCATTTTAGTATGCTTCAGCCCTGTCAAAGTTTTAGTTTCAAAGATTTCTATATCTGACTAATTTAATAATCTTTAAGTTAAATGCCTTAGTTCAAATCACAATTTTTAGGTTACTTTTGTTTATGTTTCGAACAAATGACCATACACAAGAAACTAGATCTTTTGCCAATAAGAAATAGCATTAGTTCATCTTGACTTACCTTGGGAGATTTTAATACCATTATGTTTTCTAACGAATCAGAAAACCACTGGTCTAATCTTAGTTCCAGCAACGAACGATTGCATTAAGTGGACAAATCTGTTATATTTGAATTAAGTTTTCCAACTTTTTCACTTAGGACAATAACCAATAAGAAATTAAATCTTTTGGGTAAAAATTGAATAAAGCTCTAATAAATTTTATTAATATTAAATTTATTGTATTTATCAATATTGTCTTTACTTATTAATAATAATTATTAATAATAAGTATTAATATTATTAGTTTGATTAATCTTATGAAATTGATAAATATTATTAGTTT
>JAOSBN010000177.1:12047172-12068936 GCA_027563595.1 Erythroxylum suave
ATATGAAAACTAACTTTGAAAACTATGGTTTTTAACTCTTTAAAAGTGGGATCCCACTTAACTTTAGAGCCAAGCACCTTAGAAAGACATAATATGAAAACTAACTTTGAAAACTATGGTTTTTAACTCTTTAAAAGTGGGATCCCACTTAACTTTAGAGCCAAGCACGTCTTGGTCCCACAGTGCATCATTCTAATTCCTTTTTGATAATTACATAAGCACAAACACATTTATGTCTTTAGTTGTGTTTTATTTTTCTTCTTTTTTGCATATGGATACAAGCACTAATATGCCGGCATTCTAGGTGATATATCTTTATTTAAAATTTTCAAAACTTTCCTAAATGTACATAGGAAAAAATATGATTATGTATCTTTTAGAAATATTACTCTCCACCACACAGTCTTCCTTTAACCTATAGCTTTATTTCCATCATCATAGTGGTGTGATATACTTAAGACTCAAAACCAACATTAAAACAAAATTACTAAGGCATGTGCACCTATTGTTCTTATAGTCTAGTTTATTAAGTATGAACGTTGATCTCATAAGGACTATAAACTAGTAATAACCACCTTTCTAATATCTAATATAATATAATAAATTATTGATTTTGAAAAGAAAAGTTATTGAAACTAAAATAATAGGTAATAAGCTAAAGCAATAAGTAAGAATAAAACAACCAGTTGGTAAAAAATTTAGATATAGGACTCCCCTAAAGTCTTTCCTATACTTGAATTTACCTTGATTCAATAATTAACCCTAGTTTATAAATTGCAAGAAATTATAAAGTTACAAATATATTTTTTCTTAAAAGATATACAACCCATGTACTTAAGTTAATTGATTGAAACCTTTTTCTAGTCAAAATCTTAACAAAAATATTTATATAGTCCTATATCTAGATTTTATGTAAGGCTTATAATTTATATCATGATCTATTCATATGTATAATATCTCAATCTTTATATATAAAATATGAAATTGAATTTCTGCATTCTTTATTCTAATTCCCCACAATATAGACTCTTGAACAATTCTCAAGAAAACTAGACTATTCTATAAAATTAAAAAATTAATTCAAAATAAAATGTTCTAAGGTTCACACCTACGTATATCTATCATAATTTAGTTCATTAAAGGAAAAGAAAACCAATAATAAAAATATAGAAAATAATATAAAAGAATATGTTCTCATAGACCTTGAATCTTCAGGTTTTTGATTGAATCTTAACATGAATTCTTTTTTCCTCTAAGGTTGTAGACTAACCTCTAGTTTTCCTCTCATTCTCTAACATTTCTTCTACCTCTCTTTAGTTTCTCATGAAACTCTGCTCTTTTTCCTTGTCTCTATCTATTTTACCTCAAAAAGATCCTAAAATTTTGACAAAACAAGTCTAATCCAAGACTATATTTCTCTCTATTTTGCTTAATGGGTCTCTCTAGAATTTCTTTTAACAATCTCCACTAATATGAGTCGAGAACATGATATTGTTATATAATTATGCTAGATTAGTATCTCCTCTATCATAAATCTAAAAGTTCACATAGTCAACATATGTTTTAAGTCCATAAAATGGGACCATTTTTTGGTCTTATTGTGGAATACAAGTCCTTATTTGATCCTTTTTTCATGTGGCAAATTGCCCTAAAAAGCATAACGCACTAGGGTAGAGCATAAGAGGAACACGACGTTGTGTTAATGATAAGTTATTGAATATGATAAGATATCAAGGAAATCGAATGGACCAATAGCTTATAAAAAACTAAATTGGTGCCATATTTTTCTCATGTCCTAAACATAGGTATATTTTAAACCCGTGTTCATTTAAAATTAATCTTAAAGCTCTTTAACTTGCTCTAATTAATTCCTTCTTCATTTTGTAGCTAAAATATGGAATGTAAAAAAATATGAACCACATTAAGTATCAGATCCTATATAATTCACCCAAATTCAAGATAAATGCTCTTAAAATCATACTAAAAATATAATCAAAATAACATTTATTAGTTAACTTCTGTTCATCTTTGGATAAGCATACTCTATTAGGTAAACATCAATTTAATAGTATACTCAAATTCATTCCTCATGATATGAAAATGTAAACATGATGTGTGTCAAATTCACTTAAAAATAAAACCTAACTTTGCACAACTAAATTTACAGTAGTGATGAGTAAGGATCGTATCCACAAGGAATGTACGAGTAGCTTTTGTAATGAAAGGATAGATTTTTAAGATATGAGGGGCTTGGTTGGTTTCGAATAACAAAATCAAATTAAAATTGAACTATTAAAAGCAATTTAAATCAAACACTGAGAAAAATGATAAAATTGATGTATAAGTTTGGAATCCAGTTATTGATTCAATCTCAGCCTACACCCAAATAAACATACTTCATTGTCTTGTTTTTCTCGTACCTCCCTTATAAACTATCAATAGTAGGCTAATAATAAGCTCTATTAATTCGAGTTTTCCCTTAGGTCTTATTTAATTACAATACTCTTAAAATAAAACTAGCTATCAAACAACCTAGAATAAGCTCTCTAGATTTAATAGGATATCATAATATGAATTGAAAAAACAAACTAATCTAGGTGACAACTACCTAAGCTCGGGTCATTTAAGCTATGTTTTATTATCGCTAATGATCCAACACCATTGGTTTGCCACAAATGAATTAAGAAACAACTAGTACATATTGTATTCCATATCCTGGCAATAGGTTCATATATAAACAATCGATTGAAAACAAGAATATAAATCAATCATATATGAATACCTTAAACATTAAGCTAAGAATAACATAAACAATTTCTAAAGAGAGATTCAACAATACACAATGAAGAGATGCTCAATTGTGATCTTTGGGTTCAATTTCACCTACGAATAGGAATAGAGAAGGATTAACCTTCCATGGATCTCCAAGGAGTCATAGTTTTGTAGCCCTTTCTATTCTAAAAATCATTCATAGCTTCCCATTTTTATTTAAATGGAAAACTTGGTTTTCTTGAAGATGCACAATTTGATGCGCAACTGTGCATCAAAATAACGTCACTTTGATGATTGTACACAGTCATGCATCTTGCAAGTCATAATGAATCATTTATTTTCTTGCGTTTTCTTGTCCCATCTTCACTCTAATCCATCTCCTTCTTGTTCCAAAAAGATAAATGGCTTTAAACATCAAGAGGAATGTGCTTTAAACTCATTTTAGCTCTTGTGCTTCCAACTTGTACCTAAAACCAAATATGAACCAAAATGAATTTCTTAAGCATTTTATAATGTCAATCATTATGTAATAAATAGTGAATGTATAAACAATCAAGCACACATCTAAACACAGTACAAGATATGAATCTAGTTAATAATCAAGTAAGCAAAAAATCTTATAGTTAAGGTTCATAAGAAAATCTAAACAAAATTGACATAAGATTTTAATTCAGAGAGTACAAAAAAAGTAAAATTTCCTTATAGATTTCACTCTAGTCACTCAATTATTTCATTTAGGTTCTTAAAATTGCAATATAATATATTTGCTAATATTCCAAATATGTACTACTTAAATTATATACATACATAAATCAAAAGGTCTTTGTTTCTGAGATATAATAGAACCAAAGTCAAAGGTGAGAAATTTTTGCATAAAGAAGGTTAAAACCATGGAAATTAGGAGAGTATCCAAAATGTAGATATTAGGTAGATAAAGTTATTAACAACTTATAATTCACATCATACCTCCAAGTACTTATCCTCTTCTTTCATTCCATCAGTTTATAAAAATCATTGAATATTACTATCATCACATAAATAACTACTGTATATTCTCTTTTATTTTTCTATATGCAACATATTCAAATATAGATATCTAAGTCCACTATTTAGATAAAATACTCACTTTAGAAAATTCCTTTTAGTTACTAGACACACCCTCATATTTATTATGTTCTTCTCGTTGAAACACTTTTATTGATTTGATTAAAATGCCTTATTAACTCTTAAAGTAAGGAAAATGTATTCAAATTTAAACTTAAGCTCAAATGATGAGTTTTAATAAAAGAAAGGGAGTCTTCAAGATTAAAGGTGCTAACAAGAGTTGATTTTTTAGTTAACTATTTAAGATGATCGGATTAATTTAAAGATGATATTTATCCTTTCCTTCTATGTGGATATCAAAACAATTCAAAGCATGTTTTAGAGATAAATTTAAAAAGAAAAACATCACACATTAAGCAAAACAAAGATTGGTATAGATATCCCAATCTCACATAGTTGAAAAACTCTTACGGTTAAGTAATTACTAAAAAAATTCCACACTTCGCTTTTAAACTCATTCTAAATGTTAATTGAAATCCATACTATAAGTTAAATCAACCATTTAGTACATACCACTTTCATACTCAACTTATTTTGCCCTATGAAATGTATAACTACTTAATCAATATGGAAAAAATTTAAAGGAAACCTTCTAGTTAAGCATATCCAATAGGAAATTGATGTGAACCTTAAGGGGGAGCCTTCAAACCTAACAAACACACAATTGGAAGTAACAATCCCAAGAAACCAAAAAATAGGTATATGATAGAAAAACCTTGACCCAATGTCTATAGAATACAAGAACCAAAGTTATAGGATACGTTTTGAATGGCAAAAGATAATAATCTTGATAAGTTCATGAGTTCATAAAATAAAAAAAAGAAATTAACGTCACTCAATGAATTTTGAATTTTTCTAAAGTGTTTTTAACAATACAATGCTTGCCCTTATATAGACATTAAGATATGGGCTAATTAAGGTAAGAAATCATCTTAATTAAATAATTTAATCAAAATTATTATTTGTTTGAGCTAATTAAGGTAAGATATAATTAAGGTAACAAATAATCTTAGTTGAATGATTTGACTAGAATCATTACTTTATTGAGCTAATTAAGGAAATAAATCATTCCTAATTTATTGGGATAGCTCACACACATCCTTGAATTGCTCCCATGAATTTGGAAATGCTTTGAACAATTTGAAATAAATTAGACACTCATTGGTCTTCTTGACTTAGCTTGGATGAGATTTATTAGGACTTGGATACTTTCCAAGCTAATTAGTGTTTGATTCGTCCATATCTCTTCAACTAGCCCATTTATAACTTCCCTTATCTTTTTGGCTTCATCTCTTGTAATTAGGCCTCCTTAAATTCTCAATGGCTCCTTCATATTTTTTCTTAGGCCATCTTGCTTCTCATCATTCCCTTAATGATGTGCACCTTAAGGATGAGCCTTAAATCCTAACAATCGTATAATTGGAAGCAAGTAACTAAGAAAGATAAAAACAGGTTTAGGATAGAAAAACCTTGACCCAATGTTTATAGAAGACAAGAACCAAAGGTAAAGATATGTTTTAAATGCCACATAATAATAATCTTTATAAGTTCATGAGTTGACAAAAGAACCACAAAGAAATCTACCACACTCAATAAATCTTGAATGTTTTTTAAAGTGTATTGAACAATACAATGCTTGCCTTTATATAAGCATTAAGGTAAGAGCTAATTAAGATAAAAAATCATCCTTAATGATGAATTTGATCAAAATCATTATTTTCTTGAGTTAATTAAGGTAAGAAATCACCTTAATTGAATGATTTGACTAGAATAATTATTTGGTTGAGCTAATTAAGGTAAGAAATCATTCCTAATTTGTTGGGACAACTTGCACATGTCCTTGACTCTCTCCCACGAGTCTTGGAATGCTTGGAACTGTTAGAGAAGTGCTTTAAAGGTAATGGCCTTTAACATTTATTGTACAAATCTTTGTTATTAATAAAAGGCTTTTTCATTAATTAGATTTTCATGTTCTTTATGAATTAATAATGATCTTAAATCGAATTAATGAATTCCTTGATACATTGCCTAGCATGAAGGAAATCATGATGAGATCATGATAATGAGATTCCTATCATGTGTAGTTATGTTAGTATCTAAATTATCCATAGTCATAGGATTAATGAGATGGGTACAACTTGATGTATTATCTCATTATTCCATTCTAAGGGTTAGGACATAGGGTCCTAGAGCATTGTATATGAGAATAACATTGAGAAATTATAAGGTGCATTGCATATACATGCATATCATTAGCATACACACATGAATATTGATTGTGCACATTACAAAGACTATATATGCACTCAATTGACATATTTCGAGGTATGAACGATTTTAAATGATTATGATATAAATGTGAATTTTGGATTATCATGTCTTGAATTTGGTATGATGATTATAATTATTAATTTAGAATTTTTGGTGAAAATTGGGAGATTTATGAAATTTGAGTATTTTTGGACTAGGAAAAAATGCCAAATGGCAAGTGTTGGGCTCTAAATTTTTATTTATTTATCTATTTTATTAAGCATGAATTGATTAAATTTTGTGGTCTTGGAATATAAATTATTTTGTTTGGAGTTTAATTAGCATGTCAATGATTTGAGGATTTATTTCTTAGATTGATGGAATTAGAAGTATTAAATGGAAGAATTAAGATTAAGTTAAGAGTATAGTATGGTGTAAGTTAAATTGAAGAATTAAGAATGCATAAGGGTATTTTTGGAAGATCACTAAAGGTCAAAAGGCTAAGGCGTTACATGGAAGGGCATAGTGGACTTTGCTCACTCATTAGAGGTATAAGAGGGGAAGAAATAAATTGTAGTCTTGTATGTGATAGAAATAAGAGAGAAAGAGAGAAATGGAGAAAGAAGAGGAAACAAGTAGGGTTTTGGAAATTCTTGAAGAGCTTGAAGACTTTGTGGCTAATCAAGTAAGTAAGAGTATTAACTCTTCTTAATTGTTAGATGAAGCATGTTTAGGGTTAGTTAGAAGTGAAAATAGAGGGAATATGTGTACGAAGTCGTTGATAAATGGTTATGTAAATGTTGTGTTTGGTTAATGATCAAAACTAGATTATGAATTGTTGTGCATGATATTGGATTGGAATTGTGTGAAAATGGAGTAGAAGAGATAGGTTAGTGATAAGATGGGTTATATGTGGGAAGTAAGAAGATGGAAAATGTCCCAAAACATGTTCTTGGAATGGGTTTCTAGACATTTTTGCCGCGGCGACACAAAGCATGCTCTAAGAATTGGTTTTTGGGCTCGCTGTGGCGAGCTCAGACAATTTCGCCGCAACGAATTTTCCAGCATAGAACATGCTTTGGTATTTTGAGCATAACTTTTGATTTAGTTATCTAAATGAGATGATTTTTAATTTGTTGTAAACTAGAGACATAGGGATACAAATTTTATGAAGGAATAAAGTTTAAATTAAGTTCATAAGCATTTCAATTTCAGGGTGGAAGTTGAATATAAAATTTTGTTTCAGCATGAGAAGTAGTTTAAGTTATTGAAGTGTGACTTTGCGATTTCTAAACCAAATTGAATAGAATTTTGGTTACTGTTTAAGGAAATCAAGTGATACAAGAGAGGTGAGAGGAGCAAGGGTAAAGACATCTCTAAGCAAGCTAGTAAGCAAGGAATTCAAGGTGGGTACAATTTTATAATAGAGTAAATAAGCCACTCATTGTTTTTTTGCGAATCAAGGAATCTAAATGGTTTCAATTGCATTATAGATGTTGCATTATTGGCTCTTGGTTGAATAGTGAAATTGTTATATGTTTTCTAAATGAATTGTGTTGATGATTTATGAAAAGATTTTGAAAAGGATTCTTTTGAAAAGGTGCAAGTTTATGAAACCAGGTTTTCGGGAATGTTTATCTCATATGCATGAAAAACAAGTTTTCAACAAGGTGCCATTTGGGCAAACTGTTTTTGATTCATGAATTACATGTTATGTGGGTTTGGTGTAATCCCTTTAAGAATGTCACGTGCGCGTTGACCAAGAAAAGGCTTCTCCCGCCTGCCCGCAAGTGGCATGGAGCTCCTTCATGGACTCCCTCATGGTTACGTCTACCTAAAACCCCTATGGGAAATTGCGATAGTACGTCAAGTTTTACGACTATATAGGACCATTAAGTGGAAATTTGTAGTTCGTCATGTTCATGGATTTACCCAAACCATTCTGATGTGCTTATGTGCTTTTGAAATGTTAGTAAGTTTGATGCATGCATGATTTATAATTGCTCATGAACTGTTTGATTAAGTGAGGATTTTGAGAAATAAGTGTTTGGTGATTTTCCATGTGAAATTATTATGGTTTCCAAAATGTATAATGGCAATGAGTTTTTGAAAATATTTTTTCTTGTTTCTCGATTATAAAATTGTTACCTATGAGCTTTAAGCTCACCCCTATTCTCCTTCCCCCCCATTTAGGTGATGAGCAAGAGATCGAGTAAGTCAAGAGTCAAGGCATCACTCTAGTTTGCATGTTTTGTTTTTGAAGTTAGATTATGTAAACAATGCTTTAGATGTATTTTGAGTGATTTTAGTTTTTTTGTAAACTTTGTATTTTGGATTATGGTGTAAGGGGGCGCTCGAAATGCCCACTAAAGCGTTGTAAAACTCTTACTTTTGTCACTAATGAAATATATGTTTGGCTTTACTTATGATTTTGCATATTTTCGCAAAGTATTTAATTTTGGAAATGAGATTAAAGTTTTGAGAAATTGGTTATGGTTAGATTCTCATCTATTTTGTTTTTGAGTTGTACAAATGATGAATGTTGTTCAAAGATATTAAGTTTGCATTTTGGTAAGATAGGTAGCTTACGTTCGGATTTCTGCTTCAGGGGTTTTCACCATGACGAAGCCGAGAGTTCACGGTGGCGTAATTCACGTGGCAAGCCAAATCGACCCCCGTAAGTTCACTAAAATTCCTAAATCAACAATTATTATCACCAAATTGGTTTTAACCATAATTCATATCAAATCACATTTATATCTCAATTATGCCCATAAATTGTCAATGAATGCATCTACAATCTTTTTAACGTGCTTAAACATTAATATTCACATAAGTGTGTATGCTATATTACGCATAAGCATGAAATGCACTTTCCAACTTCTCAGTATTATCTCTCATGTACAATATTCTAGGGTTTTAACCCTTAACGTGGAAAAATTCGGATGTTACAAGGATGAATAAGGAGAGTATAGATAGGACTTTAGGATTAAGAGGCATGGTGAATTTCAAGCTGACTTTGGCAAGAAATTTAATAAACACCAAAATAGATCATTGTGATCACAATCGAGATCAAGGTAGCTAGGATTTAGACCTAGAAGTGATTGTTCTCATTTTAGTGCTGGTAGAGGTTAAGCATCTAAAGGATAGACTTATGGTGGGCAAACACAATAGAATCCCAATTATGACTATCGTGGGAAAAGACATGGTGAAGTATATTGGAAGGTAATGGGATCTTGTTTGTGCTGTGGCTCTTTAAAGTATCAGATTAAAGACTATCTAGTAACTTTAGGAGCATAGTCTGGAATGAGAGGAGGATCAGTGATGGAGATGACTGCCCAATAGATTCGATCTAGTGGAGTAGGAGAGAGAGGCAGAGGTAGGGTAAAGCTAATTCAACAGATCCTAGTGTTAGGACTTAAGTACAGAGTAATTTTGAGGCATTTGCATTGTTAGATCCTGGATCTACACATTCATTTATCACCTCACATCTAGAATCTAAATTGAATTATGAGAGAGAGAGATGTTGAAATTTGTCTTAGAGGTGAGAACTTTAGTTGGTAGCAATACAGTGATAGGAGAAGTATGTAGAGGGTGCATTATTTGGGTTAACCAAGTTGAGTTGAGAGCTGATTTGATAGTACTACAATTGAAAGAGATAGACCTTATTTAGGTAAGGATTGGCTTATTGTTCATAGGGCTATGATGAATTGTTACAGCAAGGAAGTTATTATTGGATCTCCTACTCAACCAGAGGTGATACGTAGATTAATTTGAAGTGGATGTGAGGCATATTTAGTCTATATGACTGATACTCGAGTTGAGCAGACATTATAGGATATTCCTATTGTTAGGAATTTTCTAGATGTTTTTCCCAGTGATCACCAGGATTATCACCAGACAGGAAAACAGAGTTCACCATTGACCTTGTCCTAGGTATTGCTCCTATATCTATTCCTCCTTATAGGATGGCACCTGTGGAAGTTAAAGAACCTAAGAATCAATTGTAGGAGTTGATAGATAAAGGTTTTATCAGACCTAATGTGTCACTTTGGGGGAGCTTTAGTTTTGTTTGTGAAGTAGAAGATGGGGCTTTTAGATTGTGCATTGATTATAGGCAATTAAATTGAGGACAGTGAAGAATAAATATCCTGTACTGAGAATAGATGATTTACTTGATCAGTTACAGGGAGCTCAGGTGTTTACTAAGTTGGATTTGAGGTTAGGGTATAATCAATTGAAAATATCAGAAGTTGATGTACCAAATAGTGCATTCGGAACCAAATATGGACACTTCAAGTTTTTGGTGATGCATTTTAGATTGAAAAATGCTCCAACTACCTTTATGACATTGATGAATAAAGTATTCCGACCTTACTTAGATCACTTTTTAATTATATCCATAAATGATATCCTGGTGTATTTGAGGAGTAAAGAGGAACATTATGAGCATCTTAGGTTAATTTTACAGATAATGAGAGACAAGAAATTGTAAGCCAAGTTCAGTAAGTGCGAATTTTGGCTTGATCAAATGGTGTTCTTGGGTCATATAATGTCTGGAAAGGGTATACACGTAAGCCCAAGGAAAGTTGAGGCCATGATGAAATGGGAAGCACCTAGAAATGTGTCAGAGATTAAGAGTTTTCTTGGGTTAGCAGGTTATTATAGGAGCTTTGTTGAGGGGTTCTCAATGATCTCATCCCTTTTGACAAAGCTTCTGAGGAAGAACGTAACTTTTGAAAGACTAATGAATGTCAAAGGAGCTTTGTTGTGTTAAAACATCGATTAATTATGACATCACTGTTGGCTATTCCATATGGATCTAGAGCATATGTTCCATACAGTGATGCTTCACACCAAGGTTAGGGTATGTTTTGATGTATTATGGTAGAGTGATTGCTTATGCTTCAAGACGGTTAAGGCCTCATGAGTTCAATTATCCAGTTCATGATTTAGAGCTTCCTACAATAATGTTTCTTTTGATTTGGAGACATTATCTATATGGCAAAATGTTTTAGATTTTTACGGATCATCAAAGTTTGAGATATCTGTTGAGTCAAAAGGAACTTAATATGAGACAAAGGAGGTGGATCGAGTTGCTTAAGGATTATAATTGCATGATAGAGTATCATCCAGGTAAGCTTAATGTTGTAGCAGATGAATTAAGCAAGAAATCTAATAGCATTGTAGCACAGATTCAAGCATTGAGGTTACCAAATCTAGTTCAAATGAGAGCATTGAATTTTGGGCTAAGTTTTGAATAGAATGAAGCATTTTTAGCTACATTAAGGCTTAGACTAGTATTACGCAAAAGGATCATAATAGCTTAAAGCAAAGACCCAGAAATAGTGATGATTATAGAATTTAAAACATAATATGAGTTATAGGCTTGAGTTGAGAAATAATACATTATGGTTGAATCAGAGATTATGTGTACTAGATGTTGATGGTTTGAGAAAGAAAATTTTGGAGGAAGCACATATAGCAGACTATGTTATGCATCCTGGTACCCCTAAGATATACAATACTGTGAAAGAACATTTTTGGTGGCCAAGGATAAGAAGCAAGTGGCTTAGTATGTTCCCAAGTGTTGACATGCCAACAAGTTATGGCAGAGCATCAAACATTGGAAATTGCAATCATTACTTATTCCATGGTGGAAATAAGAGAGGATTACAATGGATTTGATCATGGGTTTGCTACGAACTCTGAGGCAGCATGATGCCATATGAGTCATTATTTATAGATTAACAAAATCAGCTCATTCTTACCTATTAGAGAGAATAACACATTAGATTAGTTAGCTCAGAGATATGTAAATAAGATAGTTAGGTTACATAGGATCCTAGAGTCTATTGTATCAGGTCGAGATCGTAGATTTACTTTTAGATTTTGGGGCAATCTACAGATAGTATTAGGAGTAGAGTTAAATTTTAGTACAACATTTCATCCTCAAACAGACGGACAGAGTGAGAGGAGTATTCAGATTGTTAAGGATATGCTTAGGGCTTGTATTTTGGAGTTTCAAGGAGGATGGGAAGAGTATGTAGCTCTCATTGAATTTGCATACAATAATCATTATTATAGTAGTATTAGTATCACTCCATATAAGGCATTATATGGTAGATAGTGTCGAGCACCTTTGTACTGGGATCTAAGGATTGTTGAAATCCTAGAGTTATTTAAGTTATCGTTAATAAGGTAAAATTGATCCACAGTAGAATTAAAGCAGCTCCAGACAAACAAAAGAGTTATGTAGATCAGCACCGGAGAGATATGGAGCACCAAGTAGGAGACAAAAGTAATTTTGGGAGTGTCGCCCTAGTGAGGAGTTCTAAGGTTCGGTAAAAAGGGAAAGTTAAACCCTAAATATATTGATCCATATGAGATTACTGAGGGAATTGGACCACTAGCTTACAAATTAGTAGTACCGCTAGAAATGTCTCAAATTCATAATGTATTTCATGTTAGGTATGCTCAGGAGATATTGGTCAAATTCAACACATATATTACTGGCACAGGAGATTAAGATTGCAACTAAATTAGGTTATGCAGAACTGGTTAAAATAGTTGGATATCAGTTTAAACAACAACCATGAAATTCCTTGGGTTAAAGTCCTTTGGAGAAATCATTTGAGAGAGGAAGCTACGTGAGAGACTGAGGAGTACATGAGGAAATAGTAACCCACTCTATTTGATTAATCAGGTAAGAATTTTGAGGATAAAAGTTCTTAAGGAAGGGATAATTGTGATAGTTGGTTTCCAAAACAAGTGAGAGTTAGTGTAATATCCCGCCTCCTAAAATTGTTAAGAGATTAAACTGTTAGATTGAGTCACTTAAGCTATTTCATTTAAGAATTCACAAGATGCATTTCACTCACACGCATAATATTCATATACATATATGAATCATGATTTAGAAAACATTACAAGATAGTATGTGCACTCAATTGACATATTCTGGGGTATGGAACGAAAATAAAAGTGATATGAATAAGCATTCCCAATGTTTTGCATTTTGATTTATCAATAACATGAATTGATGGATTATACTTAGTGAATTGGGAATTTATGGTTACAATTAAGTAATTGAAGAGGTGATATGTGCGTCTGGTCTTAAAAAATGTTAAAGAGCAAGATAAACTGATACATGAGAATTTAGGTTGATTAGGCCTACGAAATGGTGACATGTGGCATTAGGAATAAGTGAAAAATGACTCAATTTCTTGGATGATAAGTGGCTTGAGTATAATTACAACAACTGGTCCTTTAAATTTGTGACAAGTGGTACCTTAGACTTGTGAAATGTGGGGCAATACAATGGTGACATGTGTAGCTTTACAATTGGTGACATGTGTAGTCTTACAATCAGTGACATATGTAGCCTTCTAAGTAGTGGCATATGGAGGCTTAAATGAGTTATATATAGAGCCTAAAGTAAGTGACACATGGACTAATGGAATAGTAACATATGGACTAATAGAAGGATAACATATGTATCGATAGAATGGTGGCACATGGACAAATGGAATGGTGACATATGGATTAGTTTGACCTTCTAGAATTTTCTAAAAAAATGAATGAAAATTCAATAGAAGTGAGAGTGAAGGTAGGTCATATGGTTAGTAGAAGCAGAAAACGAAAATGAGAAGAGAAGGAGAGAAAAAGGGGAAGAGAAGAGAATAAGGAAAGAGGTTGTCAAGACAAGTTGAAATTTTGGTTTCAATTTAATCTTTATCTTTCGATTTGTATTTCACATCCTTAGAGCATGAATTTGAAGAAACTCAAATAAATTGTGGATATAGGTCCTAACTTGACGTCTGTGAAAGTGGCTTGAGAAAATAGTGACTATAGCTTGAGTTATGTCTGTTTCCCCAACAGTGCCTGTGATAGACCTCTGCGTAGGACCCTTATATTATTTCCTAATTTTTGAGGACCTTAGAGTCTGAATTAGTGAAAGTATAAAACATGAAAAATGCTTAATGATGTCTTGTTAATGTTTTTGTGTAATGGTTTGGCTAGAAGGAATTTTGATAATGATTTATTGAAGGTTGAGTATTGGTTTTCAGTCTGTTTCTTACCAAAAACACGATAGAATTTGGATAGAGATTATATTTTAAAGGGAGATGCTGCTTGTGTAATTTTTGGATATATTAAGACTAATGGAAGTCTAGTTTTAGGAGGCATAGGGATCATGAAATTCGGATCTTTGAAGAGAGTTTTATAATTAAAAGAAGACAATTTATGCATAAAGGAACATTAGGAAGAAAAGGATGTAAATATTGCACATAAGGCTAGGTTAGCTTGATGGTTGAGGAGACATTGAGCTGAACTAGAAAGTGAATTATTGAGCTATTGACACATGTTAGAATAACATTTATCATTATTGGTTGCCTTATTATGTTATATGTCAATATAACATATATGATAATTGATTGGAGATGAATTGCATGTAAGGTTGATGATGAAGTGTGTCGGAATATGTTAGATGGAGCGTTTTCACTGAACATGCATCTGTATTTTATCCATATCTTGATCTGTACATATCCAAATAGGATGATTTTCAATTTGAATTAGAATAAAGATATATGGCTACAATGTTCATGGAGGATTCGAATTTTATTTCTGTCCTTAATGGTTCTGAAAATTGCCTTGAAGTTGAGTACTGGGTGCTGTGACCAGTTGAAAATAGGCTTTAGGATTTTAGGAATAAATTACAGAATACTAAACCAAAATGCATTAATTTTGTGTCATTAAAAACTTAAGACATATATAAACATTTTTTTAGAAGGTGTTACCTAAATACCTCATTTTCTAGGTCAAAATGGTCATACAAAACTAACCCAAAAATAGAGTTGGAAAAGCTAGAAAATGGGAGTGACTTTACATAAAATATGTTTTTTTTAATGTGATGTTTAAGACAACAATTGATAAGACACTTTCGTATGATGTAATTAGCCTTAAATAAAGCTTGAAATGAACCTATTATGATGCTTGAATAAGTGATTAAATGTGTGATAGCTTAAGGTGATAATTGAGGTTATAATTAAGGAAGTAGACTGAGATTAATAGGATTAAGTAAATGGATAGATTTTAGGGCTAGAGGCATAACTTTCTCTGTAGATGTCAGATTAAGATCATTTAAGTACTATATCAAATAAAACTCTGAGTTCTATAACTTCCATAAAGACTCTAAGGAGAGATTTTGCTGTCTAAAAGGTCAAAATTTCACATTTCTGTAAGTGTCTAGTAAGTGTCTGCCTAGCAGATATGATGTCCCTCCAAATAGACATAAACGGAGCTAGAAAGTTGAAAAACTAGAGAATGTCCACCTAGCAGATGTGAAGTCTGCCTAATGGGCATTTATTGGCCATTTGGACTGAAATTGCTTCAAAAGACAGTATATATAGGTATAGGTTCGCCTTAAAAAACATAAGGTTTGCCTAACGAACATAGATCTGATGAAATTGTGAGCATGACAATATGAAATAAATGAAAGTGATCTTAACAATACTAATGAAATTCAAAGGAGATGGATGACGAGTATTAAGTAAAGATGAATGAAAAATTGGAGGAGATAATAAGTAAAGATGAATGAAAAATTGGATATAATGTGATCTTATAATGCTAGAATAACTTTAGTGAATGATTAAGTGAGGAACTTAAAATAATCTTGTATAATTGAGGTGTAAACCTAAGTTTAAATTAATTATTTATGAGTTACAAAGTATGAATGATCACGAGATGTGAATTAAGGAAATATACCCCCAATAGTCAATTGAGCATGGATTGAACGTGATACATATACATATGTATGGTTGAGTAATTATATGATTGACCAACTTAGTAATATGTGGATTATGTTTGTATTGTATGATATAGAAGTATAAGTTGACCGATAACATCTAGACATTGTCAAATCATCAAGGCAATAGCTCACCTTGACTAAACTATGAGTCAACCTAGATGTGTAAACTCAATTATATGTGTTTGTTTTTTTGTATAAGTTATATCTGTAGTGAGTTGACATAGATGTATCTCACTATTTTTGAATTGCTCTTATTTAATTTTAAGATAATGAACTGTTACTAGTTTGATTGCGAAAATTCTAGACATCAATTGTTCGAGGAGATCATTATTCAGGATTGTATAGGAAGTGCTCATTGGTATGTGAATTCGACTGAATACGTGTTCTTAGATATTATTGTTGAGTGTCGGACCAAGGTCCGATGATAAATGTGAATTTAAATGTGTATGGAACAAGTGATACTCATTTAATTATTGAATCCTAGATTCTGATTCAATGATTGAGATAAATGACTGTACACACTGAATAAAAGTAATTGATAGTAAATTATGTGAGATGATGCATTTCATGACATTGATATGCATGATCAGATAAAGGAGTTATGACCGAAGTTGCCAACTTGAAATAAAACTAGTATCCACAAGGGATATGGATTAGAACCTGAAATAAGCCCTATGTCCATAAGGGACATGGGTCAATACCTTATATAAGCCCGATATCCATAAATGACATAGGTCAGTACCTGAAATAAGCCCTGTATCCACGAGGGATATAGGTCAATTAATAAGCAATCGGTCACAACAAATTAAAAATGAAAGTGGAGTCTCATGTGCATTGCATATATTTATCTTTACATATATCATGTGAATAATTATGAAAAGTTATTGAATTGTGTTGAGCTAATGTAGTGCAACTTTGTATGCATGTTGTTGAAATGAATGATTAGGTTATTCTGAAATGAACGGTTATTAAAAGTCTGTATTAATAATGTGTTTATTGAAATGTATACATATTGTGTGTTGGTATACCCAATTGGAAGATGTGTTGAATGAGATCTGATTTTGAACAACGTGATATACATGTGATTTTTGTTATTGCTTGTATTATTTGTGTCTTAACATCGGTGAGCACATCGATGATGGTTCACTCATTGAGTTTGCAATCTCATCAAAATTGCAACATTGTTTTTCAAGTTTAGAAGAAATCTAACTAGTCTATTTGAAGTAATTTCTACATTCAGAAATGGGTCAGTGTCGGGATTAGTTGTACCTGCAAATGTCTAGATAAGATGGTAAATTTTTGAAAAGAAATCTCTAGATAAGATGTAATTGTCTTAATGTTATATAACAAGGCATAAAAGTAAATGTGCATACTTACTGCATCTCCGAGCTTTATTATATAGAATATTTTGATTATGTAAGATATGAGAGAAATTGATTTTTTTGAAACATTATGAATGGTTAAAAAGCAATGATGAATATAGTTGATTGAGAAAGATTTCATGAACAATAAAAGTAAGTTTAGAGAGAAACCTTGTTTTTATAAAGGCTTTCATCGAATTATATCACGTACCAAATGTTCCATTTTTAGGAATTGGTGAATATTGAACAGATCAAAAGTGAATATTGGGGTCGGATAATTTTAATACCCATGGATGAGGAGCTGAACATATTATAGAGATTGTATGTATATTTTTGTTGATGTAAAGTATCTGAATTACATTACTGAGTCTTTGAATTAAAGATGATGTTATTGCTATCACTTGAAGGACTTGGAAACCTTGTATAGATGATCAGACATATTAATAGTTGTTGATTTTTGTGGGTTAAGTTGTTGGTTTATTCGAAATCCAAAACTGAGAAATGCTAGAAAATATTCGCATTATATGTCATGCGAAATGTATTACTAGAAACGAAACAAATATGATCTCTGATTTTCTTGAATAGAAATATGAGTTATGAACATTGATATATTGTCTTATTTATTGCCATTATTAGATATTGATTGTTTTATATGAATGGATATGTCCTGTGTAACACTGAGATCTTTAAGTTCATGAATTGGATGGTATTATCTTAGATAGAGTGTTAAGTTGTTATTGTACAATGATACCTTTATATGTGATGATCAACTGTATCTAATTGTTATAGATGATCGGAGCCAAAATTGAGATACTTGCTACACTTGATATTATGAAATATTTAATGATCAGAGATGTAATTGAGGTACCTTGTGTTATGAAAATCAAGGTATGAGAAATGAAAGGAAGTTGTATCGAAATTGCATATTAAAAAAATTTATGTTAAATTTGCAATCTACAGATTACGTCTCTTATAATTGACTACTCTATAACATAAACTGGTGGACACTTGCAAAGTTTAGATTGAGACTTGCAAAATATAGCTTGAGGTTTAATTTTTAAAAGAGAATAAGTCCAGAATGTGCGGTTACTATATGTGTAGTAGAACTTCTGAAAATGTTGGAAATGATATAGAACAAGAGAATATGATTATGAAATTAAGTATATTGATGACCCTTAATTGATTCAAGATATGGTTGATAAGGTGAAAATGATTTGTAGTAGGATTAAGGTAGCTTAAGACTAATAAAAAAAGGTTTATGTAGAACAACACCTATTATCCACACCCACAGAAAATGTGCAGGCTAAACACAGAAAGGAAACTTAACAATCAAATAAGAAATACAACATGACAACATGAATAATTGGTGTTGATAAGCATTTGTATTGTTTGTAGTGATGAATTGTAATAATATGAATTGTATTGATAATTTGTATGAATGAGTATTGAATATCAATATTTGGCTTATAAATGTGCATTTTTGTTATATGGATAATATATTGAGGCATATGTTACTAGCTCAGAAAGTTGAGATTGCGAGTAATTTGAGTTACATAGAGGAACCAATAAAAATAGTTGGTTATCAGAATAAACAGTGGAGGAATCAAGTAATTCCTCTAGTAAGAGTTACTGGAGAAATCATTTGAGAGGAGAAGAAACTATTTACGAGACTAAGGTAAACATGAGACAACAATATCCCCATATGTTTGATCAGTCAAGTAAGAATTTTGAGGACGAAATTTCTTAAAGGGGGAGAGTATATTCCGCCTCCTAAAATTGTTAAGAGATTAAACTGTTAGATTGAATCACACGAGTTATTTCATTTAAGAATTCACAAATTGCATTTCATTCACATGCATAATATTCATATACATATGTGAATCATGATCTAGAAAACATTACAAGATAGTATATGCACACAATTGACATATTCCAGGATATGGAATGAAAATGAAAGTGATATGAATATGCATTCCCAATTTTTTGCATTTCGATTTATCAATAACATTAATTGATGGATTATAATTAGTGAATTGGAATTTATGGTTACTATTTAGTAATTGAAGAGAAGATATGTGCATCTAGTCTTAGAAAAATGTTAAAGAGCTAGAAAAATTGATACATGAGAGTTTAGGTTGATTAGGCCTATGAAATGGTGAAATGTGGCATTAAGAATAAGTGACAAATGGCTCAGTTACTTGGATGACAAGTGACTTGAGTATAATTGCGACAAGTGGTCTTTTAAATTTGTGACAAGTGGCACCTTAGACTTGTGACATATGGGGCAATATAATGGTGACATGTGTAACTTTACAATCGGTGACATGTGTAGCCTTACAATCGGTGACATGTGTAGCCTTCTAAGTAGTGACATATGGAGGCTTAAGCAAGTTACATGTGGAGCCTAAAGTAAGTGACATATGGACTAATTGAGTAACATATGGATTAATGAAATAGTAATATATGGACTAACAGAAGGATAACATATGTAGCAATAGAATGGTGACACATGGACCAATGGAATGGTGACACATGGATTAGTTTGACCTTCTAGAATTTTCTAAAGAAACTGAATGAAAATTCAATAGAAGTGAGAGTAAAGGTTGGCCATAAGGTTAGTAGAAGGAGAAAACTAAAAATGAGGGGAGACGGGGAAAAAAAGGGGAAGAGAAGAGGAGAAGGAGAGAGGTTACTAAAGTAAGTTGAAATTCTGGTTTCAATTTCATCTTTCTCTTTCGATTTGTCTTTCACATCCTTAGAGCACGAATTTAAAGAAACTCAAACAATGAAAGTTGTAGATATAGGTCTTAACTTGACCTTTGAAAAAGTTTCTTGAGACAATAGTGACTAGTTTCTTACCAGAAACACGACAAAATTTGGATAGAGATTATATTTTCAAGGGAGATGTTGTTTGTGTAATTTTTTAGATATGTTAAGACTAATGGAAGTCTAGTTTTGTGGGGCACAAGAATCATGGCATTTGGATCATTGTAGAGATAGTTATAATTAAAAGAAGACAACTTGTTCATAAAGGAACATTAGGAAGAAAAGGATGTTAATATTGCACATAAGGCTAGGTTAGCTTGATGGTTAAGGAGACATTGAGCTGAACTAGAAAGTGAATTATTGAGCTATTGACATATGTTAGAATAAAATTTATGATGATTGGTTACCCTATTATGTTCTATGTCAACATAACATACATGATGATTGATTGGAGATGAATTACTTGTAAGGTTGATAGTGAATTGTGTTGGAATGTTAGATGGAGCGTTTTCACTGAACATGCATCTTTATTTTACCCATATCTTGAGCTGTAGTTATCAAAATGGAATTATTTTAATTAAAATTAAACTAGAGATATATTTCTACAATGTTCATGAAGGAGTCGAACTTTAATTCTGTTTCAAAGGGTTTTAAAAATTTTCTTGAAGTTGAGTACTGGGTGATGTGGCTACTTGAAAATAGGCTTTAGTATTTTTGGAATAACTTACAGAATACTGAACCAAATTGCATTAATTTAGTGTCATTAGAAACTTAAGATACATAGAAACATTTTTTTAGAAGAAGGTGTTGCCTAAATACCTCTTCTAGGTCAAAATGGTCAGACAAAACTGACCCGAAAATAGAGTTGGAAAAGCTGGAAAATGGGAGTGACTTTACATGAAATATGTTTCTTTTATTTGATGTTTGAGATAACAATTGATAAGAAACTTTCCTATGATGTAAGGGCTTGAATGAATCTTTAAATGAACCTAGTATGATTCTTAAATAAATGATTAAATATGTGATTGTTTAAGGTGATACTTGAGGTTATAATTGAGGAATTAGATTAAGATTAATAAGATTAAGTAAATGGATAGATTTTGGGGGAAGAGGTATAACTTTCTTTGTGGATATTGGATTAAGGTCATTTAACTATGATTTTGTAGAGGACTCTGAGTTCTACAACTTCCATGAAGACTCTGAGAAGAGAATTTTTTATCTAAAAGGTCACAATTTCACATTTTTGTAAGTGTCCAGTAAATGTCCACCCAACGGATATGATGTCCTTCCAAAGAGACATAAACAGAGCTACAAAGCTGGAAAATCCGAGAATGTCCACCCAGCAGACATGAAGTCTGTCTAACGAATATTTACTAGTCATTTTGTCTGAAATTACTCCGAAAGACAGTATATATAGGTATAGGTCTACCCTACGAACATAAGGTCCACCTAACGAATATAAATCCGATGAAATTATAAAAATGCAATGTGAAATGAATGAAAGTGATCTTATGAATGCTAATGAAATTCAAAGGAGATGAATGACGAGTATTAAGTAAAGATTAATGAAAAATTGAGTATAATGTGATCTTATAATGGTAGAATAACTTTAGTGAATTATTGAGTGATGAACTTAAAATAATCTTGTATAATTGAGGTGTAAACCTAAGTTTAAATTAAGCATATATGAGTTACAAAGTATG
>JAOSBN010000177.1:12076814-12110639 GCA_027563595.1 Erythroxylum suave
ATTTGATTGTTTATTGTGTATTAATTCCGTGTTTTTTGTAGAACTCTGCGAAAAAGTTTAGTCGATCTATTCAACCCTCCTTCTAGATCGCTTTCATCATTTATTTAAAGGAATCTTGAACTTGTAAGGTTTGAAGAGTATCAGTAAATACATACTTACAAGGATAAATTTTATGTTGGCTAAATTGCTAAAATCGTTCATTTTCTTCTAGAGTCGAAAAGAATTGAAGCCTCCACTTTTTGATTTCCATTAGCTATGGTTTTGCACTTGTTTACCCTTCCTTGTTCGATTTTATGTTGAGGGGCCGGGTGTTGGTTCTGAAATTCATGGTACTGATAGGGTTAATGTTGCTGTCATGGGTGACATCATCGTGGTGTTCCATAAAGGTTGGGTGGTCGCCAAATTTGCAATAGGATAGGCTATCCTTCATGAATAACTCTTCTTTCTTAGCATGATTTCAACCTTAGTGAATACATTGTCCTAAACTCAAAATAAAGAACACAAAACCAACAAAATGTTGCTTTGGTAATGGATGAGTGACATAGAGAAGGTGTAAAAAGGGTGGGTGTTGTGTGAAAATAAGGTGGGCATTAACAAAATTGCAAGGGTTGTGTAAAGTATGAAGTGATTGAAAGTGGAAGTAAGAAATAAATGAAGGAGGGAAGTAAGATGACAGACTAATTCAGGTTGAAAACACAAATAAAAACAAAACCGGACTCAGCGTCCTTTCCTCTGACGATAATGAGATTCTTTTTGCCGAACACGTCATGCAACTCGTCCCAATTCACATAATGATTGCTTATTGTCAGGGATCGGTCAGGTTGCTTTGTTTTTTCTAGTAAGTGGTAGCTATTATTGTAGTGGTGGCAAGAAGGATAAATTTTTTATATATAAAATAATAAAATTGCAAATATTAAAATAAAATTAGAAATGCTAAATGAAATGAAATGAAATTCGTAACTGGAATAAAACAAACTTAACAAAATAAAATAAAAATGAGAACTACTAAAAATAAATAAAAAATAAAACTAAAATGAAACCTGAAATTTTTGGGTTGCCCTCAAATGCAGTTCTTTTAAGTTATTAGCTGGACGTATGTATCGACTTACCTTATTAGAGATAGGTTGGGGTTACTAGCTCCATCTCTTCCACATGCTCAACTGGGGAGTTTTCATAATATGACTTTAAATAGTGTCCATTAACTTTAAATACCTTGGAAGTATCTTAACTTTAAATTTTTACCACACCATGAGAATAAACATTAGTAACAATAAATGGCCCGAGCCAGCGAGATCACAATTTCCCTGGAAATAACTTAAGCTTTGAATAATAAAGAAGAACCTTTTGTCCTATCGAAAATTGTTTCCGAGAAATCATTTTATCATGAAAAGCTATAGTTTTTTCCTTATAAATTTTTGCATTTTCATACGCTTCATTACGGATCTCTTCTAACTTTTGCAATTGCAACTTTATATTATTACTAACCTCTACCTGATCCATATTCAACTGTTTCATAACCTAGTAAGCTTTATGTTTTATTTCCACAGGTAAATGACAAGGCTTACCAAAAACTAACCTGTATGGCGACATGCCTATTGTAGTTTTGTTAGTAGTCCAATACACCCACAAGGCATCATCTAATATTAAGTTCCAATATTTTCTGTTTAGATTCACCATTTTTTCTAGTATGGACTTAATCTTTCTATTGGACACTTTAGCTTATCCACTTATCTAAGGATGATAAGCTATAAAAAATCGGTGTGTGACACCACATCTCTTCATCAAAGCCTAAAAAAATTTGTTGCAAAAATGGATCTCTCGATCACTAATGATAGCTCGAGACATTCCAAACCTAACAAAAATGTTAGATTTAACAAAATCTATAACAGTTTTAGCATCTTAGATAAAGTAGCTTTAGCTTTAAACCATCTTGAAACGTAATCCACAACAAGTAAAATATAATTGTTACCAAAGGAAGAAGGAAAAGGACCTAGAAAGTCTATTTCCTAGCATAAAAAATCTCACATACTAGGATGTTAGTAAGTGGCATTTGGTCTCTCGATCCTAAGCTACCTGTTCTTTGACAACGATTACAAGACTTACAAAACAGGTAAGAATCATAAAATAGCTTAGGCCAAAATAATCCAATTCAAGAATTTTGAGCTGTTCTTTTGGGACTAAAGTGTCCCTCACACACAGATGAATGACAAAAATTTAATATGGAAGGAATTTCATCATCTGTAACACACCTTTTGATAATCTAATTAGCACAAAATTTCTAAAGATGAGGCTTATCCCAAATGTAATATTAAGCTTCTCATTTAATTTTATGTTTTTCAGCTCCAGATAAATCACTAGGTAAGGACTTAGTTACCAAGAAATTAACTATGTTAGCATACCATTAAATTACTTGTTGAATTGCGAAGAGACTTTTATCCGGCAATTCATCTTGGATAACATCAAATGTGTTGGTTGGAATGATCCTGCTAAGATGATTGGCCACCAAATTTTTAGCTCCTTTCTTGTCATATATTTCTAAATTGAATTCTTGGAAAAAGTAAGATCCATCAAATCAATCTTGGTCACTAAATATTTTAGAGCTGCATGGTCTAAATAAATGATCACCTTCGTGGCCCATAAGTAGGATCGAAACTTTTTCTACCCAAAAACTACAGCAAAAAACTCTTTCTTCATCATGGAATAATTCTTCTAAGCATCATTGAGTGTCATGGAAGCATAGCAAATGACATGAAGTATCTTGTCTACTTTTTGACCCAGTACTACTCTAACTGCATAGTCTGAAGCATCGCACATTAGCTTAAATGGAATATCCCATTTCGGTAGTTCAATAATCAGAGCTGTAGTGAGTCGTTTCTTCAATTCATCAAACGAAATCTTGCATAGTTCATCAAAATCAAGCTTCACATCTTTTTATAGTAGTTTACACATGGATTGCGCAATCTTTATAAAATCCTTGATAAATTGCCGATAGAATCCTACATGATCAAGAAAAGAGTGAACATCCCACACAGTCGCAGGGTAAAATAAAGATCGAATAACATCTATCTTAGTCTTATCAACTTTAATTCCCTTAGAAGAGACTGTATGACCCAAAATTATGCCTAGATCAATCATGAAATGACATTTTTCATAATTAAAAACCAAATTAGTCTCAATGCAACCTTTAAGCAATTTTTCAAGGTTGATAATGCATGTTTCAAAAGACTCTCCATAAACCATGAAATCATCCATAAAAACTTCCATACAATTCCCCGTAAGGTTAGAGAAAATACTTACCATACACCTTTGAAATGTTGCTGGTGCGTTACACAATCCAAATGGCATTCTTAGGTAAGCAAAGGATTCGAATGGACATGTGAAGGTTATTTTCTTCTAGTCTTTAGGTGCAACCAAAATCTGGTGATACCCTAAATAACCATCTAAACAGCAATAGTGAGATTTACCTACAAGTCTTTCAAGCATTTGATCAATAAACCGAAGCGAAAAATGATCTTTTCTAGTAACCGAATTTAGCCTCCTATAATCTATGCAAACTCTCCACCCATTTTGAACACGAGTAGGTATTAACTTACCATCACTATTTTCTATCACAGTTACCTCAATTTTCTTCGGAATTACGTGGACTGGACTTACCTAGTTGCTATCCGAAATTGGATAAATGATTCCAACATCAAGAAGCTTCAAGATTTCCTTTTTCACCACTTCCATCATGGGTGGGTTTAAACGACGTTGGGGTTGCCTCACCTCCTTGACTTCATCTTCCATCAATATTTGATGCATATAAATGGTGGGATATTACCCTTTAAAGCTGCCACAATCCAATCTAAAGCCTCCTTATGCTCCCTTAGCACTTGAATCAATTGATTTTCCTACAAAAGAGTAAGATTATTAGAAATTATGATAGGTAATGTGTCTTGCTCACCCAAAAAGATGTATTTTAAATGGCTAGGCAAACTCTTCAATTCCAATGTTGGTGGTTGGATCATAGATGGTAAGAGCTTGGAGCTATTTTGTGATAGCTCCAAATACAACAACTTCTTCTCCAACTAATTAAATTTCTCCAATTGACAAAACATCACCTCCAATTCGTTGTTAGTAAAGATTCCTTGATGGCTTGTCTCCCATCTCCAAGATTGTTTCAAGTTCATCTCTTCCACTCAATAATGAATTTTCCTACACCCATATGTCAATAAAATCTATACAAGCAACAAGTTGTTCATCATCCAGAAATTTTATGGCATTGTATATACTGAATTTAATCAATTGACCATCAAATTCCATAGTCAATGACCCATCATGAACATCAATTTTTGTTCTAGTGGTTTTTAATAATGGCCTTCCAAATAAAATCATGGTTGAAGAAGATACATCATCACTCCCCATCTGTAAAATATAAAAATTAGCTAGAAAAAGCATATCCCCAACTTGAACTAAAATGTCCTCTAACACACCCTTTGGATAAGCATTAGAATGATTTGCTAATTGAATCACTATATTAGTTTCCTTGAGAGGTTCTACGTTTAAAGACTTATAAACATCATAAGGCATGAAATTTATGAATGCACCCAAATCTAACATAGCCTTTTCAATTCTCAAATTACCAATTTTACATAGGATAGTGAACATACCTGGGTCTTGACACTTAGGAAAAAGCTTTTTCTTTTGTAAAATGGCTGAGACATTCTCCCCCAATTGCACTTTCTCATCAAATTTCAATTTTTGTTTGGAAATGCAAAGTTCCTTAAGGAATTTAACATAATGTGGGATCTCTTTTATTGCATCAAGCAAAGGTACATTTACCTGAACTTTCCTGAAAGTCTCCCATATTTCCTTCTCTTGTTCCTCCTTCCTTACCTTGATGAATCGACTAGGAAAATGGGGCTGCATAACTAGATTCTATAGACCTATTTATGTCTTTTCTAGCTAATCAGGTGTCTCCTATGTTGCTTCTTCATTAATTTCTCTTTTGAAGATTTTTGGAGGTGGTTCCTTCAATTCCTTACCACTCTACAATATGATAGCTTTAGCACTATATCTAGAGTTGATTTCTGATTGAGCTGGAACATTTCTAGAACTTTATGCTTCTAATTGATTAATGGTAGTTACCATTTGACTCACTTGATTTTCAAGATTTTAGATACTAGCTTGAGTATCCCACTAAAATGTCAAGGTGTTAGTGGCCAAAGATTGAACTATATATTCCAAGGAAGACTTACCTTTGGAATTGGACGTCATTTGTTAATGTTGTCTAAGTACATATGGTTGTCTAAATTGCTGGAAACAAGTGATAGTGATGAGTCATCGTGAACTCTCAAATAATAAAATTTCCTAACTAACCTAACTACTATATAACGGGGCAATTTAGGATCGATCCTATAGGGAGCTAAGATGCACCAAAGCTATTCTAATGCTATCTAATGGAAAATAATAAGAAAAAAAAACTTAATTTGAGAGACATTAAAACTAAACAAACAAGACAACTATAGAAAATAAGCAAACAAATAACAAATACGAAAAGTTGGGAGGAAGATAAATCCAAGATTTTGGACTTATAATTGATCCTCAAAATAGATAAATTGTGATTAGTCTACAATGCTAGCCTATAGGTTTGAACAAGCTCTTAAACCCTCAATTCTTGCAATTTTAGATAGGTCTTATACGATAGAAAACCTACCCCCAAGCATTAGGTAACTTAAAATAAGCTCTCTAGATTTAACGATGCAGTAGCATTTAACACACTAGGGAATGACTAACCTAAGCCATAATCACACAAACTCAGATTATGTAACCTAGAAAATTAGAATCCTAGACTGGTTGGTTAAGTATCCTAACAAATCCGACTAGCCTATTGCCACTTATGGAAATTGCCAAGGACAATTACGTATCACATGGCTCAATCCTAGCAATTGAACTAAGAATTAAACCTAGATCAGGTAATCCTAGGTCTTAATTCCTAATTTATGATAGTCTCTCAAAATTCCAATTCAATCCTAACGTAAATCACAAAACCCAATCAATTTCAAGTCAATTCTCACAATTATTAAGTTAAAATTCCATCATTAACTTCCAAACCAAGATTAAACCAGCTAAACATAACTAAAATAATTAAAATAAATTTTAAACAAACTAATAAAATAATAAGATAACTAAAATAAATGGCTGAAAAATTAAATAAAACATAAGAAATTAACAAACTAAAAGCTGGAAAATTAAGAACAACACTCAAATTAACCAAAACAAAGCATTTCATTAACAAATAACAATAACTAAAGTTCGATAAAAATATTTAAACAAAATACATCAAAGATAACAAGTATTTAAAGAATAAAACAAGAAATAATAGTGCAGAAAATTAAAGAAGAGGAAAAACTAAGAACTAAACAAAACCCTAAGGAACCTAAAGAAGAAAGATGATCAACTATGGAAAAGAAATGAAAAAAAGCTAATCCCCCCTCCCTTCTACGGGTTTTTATGGCTTTTATAAGTGTCCAAGTAGGTTAAAATGCAAAAGACGTCGTTTTGTAATGTTTGTTGCTGTCTTCTCAAGTTTTCTTTTTGGTGTGCATCTCTTGGAAAGCCTAAATGCTTTTGTGCTTCTCCTTGAAAACGTTGGTCATGCATGTCATTTTTGCAAGCTCTTTAAATGCTTTTAGGATTTTTGTCTTCTTATATCTTGAAAGAGCTTAGACACGTGCCCATCACTAAAAGGAAACTCCTCTCTACTCTTTAAAATATTGTTGTTTTATTGCCTAGGAATCTCTTTAATTGAAAGCCTCTCTTCACGTCTTTTGAAGCTCCATTCCAAGTCATTTTTGTTGCTCTTTTAGAAGCTCTACAATCAAGCTATGTATTGCCATTTCAAACCACCAATAAAGTTTTCCTTTCCTTTGCTTGGCCAAATATCGCTTCTGGAAAGAATGCTTCTTTCCTCGTTTATGCTTTAAGGCCACCACTTGTCAACAAATCGAGGAAAGCTCCAAGCTTAAATGTTATTGTCTTCATTTTTGTTGTATGCCGCCACCATCAAGCTATAATCTATTTTTATTTTGTTCCTTTTCCTTGTTAATCATTTGTGCTCCAATTTGCTTTAGAATCTTGACTTTTTGGTCTCAAATATATATCAACATATCCAACTTAGCAGTTAACACAAATTGAAGACAAATTAAGCATTTTATCTTGAAAATAAGATTGAAATCATATAAGAATACATAAGAAAATATACGATAATTCAATCATCATATAGGGATGTTTTTGGGATAGATTTATAGCGTAAATGATGTCTAAAAATGATCAAAAATATTGATGAATGTATGGATATATTCATGGTTTGTTTTTATGCTTATGGTGAGTAATAAATTATAAGTGTATTAAAGATGTTTTTGAAATGGATTGGTTAGGGAAATGGTGTTTGAATTAGAATAGAAAGTTGATGAATGAAGAGAAGAGTTCATTTCATATTATCGTGTTAATGATGAGTGCAAAAAATTGGTGAATAAATGCATGAGTTGTGTTCTGTTTTGAGCGTATTAAAAACATGAGTTATAAATTGTTATACAGAGGAAATAGATTGTGGATTAAGAGTATAATGAAAGTGAGATTTATGTTTAAGAAAGATGTTGAGTTATATTCTTGAAATGGGAAGAACTAGGATGATAGTTTAGAGGTAAAGTGAAGATGATAATGGAGTTAAAGGTGAGCTCAAACATTGATGAATGTATGGATACTTTTGATATCCTTTTTTTGTATATAAGATGAACAATGATTTATGAGTTGTCTTATGAATGGTATTGAGATGAAATTGAGTTAAAAATCATAAGGTTATGTAGTCAAAATGATGAATATGGAGATGATTTGTTTGATGTATTATGAAAGAGAGAAAACATGGAAAGAGTTAGTATTTAATGTATAATGAGGTTAAGTGAATGATAAAGAGCCAATTGAATATATTTTTATGAGATTTCATGCAACTAATATGGTAACTAGGTTTGTATAAAATGAAGTTGCATAAGTCGATGTGAAATCTGGAAAATTAGAGTGTAAATGATGTTACCATATATGAAGAATTCATGGAAAAAGGAAGGAAAAAGAAGCAAGGCATAATCATGGCATAACCCTCACAATCGTGGCCTGGAAAAATTATGGTTCTTTATGATCATGGCTAGCTCCACGAGCTTCTGTCACCATCGTGGGAAGGTCTACCACTATCATGGGCAGCATAATGAAAAAAATGTTGTCTTTTAAGTGATGTTTGAGATAATTAATGCTAAGGTACTTTTTTATAATGTATTTATGCTTAAATAATGCCTAGAATGAACCTAATTTGATGGTGGATTAGATGATTAAAGTGAGTAAGGTGTATTGGGTATAAAGAATGATTGAATGATGATGTTAAATGATCAGAAGATATGAATTAAGGAAATATACCCAGAATAGTCAAATTGAGCATGTATTATACATAACACATATACATATGTGTACGATTAAGTATTAATATGATTGTGCAAATTAGTAATGTGCATAATGTGTATTGCATGATATAGAAGTGCAAATAGAACGACCGCATCTAAACATTTTCGGGCATCAAGTCAATAGCTATCTAGAGCATACTGTGAGTAACCTAGATTTTCTCAATTAAATTATTTATATTTGCTTAAATTTAAATTATTGAACTGATAATAATGTGAATGTTTTAATTCTGCACATTGATAATCTGAGTGTTTGATGAATAAGAATTGCATTGGACGTGCTTATTATATGTGAATATGACATAAATAAGTGTACTAAACATGAATGTTGAATGCTAAACTTAGGTCTGATGAAAAGGTAGAAGTGAATGTGTAAACTGAAGAAAAGTGACTGATTAAATATATGAGATTTGATGCATTTCAATACATGATATGCATGATTAAATAAAGGCAATTGTGACCAAAATCATTAGTGAAAAAGAGCTTAAAGCTTATAATGTGTGTAACAACCTCAGGCTCACTGTGTAAAATGAGCCCCATATCCCAAATGGATATGGGACAATTATCAATGAGCCTGGTACCCACAACGGATTCAAGACAGTTGAAAAGGCACTAGTCACAATAATGTAATAATTGAATGTGAGTCACATGTGCATTACATATACATTTGATATGTATGTTTTAAATGATCGAAATCAATTATTTGAATTGTTCTGAATGAAAAATGTGAAATAATGGAACAAAATGGTATTTGATACTATGTGATGATTAGTGAAGTGCAGTGCATGATGTGATGATATGGATTATCTGTGAGCTGCTTGTATGATTTGATATAAGTGAGTACATTGATGATGACTTGCTCACTGAGTTCTCAAAACTCATCAAAATTGCAACATGACTTTTCAGGTATGAGAGAGGAGACTTAACTACTGAGATGTCCTAGAACAAGTCTAGTACCATGTATTTTGGATTCAAGAAATGACTCAAAGGTTGGTCATCTGAGACTAAAGGATCTAGATAGAATATTTCTGTACAATTCTCATTCTACGTAGAATATATTGTAAAGAGTAATAGACTTTTATAAGCTTTTGACTCTGTATTGATAAATGGGTTATGTATGAAATACTACAGTGTATTTGTTTTATTAATGGAATGAAAAATAGATCTTTTAGATATATTATCTTATTTGTATGATGCCATGATAAGTGATGTGATTGCTCTAACTAGCATGCCGGTTCAAAAGGCATATTCCTGAGCGTCAGATGGAGGTTCAGGTATTGTGCCTTATGGATCAGGTGCCACATTTTACCTAGTTGATAATGGAATGTGGATAGCTAAAGGGTGCAATTTCATGTACTTGATTGAGTTAGCGAGAGTTTGGTCTTTCTCAACTCTCTAGAAGCTTGTAGTCATGGGTTCCCACTATAGACACCAACTTATGTAATTCTACTCCTTTTATTAATGATGCCTTTTAATTTTCCCAGAAAAAAAAGGAAACCATAGAAACATTAAAAACCATATGTTCTTACTTAAGCCTCATGTGAATCATTTATGTACAAATCAAGTAAATCAACATCTTAACTTGATCCTTATCATACAAAACCACTATTCTCCTATTAAAATGCCAATTATAATTATTCACCATCTTCCACCAATTAGGTACTAGATCTAGAATCTTACAACTCTCCTTTTTGATTCTTGATTCCAAAATACCAAAAATAAGATCTTATTTATATAGGTAAAGTCCCTGAATATTAATTATTTTAAAGGGGAATTTAGACCCCTTATATTCCATGTGACGAGACATATTGGGTAATAGGATAAGAAGTTCCCTTCTTCCTATTAGTTTTGCTTCTTCTTGAGTGTAGAAATCATCTATTTTACCTTGCATTATAGGTCCTTCATCTATAATGACATGCTCTTCTTTCCCTTTTCTTTCTTAATTTCTATTTCCCTTATTATCATCACTTACAACGTGGATTTTCAATTTTTAGTTACCTGACTATTTCCTTATTTAAGGCTCTGCCATGTTCACATTTCCTTGGTTTGCATTATCCTACCTCTAATTTTTTCGTTCTGACTTCTTCTCTGTGGCATTGTTTTCACTTTAAATTTCATTATGGTTATATTCTGCCAATTGATTTCTAGAATTTCTTAGGTGTAGTCTCTAGTTTCCAGATATATGTTATTTTAACATGTTCATGTTTCATGTCATCATTTAGCCTCCTCATTAGTATTTCATTAGGTTAATCCCTCAAAATTTCAATTAGTATGAAAATTCTCGCATAATTGATTCTTTTAATTTTATGAATTACTTAATCTATGCACAAAGGTTTACCAACATAACCTAAACATAGTTGAGGCCCTTAGTTATCCAATATTCAAGATGAACATCCACACGCACTGACGCTTGTATACTTATATCTTCTATTACTATTCTAGGTCTCTAGTTTTACAGTAATATTAATTTATTCATCAGATGTCATGGGCCCACTTCAACAACTTTCATTGCATTATTTTTTATAGGAAACTTGAAGAAAAAGATATCCTCTTCTTTGATAAGAAGTTTAGTGATTCCATACTATTTCCAATTGGTGAAAGCCTAGGTCTTCATATTCGGTTAAAAGAATCTCTTATCAATAAATTTCCAATTAATGTAGATTCCCATCTAGTTCCCCTTCTTTGAGAGCCTCCAAAGGAGGCAATATAATTGATAGATCTTTAGTCCTTGGTGGAGTGTAATGAAGCTTAAGATTTGACTCAAAATTTCCTACCACTAAAGCCAAGATTTTTTGAATCTTGTAGTGTCTTCCTAAGCTAGATGATTTTATATAGAAGTAGGATAAGAAATTTAGTTAGGATTTTCACCATTCAGATGAAGTTTTTGAGTAGACAAAGAAGAGAATCTAGCTGAAATTTTACTGGCAGGAAGTGAAGGGAACTAGCCTACTTGTGACATGATTCTAAAAGAGGAAATTAAGTGAATGCGGATGGGAAAAGTAGATTTAAATAAATGAAGAAAAAGAGATGAAAAAAAAGACTAAACAATAAAAATAAAGGAAGGTGGTATATGGAGTGAAAAGATGAGGATAAGAGCATAAGGGAATAGAATTTTAGAGAGAAAATTTTCTTCTCTATCTAAAAAGAGGATAAGGAGATCAATTATAGGTTAAATATGTTCATTTTTCATTTTTATTTCTTAAACAAATAAAATTTTTGTTATTAAACATTATGATTCATCTTTATTGATTGTTTTTCTTCCAATAGTTAAAGTAAAAACTAAAATATTTATTACTATTATACCTAATTGCATGTGTAGACACTTATATCAGTAGAGATATATGTTTTTAGACAACTGACAATAGATTTCTTAAACTAATAAAATATAGAGATAAGAAAAGTTGATTATAAAAAAGATAATATCTTTTTATATAAATAATAATAAGGATAATGTGACATCTTATTACACACATAATATATTATATATAGAGATTCTTTTATACGCAGGACACAATCCTAATTATTTTATTGTATTTTATTACAATAAAAATAAAAAAATTCACATACTCAACTCTTTTGTATATTGCTTACACCTTATTAAGCAAAATAATTTTAAAAGTATTATTAATTAGATTAATTAGGTCATTCTCAATATAATTAAGAACTATGCAATTTTAAGATGTTCTATACCAACCTTCAAGATTCATTTTAGAAAAGTCTATTACATGTTCCACGTAACCATATTTTCATATATACATAATCTTAAAATTTATTGTCCTATCTAAAGCGTACCTTCTTTGTATTGTCACTTATTTTTATCATTTTAATTTCATATTAGTTATTTTAGCTGAGCATTATAAAATTGGACGCAAAATATGTCAACTTCACAAATTTCAACTTTTCCTTTTTACATATTTATAACTTCACCTACCCTAAATGAGTCCTAATCCATGTACCTTAACTAATAACAAGTCATGAGTATCTTAAGGGCCTTATCTTGTAAACTTATTTCTTTCGCCTTTTGGGACTATAATACTCTTTAATTTCTTAAAGAAAAATTTATAATACTTAAATAATTACTATAAGTATTTACTTATAAATTTAGTTTAAGATACTCTTTTTAATATTAGATATAATTAAGTTTAAATCAACATGACCTTAACTTAAGCTAAAAACTTGACTAATATTAAAATTACTATGAATTGGGCTAAGTTACATGTATATCTAATGATATGTCATTTCAACCTTTCTTTTCATAAGAATTACACCTCATATTCATTTCATATTAAAAATAATTATTGTAATCCTTCCATTTTAATAATATTTAAACAAACACCACTAATTTCTTGGTTTTCATTTTTAAGTTGTCACTTAGAGATCTTTATTACATTATTAACTATAATAATTTACATCATACCTTGTCTTTTATTAGCACCTTTTCATAACTTATGACTTTCATACCCAAAATATAAAAGTATCTCTTCATCTAAAGCCAAAAATATAAATTTTATCATAACATTTTCACAAAACAATAAATTGAACCTTAATGGTTTGGAGTGTTTAAAATAAACCCTAAAATATGTAAAATATTTATAAAACCTTAAAAATAGAAATTTGAGTGAATTTAACTCTTTATATATTAAGTACCTCATCAATGTTGAAGTTGCATGAATTTAATATTTTTGATTAATATATAAGCTACATTGTGACATATGGCATATACATGACATAATAAGAATAAAGTTTTAGTTTTAAGTTTAAAATAATTAAAATTTTCAAATTTATATTCTTAATAAAAACCTAATTAACCCTTTTTACTAAACATTGATCTTCTTTAACACTTATAAAACCCTACTCTCCTTCTAGAAATAAAAAATAGCAACCACTAGTATTTCAAACATTTTTCAATGTCATCTTCTCCATCACTAACAAGAAGAGTGGCATTTAATGGGATATTGCCAATAATAAAATCACGAGAGATGTAGTGACATCCATGCACATATTATCACCTATTGCCCTCCAATGATACTTTAACGATATGGTTACTACCGCTCACTAGAAGGAGAAAGTAACTCCAATGACTGAAAAGGCCAAATGTAGCTTCTTTGAACTAATTTTTAATTGTTTATCTTGTAATTATTCTTAAGTAAAATAGAAAGCACCATAATTAAAATGAAGAAAAGTTTACTGACTATATTAGTTTCTACAAAAGCAATCATTAGAGATATTTCCTTATCTTAAGGTTCATTCAGAGGTTGAAAAGGTGTAGTTAATATTTCTTATGATCTTATCCATCCTGAGAAAAAGTTACAGGTTTGTCATTTATGTGAAAAAATTTTAGTAATTTATAGTTCTATAATCCAATACTTATTAAATTAAGTCTCACAACCTATTTCTTCTTCTTCTTTTATTGGTAGTTTAATAATTTCAACTCATCTTAGAAATAACTTGCTTATAAAACAACATAACCATCATCCATCTTGTAGAATATAATCAAATCACATAATTTTAGGGTAGTATACTACTAATAAATTCAAACTTTTCTTCATCTCAATCACTGTTCCATATAAAGAAAAACAAGTTAATCATTCATATACAAATATATTTACAAGAAACCTAAGTAGTATTTTCTTGAGATTAGTGATGATATAATCTTTTACTTCCTAATTTGGATACCATCAAGAAACTTGTTTTTTTTTACTAATACTTTAGAGAATAAATGATCCATTTCCCTTTGGAATCCATCTAATTTCATTTCAAACAACTTTAGTCTTTTTAACATCTGTGTTAACTTTTTGCTTTTCCATATTTCCATGGCAAAAGCAAGCAAGCCATTTGCATCATTCAACTCTCTAATCTCGTTCACTATAATTTGCTATTATAACTTCACTAATAATGGAATCCATATTGAACAAGGAAAATTTGCATTTCATAGGTGATGCTTTTCTCATGTCCTAATATGTCTCAAAATCTCCACTTAATCATGTCAAAATAATAAGGAAAGCATATAATCTATAATTTGGACTTCCATTATTGTATGACATATAACTCATTCCATACGAAAAAAATTATTTATCTTCCTTATTTTATAGATGTTTAAAACCTTTTTTAACTTCTTTAGCTTGATTAGGTGTTTAATTGTTGAAGAAGGTGAATTCTTCAAAAGGCTCAAAGTATAAGATAGTCAAAGGTAAGCTTATCCTAGATAAGATAGAGAAGATTTGATGAAGTTGAAGAATTATAGTAAGATGAGACTGTAGAGAAGAGTTTTTTGAAAGGTGGCTAGGATTTTCTTAAGTGTTAAAGAAGATGGGTGTTTATTAAAAAGAGATTAATTAACTTTAGTTAGGTTTACTTAAGAATTTAAATTAGAAAATTAAATTATTTCAACTTCAATCTAATACATACTTGACACAGTGGGAGTTCATATTGTTAAGGTAAGTTTTAATCTATTTCAAACCCTCAAAATACTACAAGCGCACAGGTCATGGGTGTAGTATGTGAGGTGTCAATTCCTAGAACTAATCTAATTCTAATTATCTCAGGCCTAAGGAATTATTAAAAGGAGAATAAAAACTACACAAAAAAGTAAACACATGATAATGATTGATTGGAATAAAAATGTAAAATTAACACACAAAGAGAATCAAATTGAGAACCACCAAATTAACAATGAAAATCACACAAAGATGATTAACTGAATATGAGAAGGGGGATTTATCTTATCATTAAATGGTAACATGACTACTTTTGAGTTAATATGGTATTGATCCTAGACTTTCGAAGGGTAGATTACTCTCTCTCTAGAGTTATAATCATTAAACCATAAAACATAACCCCTAATTGAATTATGGAATTTACAATCTCTCCATTAACAAAAAACCCACAATTACAATCAGATTTTAAACCCACTAATAACAAATGGGTCCTCACGCGAGATCTCACTTCGTCTAAATTCTCAAATTAATTATTTACATGGTCTATTAAATTTTTTCACTCTTATTAACCAATCTAATTGTTTTGCTATCGGCTTACTCTCTCTATTTATTACCGAAGCATGCAAATACAACAAATAATCACAACACCTAAATTATTAACATCAGAAGAAATGACATTAACATATATTCAAAAACAAATCTCTTAAAAAGTTTAGAACATCATTATCAAACCCAAATCCATCATTAACAAATCCATCTTATACATTCAAAAGAAAGAATAATAAAAATTAAATTAAGTCACTAGGAAAGGTCATAATTGATCGAGAACAAGGCTGCACAACAACCCCCTTCTTCTCCTTCTTCCTTTCTCCTCCTTCTCTCTTCTTCTTCCTCTCTCCTTGGATCTTTCTCAAAGTGGCAAAGGTTAGAGTTGCTTTCTAAGTCATTTCTCTTTCTTTATATAGTATTTTCTATTTAAGGTAAGCCTTAGGTTTTTCCATACCCAAAAGTTTAAAAAATCCTTTGAAAACTTAAGTCTAAAAGGTTGTCCGCATCTTCAGTCGCACAGGCCACGATCATGGCACCAAATTTTTCTTCTGTCATGATCGTGGCAAATGACGCCACGATCGTGACACCTCCAACAAGCTTTTGCCACGATCGTGGCCCTGGGTTTTACTCTGGGCTTCCTCCGAATATCCTCCATTTTTCTTTATTTAACCTGAAAGATGTCAAGGCACCTCAAATACATAAAATTTAAGCTCAATGGCATACTCTAACCTATAAAACACTCAAAATAAAAAATTCTAACTAAATAACACAATCCTATCCTAACATTCACTAATTATTCAATTTAACAACTAAACATATGCTAAAAACACCCATTAAAACATTATGCAATCTACCACTATCAACATTCCCACACTTAAACTTTTACTTTTCTTCAAGCAAAACACAACACACCAAACATAATTAACGAAAAAACACACATATGAAATAATGGGGTTAATTGCATTTAACTTCATGAAACAAATTTAAATACAAACACCATCCCTGAAGTTGTTCTAACTTATTAACTTATGAAATATATGTCTAATTATTTTAGACCAAATATACATACTAATCAAAACCTTAATGTCAAACTCTTTCACTCCTATCACTTACACACACACATTGATAATTGTTCGGTCAATCAAAGCTGTAACTATCCTTAAGAAGCTTTTTATGAAAATTCGAGTTATTCACTAAGATCGGTAGGATTTATTAACCAACACACTACTTTTGTTACTTTAAATTGACATAAACCTAGCCTTTTGATGCAAAGGCAAACATTTATAATGAATGTCTCCCGGTTACTTAACTAGGCCATGTTTTTATTAAGCGGTTTGGTTGGAATGTCATTATAGCCTTTTGACTTGGAGGTAAATATTTGTGAATGTCCCCTGGTTCCTTTGCTACATCACAATCTCAACTGGCTAGTAGCTTTATTCACAACCCGATATATTTCAAAAAGGGCCAATGGAATAGTTATTAATTAAATAAAACACACATTTTTTTAAATTTTTTATTGCCTACTTCATTTCTTTAGCTAATCATTCTCATGAAAAGGTACTAACAATGCTACGTATTCGATTGACCAAAAATTATAAATGAATGTGGTAAATTCTAGAATGAACAAACCAATATCATATCTTAATTAACATGCATATTTGACTGAAATAACCTAGAACACTAATTTCATAAGTTAATAAATCTTTGCAATCTAAAATATTATGTTCAAAGCTAAATCGATTCCATTAAGTCCTAGCCATTGACACATTCACACAATTCACACCATGTAATCCTAAATGAAACTGGCATACAGTATGCAAAATTCACATTCAAATTAACAACTTATAATGCATACAACCATCCCCACACTTGGACAACACATAGTGCATAATGTGAGATGAACAAATAAACAATGCATTAAGTGGGAATAAAAAGAACAAAACATGAGAAACATGAGAAAAAATCAAAATAACAATAAAGTAAAAGATAAAGGTTTGAGTACATAACCCGTTATGGTGATTGAGGTGGTGATGGTGTTGAAGGTGGTTGTTGATCACCTTGAGCCTTGAAATATCTATGAATACGACGTATGTTCCAGCTTTAGCATCTTTGTTCCCTAACTATCTCCTTTAACACCTTAGCATTTTATGGCTTTGTTAGTCTTTGAGACTGCTTCCATTACCTTCACCGATCTCAGTTGTTCTTCATCTTCTGAATCCTCACTAGTTAATCCTCCTTTTATTGTGGTGGTGCTAAGATTGAATTGACCTGTCTTGCCCTAGTCTTGAGATAATATTTAACACTGATATCTTGCAGTTCCATATTATGGGACTTCAAGATTTCAGTTCCCATCAAGTGACGAGTGTTAATAAACTCAAGATGATGGATAGTTAGTTTATTGCAATTAAAACCATAGTACTTTGCAATGGTTATGACCAAGTGTCCCATGCCCAAATTATTGCTTCTCTTTCTTAGACAAGTAGTAATTGCATTAAAGATATAGGTGGAGGTACAAACTTGGATGCTATGATCCATGCACCACAAGAGAAAAAGTTCTTTAGTTAAACACTTGCTAGTTTTGGTTTTGTCAAAGACAGTTTGAGACATAAATTTATGCAATAACAAGTGTTTAGGGCTTCTAATAATATTGTTGTGTGGATTTTTAGCATCGAAGTTATCTAGCCTGATGATTACAAAACCAATTATGAGTTTTACATTAAAAATCACAAGTATATGGGTTATTAATTGTAGCAAAAAACAGATATCATCCCATAGAGATTATGATTAGGTACCACTCAATTCAGGTTACTCTTTGTTTAAGACTTAAATTTGAATATTAAACTGAAAGGTAAACTAAATCAAACAAACTAATAACAAACAAAAATATGTAACAATGTAAATTTTTCAAGAGAAATATTCGAGTTATGAAAGAGGGGATTTTACCTATTATTAATGCTAACCTAGCCAACTGTGTGTTCACGGGGTATCAATTTTAGACGATCGTAGGTTACTCTCTCTCGAATTATAACCATTCCCTAAATTATAAACCCTAATTGATAAATTACCTGTAATTCTAATTAGTTCTAAAGCTCTCTAGTAAACAATCAGGTCTTGCACAAGATCTCTCTCTATGCAATTACCAACTAAATTGATTAAGTGGTCAATTAGATCGCCTAACTCCCATTAATCCAATGTAATCATTTTTATTCGATTCACCCTCTCATTTTGTTACCTAAATATGCATATACATCAATCAATCACAACACCTAACTCAAGTAAACACAAATAAACTATATTAACATTAAAGATAAGCAAAATCCTGAAGGTAAAGTTAGAACATCATTTTCAACTTAAAATCCATAACCATACAAGCCATCTCAATCTTACACATTTAAAAGAATACAAAAGTAAATGGTGAGGAAATGAAACTCCGGTTAGATGACTCGAGAGAGTGACGGCATCGGGAGATCACCTACTTTGGGAAGCTTCAGCGTTGAAACCCTTTTCTTCTTCCTATTCTTCTTCTCTCTCTCTCTTCTAGGTTTCCAAAAGTAGGCAGAATCTCCTCTATTCTAGGGTTCCATCATTATCCTTTTATAGTATTTTCCAATTAAGGCAACCCTAATTTCTTTCCAGGGTCCAAAATGTTCGAAACACCCCTCGAAAACTCAAATTCGAAAGTGACTCTACGTATGTGTAACATCCCATCCCCATATTAAGGGTTAGAACCCAGATTTCAATAATGGAGAGAATAGTAATGTTAGAGTTAGAAAAGTTTGCATTTCCTGCCCAGCAGCATGTCAGCATACATGCATGTGAATTTGAATCTTTGCACATACAAAAAAATAAGTGTACATGCATTCATTGACAACTTCCGGCTATGATTGTTTTCTTAAATGTGATTTTTTTAAGTGGAAAGGAGAAGTAGAGGGAGTAGAAAGAGTGATCTTGGTATAAGTTGTGTTAAAGAAAGATTGTGAAACAAAATAGGTGGTTGATCTGGAAAATTATTCAAGGAGTATGCTTCAGTCCTTTAGCCACAACTTTTTCTCTAGTTATCCAAACGAGATGATTATTAATTTGGATTAAACTAGAATTATATGGATTCATTTCTTATGGAGACATTAAATTAAAATTCTGTCTTTAAGAATTGCAAAGTTTGCCATGAAGTTGAGAACTGGGTGTAGTCCATTGGATGAATGTAAAAATTCATATTCTGTATTCGAGGGAAAATCTGAATTAATCTAGGCTAATTTAGGCAAATGTTCCTTCTAGAAAGTTGTATATCTTTCTTTTATCTTTTCAACGATATATAGCATGAAATTTTTGGACATCTGAGCTGAAAGTTATGGTCCTTATAAAGAAAGATGTATCTTCTGCTTTTTGCTTCTTCTGAGTTGTGCTTCGTCTACTTTTTACTTCATCTACTTGCTGACAAAACTTCATCTACTTTCTAACAGAACTTCATATTCTTTTTACTTCATCTACTTTCTAACAAAATTTGTCTACTGTTTACTTCATCTACTTTCTGACAAAACTTCGTCTACTTTCTGACAAACTTTGTCTACTTTCTAACAAACTTCATCTGCTTTTTCGCTTGGCCTATCTTCTATTCCATTTTTAACCTTCAGAAGATAGAATATATCTTTGAGATCTTCATGAAAGTTATAGATCTTGAATTTCTCTTTTGAACCATATAAATAACACCTTAATCTAATATCTATAGGGAAAGTTATAGCAATTTTTCCATTTCGTCTGTCTTTTTCCATTAGTCTACTTTTTCAATTGGCTTCATCTGTACCTACTTCTATTCCCTTTTTGACCCTTTAGAACATAGAATCTATCTTTGATGTCTTCAGGAAAGTTGTAGATCTTGAAGTCCTCTTCCGAACCATATAAAGAAAACCTTAATTAGATATTTTTAGGGATAACTATAACAATTTTCCTATTTTTTCTGTCTTTTTCCATTAGTCTGCTTTTTCATTTGGCTTCGTCTGTACCTATCTTCTGTTCCATTTTTTAACATCTAGAAGATAGAATCTGTCTTTTAAATCTTCATAAAAGTTGTATATCCTGAAGTTCTCTTTTGAACCATATAAAGAACACCTTAATATGATATCTTTAGGAAAAGTTATAGTAATTTTCCCATTTCATCTATCTTTTTCCATTAGTCTGCTTTTTCATTTAGCACTTATATTCTATTCCAATTTTGACCATACAAAAGATAAAATCTGTCTTTTAGGTCTTCAGTAACATTGGATATTTTGAAGTCTTCTTTCGAACCATATAAATAAAACCTTAATCTGATATCTATAGGGAAAGTTATAGCAATTTTCTGATTTTGTCTGTCTTTTTCCATTAGTCTGCTTTTTCATTTGGCTTCGTCTATACCTATCTTCTATTCCATTTTCTACCCTTCAGAAGATAGAATTTGTCTTTTATGTCTTCAGGAAATTTGTATATGTTGAATTCTTCTTTTGAACCATATAAAGAACACCTTAATCCAATATCTTTAGGGAAAGTTATAGCAATTTTCCCATTTCATCCGTCTTTTTTCATTAGTCTGATTTTTTATTTGGCTTCATCTGTACCTATCTTCTATTCCATTTTTGACCCTTCAGAAGATAGAATCTATCTTTAAAGTCTGCAGTAAAGTTGTATATATTGAAGTTCTCTTTTGAACCATATAAATAAAATCTTAATCTAATATCTTTAGGGAAATTTATAGCAATTTTCCCATTTTATCTGTCTTTTTCCATTAGTCTGCTTTTTCATTTGGCTTCGTCTATATCTAACTACTGGTCCATTTCAGATGATAAAATCTAACCTCAAGATCTTCTTTAAAGTTGTCTTCTTTGAAATCGTTCTAAGATGATCTTAATCCAACATCTCTAGTCAAATTTATGCCATTTTTTCCGAGACAAGTTCAACATGATTGAGGACCAAATCTTGTTTGATTCTTTCAGCCATAAATTTGTTATCCGGCCTCCAAATGAAGTAATTCTTGAACCCTTAGATTTTCTAACACTTTTATTTTTATTTCTCCAGGAAATATTATAGTTTCTGGTGCTAATTTAAAAAAAAGAGATGGATTGAATCAAAGTAAGGGTATCGGTAGGAAGAGTGGGAATTGGATATTTTATTGAACATGCTTCAGTATTTTGAATATATCTGGATCTATAGGATTCCAAATGAGATGTCTTGTTTCAAGATAAACTAAAGACATGGAGCTATAAAGGGTATGAAGGAGTTGAAATCTATTTCATTCTCTAGGACTTTCAATTTCTGGATGGAAGTTAGGTATGGTGTACTGTTTCAGTCTAACAATAGTCTGAAATATTTAGGCCCTAACTTTCAGATTTCTAAATTGAATTGATGGATTTTGGTGTCCTTAGAAACGTAATACAATAGAGAATATTTTTTTAGAATAAAGTGTTATGTTAGAATGTTCAAGGGTGTTTTTGGCAAGACACTTAAGTATAAAAGACATAAAGCATAAATGGAAGGGCAAATGGGACAATTCTCAATCATTAAGGGCATAATTGGAAGAAGAAATGTTGCCTTGCTTATAAATGAAAAAGAAAAATGTGAATGGAAGGATAAGCAGCAGAGAATAAAAAAAATGAGAGAGAAAGAGAAAGAGAGTTTGATGGTTTGAGAGAAAAAAAGAGAGTTGATTAAGCTTTTATTCTTTTTAGTCTTCAAAAAAGATTTTGAAGCTATCCAAAAAGAGAAAAAGGAAGAGGAAGAAAAGAACTTCCATTTAAGCTAAAGATATCTTTGTTTGAATCAAGGTAAGATTATTTTGAATCTTTTAGATTTTTGGAAGGATTCTAGTTCATGGAGTTTAGAAAATGCTTGGGTTTAAGCATTTTAAAATCAATTTTAGTGATTTTGCATTATGGGATTTTCAATTGAATTCCTATTGGATGAGAATTTGGATATTTTGATATCATATGAGGTTAGAAATGAGATGACGAGAAATTGAGTTATGATATAAAGTAACCAAGTATTCTTGAGGTGTAAGCTTATGAATAAGCTAGACACATGCAAAGGGTAAAGATTGAAAGGAGAATTTAGAAAGATCATGTACAAATGAAGTGTAAATCTAAGTTCAATTAGACACATATGAACTATGAAATGGGAATGAGCATAATATGTGTTCTAGAACATATATTTGGGATTGTCATTGAGCATGCATTGTACATAATCCACCTATACAATTGTGCATAAATAAATGCTTATATGTGTGCAATTATTGATTAGTGTGAAATGGGTGTCTTGCATAAATGTGTTGTGCAGGTCAAGTGTTTGCATTCAGGCGTTCCCAAAAATTGGAAGCAAATGATAATCTGGAGCGTACTATGAGTAGACCGAGATGGTCTCACTTTATTGTTTGTTATTTGAAATTTTGTATTATATAACCATTGAATGATTATATAGATGTGATTGCTTATGTTGGTTTCCGTACAGAAGGTCCGATGATTGTGATGTTTGATTTGGATATTAAAGTGTTACTTGAATGTGAATTGGATGAACTATGTGTACTTAAGGTGATTGTTGAATGTGTTCTAACTATGCATTTGCATAAGAATGAAAGTGTGAATTCTTAACTAAATGTTGAATGCCGGACTACAGTTCGATGGTATGTGAATATGATTAAATGGGATCATGCAAATGTGATTGACCCATTCCATTTTATGAATGCATGAAACATAATGGAGTTGTGACCAGAGTAGCCCCGATCAGAGCTTAAAGCTCAAAGTGTGAAAAAGAACTTTGAGCTCAAAAAGTGATTAAGAGCCTAAGGCTCACTATGTAAAATGAGCCTTGTATCCCCCAAGCGGATAAGGAACAGTTAGCAATGAGCCCTATATGGGACAGTTTAGGCACTCGGTCACAACAAGGCAACAAAGGGAAAGTGAGTCTCAAGCACTGCATTTGCATAATATGAATGATTAAATTATATTGAATGTGAAATATGAAATGAAGCGAATGTGATTTATGTGTTATGTGACTGGGTGAGCCATTGATGATGGTCTCTCATCGAGCTTGCAAAACTAACCCAAAATTTGCAATTATTTTTCAGGATCAGAAGAATACACCGTTAGGCCAATGGGAGTATACCTACAGAATAAATGAAGGATAGAGGTTAGGATCAATTCGCTTCTACATTTGTGTTTTTCCTATTTTATATAAAATTGTATATTCTGAAGCTATTGTACAAATGATTTATGTTGTAATGTAAAGGCATTATGACTAAAGTGTATTATATTTGGGAAAGGGCCCAAATGGCTATTGATAACCTTGTTAATTGTATTATGTTGATTGGAAATGTTTATGAAGGAAAGTGGGCCTAAATTGGTTATAAATTTTCGCATTTTGTGTTTATGATTCAAAAAATATATATACCGATTTCTGAATGAATGAGTGCTTTAGCACGCCACCTTCGCGGGGCACGGACTCAAATATCACCTACAATGTTGGGTTTGGGTCCTTGCGGGAGTTGGGTGCTACAGTATGTCTGCTCGTAAGCCATGATCATCGCCCTTGGTGTACAATCATGGCTGGTTTACTTGCTCTTTATCACGATTGGGGTAGATTCCCCATGATCGGGGCGCTATACTTGAGCTTCTATCATAATCGTGACGTATTTTCCACAATTGTGGCCCAATGCTATGTGTTTGGTCAGATTCTCCTCTGAAACTCTTCCGAATGCCCTGAAACACTAACAAATCTATCATGATACCTCATATATATATATAATTGAAGCTCAAAAACTTGTTCTCACCCAAAGAACACTTAAAACACAAATGTTTAGAAACTAACAAAATTCTTAAGCTAAACACAAACTAAAAAATCAACTTAACCACTAAACATATATCAAATACCTATAAAAATACAATGCAATGTACACCTATCAACATCCCCGCACTTAAACTTTTTCTTGTCCTCAAGAAAAGATCAAACACGGCCAATAAAATTCTATTACTTAATTTTCATAAAGATTCAAGCATGTGATCCCTCAAACTTTGGCCAACTCAAATGTTAAGCTACTACACACATCATGACTAATTTTCATTGGCTCAACCCATGAAACCATCACTCAAAGATAAGTACAAATTCAAAGTGGACCTTCCTCACATATTTCACTCATTTCTCTCAAGTGTTTAATGGTTAGTGTTTTGCTCACACTTCTTATTGGAAAATACACTATCATAGGCTTAATAATGCACCAATTCTTTTCCACAATGATTACATGCTAGGATAGATCAAGAGGGCTTTATTTCTAGTTATAATACAACTAGGGTTAAAGAGGGTTAAATAGTTTGTAGGGGTTTATCACAAGCATTTATAAACTGCTAAGTGTATAAAAGGATGACAAAGATAAACTTTTAAGATATGTAAATAGATAAGACTACTTCTCCGCACTTATTAAAGCTACTACATGTTATTCCCTTTTCTTTTCTTTTTCTTTTTTTCATTTTGTTCTTTTCTTTTTGTTAATTAAGTGAGACCGTCTATGTTACTCACAGTCTGCTCCCAAAGTTATTACCTAGAAGTTATGGCAATATTAGGAAGTGGTCGCTCTACTTGTTCTCCTATATGCAATCATATACAAAATTTAAACATTCAGATAAATAGTCAATCATAAGCACATTCATGAATGTATCATATATTATGCATGTTCAATGAGAATTTCTCGGGTATATTTCTTGAATACACTTTATACACCTTACAAACATTCTTTAATCTCAAAACTTCTTTACTCTCTTTAATCCCTTCATTAAAAATCAATTAAAACATTTAAGAACTCATTTAAACCCTACATACCTCAGATGGTATCAACCGTACTTGAATTTGATTGAAAAACATCCAAAAAATCATTTATTAATAAAACCTATCTCTTCTACTGTCCATGATCAATCTGACCATGAAAATGAAATAATTGTAATATTTTCTTCTGAAAAATTGTTCTCCATTCTCTTAAGTTTCTATTAACACCAAGATCATTTATTTTGGTTTAATACTTTGAAAGTTATACTCTAAATACTGTAGACTAAGCACATTTGAAAATCAGCTAATTCATGATCATATTGTCAAGTTATACTACTCATATCTCTATATTCCAATATCCAAAAATTACAAACTTTATACCAATTGAAATCTAAGAGATTAATATACAACTTTTGTGAAGACATTTTTATCTGATTCGGTCTACATCAATACAGTTTATTCGAAAACTACAGGACATGATTTCTTTCTCGAGTAGTGTTATAGCCTAAACTAAGACTCAAATTAAAGCCAGATTTTGAAATTCGTAGAGACATAATTAAAATTTAATTTCTTCTGAAACTTTGTATCCCAATATCTCTATTTTTCTACAAATCAAGAATCATTCCATTTTGAAAACAACAGAACAAGTTATGTCTAAAATACCAAAGCATGTTCAGTGAAAATACTCCAGTTATGATATTCCAGAACTCCTCATCAATTCATCCCAAATTCATCAATAAATCTCTCACAAATAATTTCATATGGTTATAATTTTTGGTGGAGATGTAAAATAATGTGTTTCAAGTCTAATGGCTCAAGTTCCATGTCATTTGGAGGTCAGGAAAAGAAGTTATAGTCAAAAGATCAAAGGATGTTCAAAATAGTCCCTTATTATTCATGCACGATCGCAACTTTTGTCCTTCAATAGCAAAGTCACGATCATGCTGAGGCACCATCGCGACTTTCCATATGCTTTAGCAGAGTCGCGATTATGTTGAACTGTGTTTTTTTCCTTCTTTTCTTCCTTTTATGCCATTTTTAACTTAAAACCAGAAGTTTTCAGACAACACTTTCTTCTAATTAAATGTTCCTCTATGTCTTAAGTTTCTAACGCCATCAAATTCATTCATTTTGGTCCAGTATCATGCAAGTTATGATCAAAATACTCAATACCATTCCTTATGTCTCAACAAAATACTACTCTCAAATTCAAGCTAAATTTCAAGGCTCTTATGGCCAGAATTAAAATTTGACTTCTCAAGAAAGTTATAGAAATATGTCTCTCGTTTAATATGAACTAAGAATCAACTCATTTCAAAATCTATAGCTCAAGATATAATCAAAAGAATCAACACAGTTTGGTTTTCTCTTTAAAATGCAGATTTCTTCTTCTTCCATTTTTCCAGATTTTCTCATTTCGATCTTATTCAATTAACACAAGACACTTAAACCACCTCTTCCACTTCCATTTCAGCTCATCTTATGCAAAAACAACTCAAAATGCAAGATTAATTACAAACATCAAAACCTAAATCGGACATGCACGTTATCACCTTCTACTTCCTCTCTTTATTGCAATATGTTTTCATGAGCAGTATCAAGTTTCAACAGAATCTATATCCTACTTTTCACATCTCTCTGTAGTTGACTAATTCACAAATCCTCATTAAACTCAGATTTTTACAAACCTATACACTTTTTGCACACTCTCTCTATTCACAAATTTTCCATCTAACTCATTCATCAAGTGTATTCACCGAAACTACACTTCTCAACCCACGCATGCATGTATTCTTTTACATAATAACATCATAAAAATCACTTACTTAATTCAACAAAGCTTTCATCAGTGAGAATGAATCAAAGATACAAAATAAACAACTGATGTTTTGGTGTTGACTAATACAAGAAAGGAAGGTGATAAACAGTGTTTTTGATGGTGAAGAACATCAACAGTGATATTTTTCTTTGCTTTATCACAAACATAACCACATGTCTTCTCTATGCAATACAATTGTCACTTATTTTGTGTTGCCACATGCCACAATGGAATTGGTCCATTATTCAATAATTTTCCTAGTCCAAAAAAAACTCCAAATTTTTAGAAAATTTCTAAAATTCACCAAAATTTTTGAAATAATACTAATAGTCTCCAAATAAAATTTTGATGCAAATAAGTCACAATTCATAATTTTAATCAATTAATTATACCCAGAAAATGTCAATGAATGTATTTACAATTATTTTATTGTATCAAAATAAATATTCACATGTGTGTGAATATACAATGATGCATGAGCATAAATTGTACTTCTAGTTTCTCACAGTACACTCAATTCTATTATGGGATCTATCCCCGAACATGAGATGTTACATATCACAACGTAATACAAAATCTGCAGCATTCTTGAACAAGTTCGGCTAGTAGAATTAACACTCCAAAATACGTGCAGTAGTCTTATTTGCTCCATAGTGTCTAGTATGACACCAGGTCAAAACTTCAGGCATTTAATCTTTAGGGACACACCTACGAATCAAACTGTCAGTACATATTTTATATAACAAAGGTTCATCCCAAAAATAGTGAGAACACTAAAATAAGGACTGCTTCCTTTATCTATTATTATTATTACAGTAAAACCTCTTTAAATTGATACTCGGTAAATTAATAAACTCTCTAAGATAATATTTTTCTCTGATCCCGATTTAGGCCAGTTGAAAATTTAACAAATTTCTATAAGATAATAAGATAATATATTTTCAAAATAATCCTATGTACATATAGGGTTCCATTAATATCATAAATTAATAATTATATACACTTACACAAACATAACTAAGACAATGTAGTGAAATATGATTTTAGTGTTGTTTGTTTTTTCTTAAAATTTAAGTCTAGTTAGAGCTCATCTCTAACTTTTCTTATTGCATCCAAAATTTCTGGTATTGTGTTCTCAAACTGCATCAAAAAATTGTGAAGAGTTCTAGACACGATAAGTGCTTCCTTACGCGTAACTGGTTCCAAAGGTACTATATCATCTTCAACTTCATCATCAACATTATTTTCAAGGTAGTAGCCACAATTTCTTCTAAGCTCTGGACCTCTGAACATGTATCATTTTCACCCAGGTAATCCAATAAGCTATTGACATCCATTTTATTGCGATAGCTGAGATCATTAATTATGAGCTCAAGTTCATGAATGTCGTTTTCACAAGTGGGTTTGTCTAAATTCCCTAAAAATTCATCCCCTAAACGAATTTTGCAGTGTCGAAAACAATTTACTATGGTCTCTTGCTGAATATTAACTGTCAAAGCCAAGACTGCAAAATTGATAGGATCCAAAACATTAATCTTACCTGGATCAGATTGTCCCAACTCATAGCCTTCTAAAATCCTACAGTAAAATCTCCTACGATAGTGCTTCTTGAAAGCTCTTATTATTCCAGCATCATAAGGTTGAATTTTTGATGTCATGTTGGGTTGCAAGAAGTATGTAACCCTTCAATATTTCTTGGATGTGCTGGACAACCACAAACAAAATTCTTCTACCATGCATTTTTTTTATCAAACCAACGGATATATTTATCAAAAAGCACACTTGTCATCTAAGCTCTTTTGTTGGCACAGTAGTGACAATTCAAGCTATTCTTGTTGACATTCTTGAAGCAACCTGGCTTTGCATATTTTCCAATAATCCATAAAAGGATTTTTTCAGAGCCATTCTCATTGCAATAAATAACAACTATTAGCCTTTCTTTATCTTGTTTTCTTCCTTCAAGTTACTTCGTAGCAAGAGAACGATCAGCTTGTAACCTGTAAAACAAACCAGTTTCAACCATATTAAAAACATCTTTCATAGGGAACTTATCTATTTTTCCCTTATAGACTCTAATTGCTTCTCCATGTCTTGTATATCAACCGAACCACTCTCTCCAAAACGACGAAATGACTTGATACCGTGTTGTAGCTTGAATTTCTCAAGCCAACCTTAGGAAAATTTGTGCTCAAAATCTTGTTAAGGGTATAGAAGTTTCATTATATCTCTTGCCTTCTCCAAAATTAGCTCTCTAGTCATATTCACACAATCTTGGTACTGGAGAAACCACTCATAAACAACCTCCTCCATATCTGAAAATTTTGTTGGTTTGTGCCGCTTAATATCCCTTCCTTTTTCTAGGTTGGCTGAAAGATACTCAACCGATCATTTTAGTGTGTTTAAGATTATACCTTGACTAACTTTCAAATGAAACTTTTCTTCAAGTCACAACTGCGAATCTTTTTGAGTGCATGTCGAATGATCTCTCTTGTACTCACATAATTCTTTGCATATTTAATCCATCATTGTTGATTTCGTGAAACCTTTTAGATGAGGAGCCATTGTTGGGTGTGGTTTCAAGAAATTTTCTATCTTGTTTATAAAGTATTTTCTATCTCCATCATACGTACATACATTGAATGTTTTTAGTAAAAATACAATGAATAATACTTAATAATTAAGAAACAATGAACATTATTTATTAGTTTTCATTAATATCATGTACAATGAATCTATGTTTTAGATTGATTCAGTTAATATGAAACATGAATTTTTCTAAGATACAATGCTTTTTGATGTAATCAAAATTTAACTTCAATCAATTACAAAAATCTCTTTAAATTAATAAATATTAATTTGTCGGTTAATTAATATCTTTAACAAATAATAAAATATCATGATCCTAACAATATTAATTTATAGAGGTTTTACTCTATTATTATTATTATTATTATTATTATTATTATTATTATTAGCATTATTATTATTATTATTATTATTATTATTATTATTATTAATAAAATGACATTGTGTTATTTATATTTATCCGGTCTTAAACTTAGCAACTTGAATCCAAACTCAATCTAAGGCTCAATTTTTAAAAAAAAATATGACTCAACCTTGATTGTCATCTCTAGTTCTATGTCATACACAAATTATTTTCCGTGTAGGAAACACGAAACTCCAAGAAGATGGGAGGTTTTTCTTTGTTTTAATGTGTCTATGTACTTAAATTATAGAATTTACTATTCAAACTACAAACCTTTAAGAACAAATTTTATAAAATTTGGATACTTATTTTTAATATTTAAACACTTATTAGAATAAAATAGTAATTTCAATTTAAATATGATATATATTGTATAAATACTTAAAAATGAAATTATTATTTTCTATTATGTATTGAATAAATTGTCAAATTCACTTAATAATCATGTGTTTTAGATTAACTGATTAGTAAATTAACAACATAAAATCAAATAACAAACTTAATTTAAGTGAAAATTATAGATTTAATCTAATCGATTAAAATTCGGGTCTGGAGATCAAATTTAGATAATCTGAACTAGTTTAAATTGGTTAAACAAAATAACATTATTTTAATCTCAATCCTTACTCAACTAGAATTCAAGTTTGAGTTTAGGTCTGATTGAAGCTAAACTTAAAAACATGTCACATACCTTTATTAATCAGAAAGCAACACAAAAATTAAGTGATAGGAATTGTATTGTATATATAAATCTTATTGAGGACACAGTTTTTCCCAATAAGGAAATCGGCTCCTCTATTTCCCTCTATCTCCAACATTACAATCCTCAAACAAGCTTTAACCTACACACCTAAATAAGTCTTTTAGAATAGTTTCTTGTACACATGCATAGAAGAATCCATTATCAGCCATCATTAGTAACTAATGCTACAGTATCATCACATTTAATATTTGGGACCAATATCCTTAAAGGTACAAATATGTTCCTCCCCCATTACAGACCTGACAATCACCACAAGGTCTTTCCCATCAGCAAACTCATCTTTAATCTAACATATTAGACAAATTCATGAGAAAATTTTTAGTTCTTTGGCCAATAAATTCATCAGATTGTTACAAAGGACTCAAACCTCAAACTTTTGCACAAACACATATCACAACTAGGAAGGTTTGAGAACAGTAAAAGGTAGTACACACTTGGGTGAGCAAATTTTAGTTGGTGGGAAGCCTCAGATCATCCTTGGTGTTACCATTTTCGGTTAAAAGACTCACCTAAAAGATGATTGAACCAAATCAGTTGTATTAAAAGATATGTGTATATCTAGTATCAACATGAGAATAACAAAATCTTGATTTGATACCAAAACCCATCATTCTGAGTTTTGAAGAAAGTTTCACAGTTTTACATTCTCTAGAACACTAAAGTTTACCACTTTCATAGAAAGAGATGGATGACAATAAAATGCAAGTTTATAGTTGAATACTATCATACTCTAAAACTCATGCTATAAAATAGGAGTCAGTGCCACTTATGAGGGAACATGTGCTTTATGAATAAAGAGGTTACATTTGAGGCCTCAAACTAGCATATTTTAGGTGGCAAAAGTAATAACTTACAAATCCATCTTCAAAAATATCAATAAGTTGATAATCAATACGGTTAACATAGGGAACCTAGAAAAAAGAACTGAATCAATAAAAAAGAATAGCAATCCAACGAGGCTTTGCAAGAACAAACATACATGTTAAAAAAAAGAGATATATGTGGAAAATAGCATTACATCACAATTGTGAGATCAAGGGACAATATCTTCGAGCTTTTTCCCATTGAAGATATCAATCCCTACAAAGTGGCACTTAGCATGTCCATACTTACCTGTCATTGAGGTGGAGACCTCAACAACCTATTCTAGGCAAAATAAACTTGGAGTAAGTAAGAGAAATTAGGAAACTTCTTCAAGTGATCTGGCCCATAAGAGCACACCCTACAGAAGCAAATCTGATGGGCATAGACAAACAAATTATAAAGTAAAAGCAATTTTCTATCATCACAACTACATAATCATACCCTCTACGTGGAGATTTTAAGAAAGTTGTCTCTAAGTTATGTAAACTCATATACAAATTGCTATAAATCGACTTTTTGGCTGTAATGAACATCCAACAGCTTTAGTTATACTCACAGAACATATGGCATGCACCTATCCATCACATCAGCACTTATAAACAAAAACTTCAATCTAACTTCAATTTCAAATATCTTATTTGGATTATGAATGTAAAAAGGTGATAGTTTTTGTCTGGGGTCTAAGTTAGACTAATTGGGCTTAAGAAAGCTTATACTATAGCACACACAGTAAAGATTTGTTGACAGCCCCACATACTCTATGTGAATCTCAAAAGTTTAGGATCTTAACTTGCGAAAAATCATTAAATTAGATTGTCACAATAGGAATTTAAATTATCTCTACCATCAACATCCAAAACCACCATCAAGTTGTTCACGAAACCAAAGGGAGGCACACACTTCCCAGATTACAGTATAAACACGTAGAAGTGCTCGTAATGCAAATCTCAATATAAAGAACCAACATTGAGACCAAATTTTCCAAATATTGAATGATCAAAGATTAAAAATCTCCACCCTTACATGGCATTAGCACCAATTCAATTTTTCCTCATTATCGACAAACAAAAAAATGCAAATTGCAACCACCAAAAATCCTCTTAAAATTACTACTTGGCCAATCATAATCATGAATTAGCAATCCCAAGAAAAAAGATTGACCCAATTAAGAACTCACAAAAAGAACAAGCATCCAAATAGTAATTCGATTAGAATGCACCAAAATGAACAAAAATGAAGGAAAGCAGTACCTTACAAGGTCAATTCTTGATGACGATGTAGCCATTCTTGCTAATTGTGCCAGCTTGCTGAGGAAAAGTCTTGAATGCTCCAGCATCGATCTTTAATTTGAAGTGGTGATCGTCGTCTGACATTTTCTCTACGGTCTTCTCAGTTTTTGTTTATTTGTTTCTAGAGAAAATAAAAAATAGTGCAAGGAAACTCTTTCAAATTCCAGGCCAAATGCAGGAAAATCAAGATATTCAACCTCTTAATTACAATAGAATTACCAATAATGCATTGCTAAAAAAGAGGATATAGAGACAATTGCATAACAAGGATATCTCACTACGCCTTATATCACCATCAGACTTAATTCCAACATCAATATACCACTATAGAATTTTAGTAAACACAAAAGCAATTACTAAATATGCATCCATGGGACATAGGAAATCCATTAGAGCCAGCAACAAGGATTAAGTCTAGGGTTTCTGCTTCTCTCTGATACTTTAATCAGAAAATATGTTAGAATAGAGACAAAATTCTAGACTTATTCCAACAAACACGTCAAATGAGTGAAAATTCCAGAAATCAATCAAGTTAGAAGCAAATAAATTTTAGAACATAAACTTGGTCAAGTTCGGTTTACAGCAAAAAATGAAAATAAAATCAATTATAGTGGTGACAAATGTTTGTAAAAAAAGTTGTCCTTACCTAATCAACGTAACTGGTAGAGATATATTGGAGAAGATTAACGAGAGAGTGAAGAGTGAGAGAGACCCACTGAGGCAGATGAGCGTGAGTGAGAGTAGATGAGAGAGTGGAAAAAATCGATGCCCACGTGAAAAGTGAGAGAAGGTCTCTGAGCCAGAGAAGAAGAGTGTGTGCTTCTACGTGAGTGTTCAATGTTTTAGGAAAAA
>JAOSBN010000177.1:12122823-12158369 GCA_027563595.1 Erythroxylum suave
TAGTGTGAAATCGGTTATATCATTGAATAGTTGATAAGCCAATCAGTGGTTGACCAACTAAAAGAAGGGTTATGATAAGCTAGTTAGTGATGTGTTTTAAAATTTAAAAGAAGATAATTTTATATTTATATAAGGGTTAGACTAGCTAATACCTTGATTAAAGTTTATTTGACTAGTAGATCATGCCTTTAAGTTAGTCATCATAACAAATAGTTTGTTTGTTTATTGTCTATCGTATAAGTTGATAACAATTAAGTTTTAAGAATTTCTTTTAGTATACGAGAGAGTTAATAAGATTCAAAAATAAATTTGAGAACATATTTTATGAATTTGAGAAAATATTTCTATGAATTTGAGAAAATATAAACAATATTAGGCCTTTCATTGGCATGAGCAATACAACGAGTTTTTATAGTTGTATATAATTAGAGAGATTTTTTGGGATACACTTTATATAGGTACCTCTTGAACGTGAACAAGATCTATAAAAGATTAGTCTTCAACCTTAGTAAAGAATGATGAATGTAAGGGCTCCTCTTCAATGTGATGTTTAATGGAGGGTTCCTCTTTGCCCATTAAAGGAAGAATGTAAATTCCTAAGTGAAGCTTAAGGAGACTCCTTAATCAAATATTATTTGTTTGAGTATTATAAATTAATTTTATCTCTGTTCCTAATGTCTTTAATTATTGTTGAAATTTTTTGTGATTTTTATATATTAATTTACCGTAATCATCTATTATAAGAAACAAATTCATTAGTTATGGAGAATGAACCTAATGTCTTACTGAAGTCTTTAGTAAGAGACAACGTGGAGACTAAGGTAGCAAAGGATAGAAATGAGTGAAATAATAAGGAAAATAGACTCATTACATTGAAAACTGAGGTCATACATATTTTATTTTGTACATTGAATATGAATGAATTCAATATAGTGTGTATTTGTCAGAGAACTTAAGAGATAGGGCATACAATTGAAATCACACACAAGGGTACCACTATAAAGAAAGGGACAAAAGTAAGCTTATTTGTACATTAACATGAATTGTTTCATATGAAATATAATGAATAAATTTCTATATATATGTTCAGTTTCTTGATGAAAATTTTCAAGAATTTTATAAAGGAAATAGGGACAAAAAACTGAAGAGAAATAGGAAATCACTTAAAGCCGTAGAGGATGATGCTATTAGTTACGAGAGTGAATAATTCAAAAATATGGTAGAAAGTATGTGCTTAAGATTAATAGCAATGATTTTGTCCCCTCTTACTCAAATTCTTATGATTGTAATGAAAATTAAGATATTGAGATCTCATATGATGAAGCAATTAAATGTTTGTACGACATGATTTTAAATGGAAGAAATTATCTTCCAAATACGAAGAGTACTTTAATGCTCGTAGATGTATATATAGTTAAAAATGAAAAATTGAAATATGGTATGCACGACATGGTATATTCTAAGAATGTGGTAATTGTAAATGGCAATGAGCAAGATTTATTTCATGAAAATAAGGCATAAAAGTAAGAGATCAATGACCTTAAAAGGTTATTATCTAGATTTATTATAGATGGCAAAATTGAATAAGATACTTAGAGCCTAAAAGAGCTCTAACGATAGCCATGCGATTGGTTTCACTTATGGAAGTGCACAATTCAATGCCAAGAAAATTTTTATAAAGGAAAATATTTTAAGTGATAAACATACCCCTAAATCATGAAACAAACATATAATATCAAATTCCATGCATAAAAACTTTAATGTTCATCATCATCTTATAGGTCCCAAACAAAAGCAAATTACATGTGTTTATGTATAGTTCACGTTCTAAACATAAAGGGCCTAACGTATAAGACAAAAATAGGCATAATTTTCATGCATAGCCAAACCAAAAAGCAAGCAACATTTTTCTTATTCATTTAGGTCTTATTATCATTAAAAGAACACGTCATCATAAGACATTATACAAGCACTTGGAAATGTTTATAATTGTCATAGGCTATATTTATGCCAGAAGAGCATTTCATATGCTAAACCATTTGTTAAGACTTATTATCACTCAAGAAGAGCTTTTTATTCCTGGTATATCTGAAGTAGAGCTTCTAATTACCATTAGGTCCAAATAATATATAGAAATACATATGTCACATCATTATAGGTCATACTCACATGAATCATATATTTCCAAATAATTTTATGTTAGATGTCAATTTTGTGAGGATTATGGGCATATCAATATAATTTTCTCTTTGAAATAATGTTTATTAAGTAAACCTAAAAGATATAGGTTAGAAAAGTTTTGAAAACTAACCTTAAAGGACCCAATATTGTGTGGGTTCTTACAATATATTGGTTTCTTTATCTTATATATTGATGTCAAGTGACATCGAGTGCATAATAACAATTGGTAACATAAGAAACAATAATAGTATGACAGATAATTGATTTCAAAAGAAGAATCACAAAGAGCCTTTAAATGAGTCAAGTAAGAAAATTGGTACCAAAAGACTAATTATTGAATCAAAAGAGAAAGAAAAGTTAGTAACTAGTAATAATATATGAGAGAAGATATCCATTTGCTTTAATGTTGATAACATTTAAGTATATTAAAATATCATACATATTTAGGGAGAGAAAGTATTGTTATATATATTTAGGGTAAGAAACAAATATTGATCTATGAGATTTTTAAAAAAGTATTCATTTACTTGATAAGAACTTTTCATGTACTCATTCCCCATAAGAAAGTTTTGTTAAAATGGGAAGAGATAAGTTATTTATTTTTACATTTGGAAAAAATTATATTTTTAACCTGAACATTTTTGCCAAAATAGAGATCAGATCGTAACATCTTAGAGCATTCAAAATCATCCTTAAGGTTTTTAAAACATTTAGTTTAAACTATATTATGATAAACCTTTTGATAAGGTTATACCTTTGTCAATTATATACCACTTTGACATTGATGTAACATTGATTATAAGAAAATATACTTCCATTATAGTGAAATTAACAATATGTGAAAAATGATGTTCAATAGAAGGGTAAAGTAAGGGAAGTATCTAATTGAACAAACTGAACAACGAAAAGATGGATCAAAACAAAGTGAAGCATATATACAACTTAAGATAGCTATAATCCTATAAAAATGTGTACATATATACATACATACATACATATATACATAGTATATTAAATATTTTATGTGTTTTACATATAAATTACCTTGACTTAATCAATTTGTTTCATATTTTAGGTAATTGTTAAAGATATTACCTTAGAGATGAACTTTAACAAGAATTAAAGAATTTAGCAAGATTGGGCTCTTTCCTTTTTTCATGTTGTAGACTAGTTTAGGCTCGGTCCTTCTTTTGAGCTTTGATTCAGGTTTGGTATTAGGTTTCATAACCTAAGCCTAGCTTAAAGCCTGAACTTCTTTTACATACAAAATGATGTTATTTTGTATATGTAACAAAATGACATCATTTTGGATTTTTATGAATAATAAATTTTATGCTTATAAAGCTTGATCAGGCTTGTACATGGGTCAAATGTTTCAAGACTAATTAGGCTTTTAATTTGGTAAAAATAAATTAGGCTAATCTGTGGCACCGTCTCTATTAACTACATAATTTGATAAAAGTAGTTTCCTCATAAAGTTCAACAGATAGTGTAAAACAAGATTAGAATACATGTATGCATATGCTATTTTTCCCCATACTCTAAAATTGGGAAAAAAAAATGTAAAACATAACTAGCAATAAGAGTGTGCTAGTGCCTATGTTCATATGTGAAGAGAATCATGACCGAAGATATAAACATATTTGTGTCCTTATAATTCCTCAATAAGAAGTATTGAGAAATACAACCTAGGATATGTTAGTGTCTAAAAACATTTTTATGCCATAGTTTGATATAAATAGATAACAAAATCAGGATTTAATAAGAATTTTGTCATTTTTTTAGTTTTTAACTTTTATGGTTAGCCATTAGGAGAAGAAACATCCTAAAAAGACATCAGGAGGCCATTTCTAGGAGATATGAAGCTCAAAATTCATACTAATTGGATATATCAAATTAAAAAATTGAGATCAACTCTGAATCCTTCATTTTTCTTTTTTCTTTTAGTATATTTACTAGGTTAAAGATATTAAGTGCCTAATTTTTTATAGGTATAAATAAGGGAACCCTAGTTATTATCTTTGTATATGTTGATTCAATTTATTTATGAATTGATGTTTCATTTCTAAGAAATATTTTTAAATTATCAATTCTATTTTTAATTAAAGCTAGTGATTATATCATACCATACCTTGCATATGAGTGATTTAATAAAGCCTGAATATGAATGGATTATAGCCTAGATATTAGGAGTTATTGTAACTCCCCACTACCACCAAGTAGGTATCCGTACATCCCGAGGACATTCAAACACTCACCCTGTGAAAGCGGCGCGCTAGAGCAATCAAATGCAAATCATTGCAAATTTTTCATAAATATCACATGCATTTTTTAGAAAATCAATAATCAATTTCTGCCCATTTTATTCATAAACATCTTAATCATAATTGTTATTACACTTATTGTTCAATCTCATTTACAAACATTTCCTATTTGGCAAGCCATTACAAAACAGAATTATTCAGATACACGTAGTACAATATTTGCAAAATACATTCTTTAAAATAAAAACGATGGAAATAAATATATATGTAAACGCCAACTGATCCCAACCTCTATCTTTTATTTGTTTGCAGTAGATAGACTTCAATTTGTTTAAATAGAGATCACCTCTGAGCCTGAAAAAAAGTTGCAATTTTGTTGAGTTTTGCGAACTCAGTGAGTTAACCATCCTCGATTGTTAACTCATTATCATATAACACATCAATTCATATAATCACATAATTCACATCATTTCTTTTATCATCATGTACATCAATTAACATTTTATTCATTTATTTCACATTTCACATTTAGGCAATTCAAACAGTGCATTTCCATCATTTAACCATACATATCAATTATATATACAATGCTAATGAGACTCACTTCCAATTGTTATTGTTGTGACTGAGTGCCTGTAACTATCTCGTATCCATTGTGGATACCAAGCTCATTAATAGTTGTCCCTTATCCGTCGGAGATACAGGATTCATTTTACATAGTGAGCTATAGGCTCTTACTATGGTCTAAGCTTTAATCTCTTTTTCACTTTCTGAGCTTTAAGTTCTTTTTTGGTGGCTACTCCTGTCACAACAACCTTTAGGTTATCATGCATTCATATAATGAAATGCATCACATGTATTAAGTCAATCAATTGTGCTCAATCTTACACTTTCATATTTATGTTCACATTCTCATCCACATTTATCATCGGATCGTGGTTTGGCATTCAACACTTAAGTTGAGAATCATTCACTCAGTCAAATTCACATTCAATGAGCACTTCCAATGTGATTTACATACGTCAAACACGTCGGACATAAAATGTCCGAAATCAACACATTCATAGTTATCATAATAATTCAGTACAAAATTTAAAAAAAACAATTAATTATGTGAGACCATCTAGGTTACTCACAGTATGCTCCATATTAGCATTTGCTTCTATGATCTGGAACATCTGAATGCCCATTTTCCAGTAGCATACTCTTTAATATAAAGCTTAGTGAAACAATAAACACATCCATTTACTCTTATACTTTGGTATTTATCATCAAGATCATTAAATCTTATCGAAAGATGTATTTACAACAAATCACCAATTAACATCCTACGTTAATCATACCTTAATCTAAATTGATTCTAGGTGACATTCAAATATTCCACAACTATAAAAAGTTACTTCTCAATCATAGTTACCATTTCAACTTAACTACCTAATCCTATGCTTCCACTGCGCAACTCTGATTCACCTCAGAATTTCAACTATGGGAACTATGACTAAAGAGTATTGAACAAGTCATAAATCACTTCCTGTATCATCTCCAAACATACGATACATAAATGCTCAATAATATCACTTGTCAGGGTAATCACATTATCTAATATGCAGTTACAATAACAAATTAACTTAACCTTGGGGACTTTTACTTATCTCGTTATCATTTATTTCCTCCTCCAAACATTATTGATTTCATCTTACATACTTACGTTCTGGATCAATTCAAAATTACAGAAGCATAATCATCATAAAGTTCTGATCTCAATTCCACTGACATATTCTTACGCTAAATCATAACTCTTATTGCATTAATCAAATATCCAATTCAATTTCAAGTTACATCCCTCAATATCAAAGTAAAATTTTGTTCTCTTTCAACTTAGCTTATATGCTTTAAATCTCATCATTTCTATTTATATCTCTATTTCTCTCAATCAATCAGCAAAATATATTCACATCAATATCAACTCATGATACACAACCATGGTACAATTTTGATAACATATTCGATGATATAGCCACAATTATAATTGCACACTGAACCTTTGTCTATCATATCAAACCATGTATTATTTCTCATTTCTAAATATCCACAAATTTTCATTTTCTTACATTTTGATAGATTATCATTCTTCTCTTGGTCTCTAATAGCTCAACTCTTAACGAATGGTCATGCGTGTGACTCATGTAAATGCTACTCAGATTGGGGATCAGTTGCCACCATATGCTATGACATGTCAAAAATGCATGTATCTCGACACATATTTTGAAAATTGCCTATATAAGACACTAAGCCTAGGCACTGACACCAAAATGTAACTCCCCACTTCCACGAAGCACTTATCAGTACATCCCGAGGATATTCGAACACACACCTTGTGAAAGTGGCATGTTAGAGCAGTCAAATACAACTCATTGCAAATTTTTGTCAAAAATCACAAGCATTTTTCGGAAAATCAATAATCAATTTTTGCCCATTTTATTCATAAACATCATAATCACAACTGTTATTACACTCATTGTTCAATCTCATTTGCAAACATTTCCTATTTGTAAAGTCATTACAAAACAGAATTATTCAGATACACACGGTACAATATTTGTAGAATACATTCTTTAATATAAAAAAATAATGGAAACAAATATATACGCAAGCGCCATTTGAACCCAACCTCTATCTTTTATCCATTTGCAGTGGCAAGACTCCAATTTGTTTAAATAGAGATCACCTCTGAGCCTAAAAAAAGTTGCAATTTTGTTGAGTTTTATGAACTCAGTGAGTTAGCCATCCTAGATGCTTCACTCATATCATATCAATTCATATAATCACATAATTCACATCATTTCATTTATCATCGTGTAGCATCAATTAACACTTTATTCATTTATTTCACATTTCACATGAAAACAATTCAAACAGTGCATTTCCATCATTTAACCATACATATCAATTATATATGCAATGCTAATGAGACTCACTTCCAATTGTTATTATTGTAACCGAGTGCCTGTAACTATCCCATATCCATTATAGATACTGGCTTATTAATAACTATCCCTTATCCATCAGGGATATAGGGCCCATTTTACATAGTGAGTCAAAGGCTCTTATCACGGTTTCAAATTTAAGCTCTTTTTCACTTTCTAAGCTTTAAGCCCTTTTTCGATGACTACTCTGGTGACAACAGCCTTTATTTTATCATGCATTCATATAATGAAATGCATCACATGTATTCGGTCAATCAATTGTGCTTAATCTTATGCTTTCACATTCACTTTCACATTCTAATTTACATTTATCATCAGACCGTGGTCTGAAATTCAACACTTAAGATGAGAATCACTTATTTAGTCAAACTCACATTCAATGAGCACTTCAAATATGTTTTACGTGTATCAAATGCCTCAGACATATAATGTCTATAATCAACACATTCACAGTTATCATAACAATTCAATACAAAATTTAAAACAAATAGTTAATTATGTGAGACCACCTAGGTTGCTCATAATATACTCCACACTAGCATTTGCTTCCATGATCTGGAATGTCTAAATGCTGATGTTCTATCATGTGTTTCAACTTCATGCATTACACACATTGCAGACACATTAATAATTACACAATCACATAAACATTCAATTGTACACATATGCATATGTGTAATGTATAATGCATTCTCAATTTGACTATTCTGGATATATTTCTTTAATTCACATCTTATGATCATTCACACTTCATAACTCATATATGCCTAAATTGGACTTAGGTTTACACCTCATTTATACAAAATTATTCTAAGTTTATCATTCTATCTTTCATCAAGGTCATTATAACATTATAAGATCACAAAACATCCAATTTATCAATCATCTTTACTTAATACACGACATTCATCTTCTTGAATCACTTTAGCCATCATAAGACCCCTTTCATTCTTATATCATCATCAATTTTCCAGATTGAATACCTAATGTATAATGATTCATTCTTGAATCATATCCTTAATCATCATCCTAAACATATCACTCACTTATTCACTTGTTTAAGCATCATTCTAGGTTCAATTCAAGCTTCATTTAAGCCTAAAAGCATTATAGGAAAGCACTCAATCATTTGTTGTTCCAAACCACACATAAAAGAAGTATATTAGATATTTAACCAATTCCCATGATCATGGACAATTCCCATAATCGTGGGATTTGTGCGGGGAAAATTTCTGCCTCTGTTAGGCATTCCCACGATTGTGGGATGCTTTTGTCCGAAATTCCCAGAAACGTTTTCCAGCTTTTCCAACTTTATTTTCAGGTCAGTTTTGTATGACCATTATGACCTAGAAAATGAAGTATTTATGAAAAAATTATTATAAAACAATGTTTCTATATGTTTTAAGTTTCTAATGAACTAAAGTTCATACAATTCAGTTCATTATTCTTAGAGGTATACCCAAATTACTAAAGACTATTCTCAAACTACAATAGCACTCGTTACTCAACTTCAAGCCAAATTTCAAAACCCTTAGGCACAAACGTTTAATTCAATTTATTCATTAAGATTGTAGCTATATATCTCTAGTTTAATATTAATTAAAAATAATCTGATTTGGATATCTACATACCAAAATATGGCTAAAACATAGATGTCTGTTCATTGAAAACACTCCATCTAACATATTCCAACACACTTCATCATAATTTTCATCCTAGTTCATCTCTTTTGCTTAGTCTATCATCTCTAGCTTATTTTCTCTTCATTCCTACTTCCATTTCATCTTAATATCAATCACAAATAAATCATATTCTATGATTGATCAATAATACCAAAAATAGAACATATTATATACACTCATTCATTATATTTTCTGCACGGATATCTTACTCCAATATCACATTCATTTCACTTCTAATCTATCACAATAATACTTCCCATTTCAAGACACCATAGTACTCAAGACACCATGGTACTCCTTTTCATTAGCTTAAAACTCATTTTAGTTCACCTCTATAACCACTAAAGACATCTACGTAATTTACCAAAGGAAACAAAACATGAAGCTTTCATTTACTGGTCAAATTTTCTACATTTTTTTAACACCATTATAATGATCTTTCCAATTCAAAATCATCTCATTAATAACTTATGAAATATTGATCATCAAATATACAAAAACAAGAAATTAATGTGTTAATTTCATTAACCATGCTCCAACATATATAAAACACCATTTTATGACCATTTAACCTCTAAGTATCATCATACATGTTTCATTCAACAAATCATAGAGAACAGTACGCTACTTACTTGATTAAACTCCAAGATTCTTCAATATCTCATGAAAACCCTAGCTTTTCAAGAATCACACGATCATCATCATTCCAAATGTGAATAAGCTAGGTTTTTAGTGATAAGGTAAAGAAATAGTATGAATCTTAAAGTAGCTAGTGATGAAAGACCATAGCAAGAATCACGTGGGGTGGGTGAGAAAAATCGTGAAGAAAAAGAATGAAAATGAAGAGAGCATTTGGCAAAGTGAAAACAAAAGAATGGAAGAATGGTCTGTTAATAGGTTAATGTTATAAGTTGAGTTAAAGGCAAGGTAAATAATGCTTGGTAAGTGTCATGACACTTACCACTCAATTTAAAATGCAATGCTTTTTAACTTTGCACCCATATCATTTAATCTCTAGTCCATTTGTCTCTAAACTTCCTAGCCCAATTGTCCCCTGATTTTCTATGAAACTTGTCATTAAATCTGGCTGTTACTTATCAACAATTTCTACTGCCATTTGACATTTAGTTCTACTACCATTTATCAATCGTTCTGCCACTTGAAATTTTTCTAGTCCAAAATTAGCCCCAAATTTTCAAAAAATTTCCTAAACTTCACCCAAATTCTAAATCAACATTTATACTTTCCAAATCAATTTTCAATACATTTTTATTCATTATCCACATCATAATCACTTTAATAAAAAATCACTTATATTTGGAAAATATCGAATGAGTGCATAAGCAATCATTGTAATGTGTGAAAAATTCAAATTCATGTTTGTATGCTAACATTATGCATGAGTATGAAAATGCAATTTTTTTCTAATCTCTCATTACTATTTCTCATTTACATAAATTTAAGGTTCTAACCCTTAATATGGGAACGGGAATCCTCTAATTTTAGAGCCAACATCTTTACGAAATATCATAAATCTTATTTTGATCTTTTTTATTTTACTCATATAAAGTATTAATCAATAGACTTTAGAATGGGTGTTGTAACTTAACCGAGAGTAATTCATTAACTAAGAAAATTTATTTGGTATATATTATAAAACTTTCTTATTAAATTGAATTATGGATACAACAATAATACTAGGGAGAATCTCATCTAGATGTGTATTCAATTATTTTTTCCTTTATTGATTAATTGCTTTAATGTATTTAGTTAATTAACTAGTTAATAATAGGAAAGTTTACTAAATTTTCATTGCTTCCTTATGGGATTGACACATATAGTATAGATGTTACCATTAATTTGTCACCTCAGTTAGAGGCTTTCATAAGGAAACCAAAGAACCTAAGTGGATAAAAGAGACTAGTAAAAACATTACACTGATATGAATGAAAAATGACATTTTCTCCTCTTAGTATTTAGTCATGAAGTGTAAAATGAAGTTATTTGAACAATTATGAACATTGTTTACACTTCCTTATAAAATGGATTAAAAAAATCTCAACTAAGATCATTCAAGATGATATGGAAAGCTTGGAAACACCTATAAAAGTTTTATGCTTTGACTTTATTAGCTATATCAAGATTATAATTGAGCTTGAAGGGATAAGGGAATATCCAAATATGATTGGAGATTAAACACGACATATTACAGAGGTTGTGTAGAAGATAAAAGATTTAAAAATTTTGAGATAAGAGTGTGTATTGTCTTATGTCTAATTGTAAAATTTCTTGGAAGATCTATAGTTTCATACACAAACATGCTTAAGCCTATGTGCAATCTAAAAAATTTACAGATAGACATGGTTAATATGAATTTGTCTTAACCTATATAAAGTCCCAATAGTTGACAAAGCAATCTATTGTATTATTCAGGGGCATGCCTAAGCCTATATCTTTCCCTAAATAAAAGTAGAGAGAATTATCGCTTGGGACACAGTCATGTCCCAAACTGTATTCCCTACATCTTTGATATAAGCTACCCTTATCTAAAGACCAAGGCCCTAATTTGCAATTATTTTTCATCTAAAGTATTTTTTAGAGTTTAGAGGAGCACTAATCTTTACTTTTCTTTTATCTTGTCCATAGCCCTACATGAATAACTTTTTACAAATGGTCATATCAAAATTGAAACTTGGGATGTCTTAAGTTGTGAGATTTTATTTTTTTTCATTGTTTAATTTGTATATTGAGTATTAATTGTTTTCTATATTTTTTCTTTTATGAATTTATTAAATATTTATTAAAAGACCTAGTATTTTATTACTTGATTCAAACTATTACTAGGTTATATAGTAAATTTATAATTGTTTAATCCTTCTAATATCTAAAGTAATTAGGCTTTAGTCAATTATTGCTTTTTAGGATTATTAAATCTTAGGAAAGAAAATTACCTAAATTGATTGAAATCTCATAAGCTTTATGTTATTATATTTCATCGATCTCTTTAGTTTTTAAATATATTACTCAATTTTATTTTAGGCTAGTGTCTTAGTTTTATTCAGTAGTCAAGGTTAATTAGAATGTGTTTTCTTTCTAATCAACTATAACTAAGGAGAGATAAGAATTGTTTCCAATAACGAATATTTAATTTATAAATTGCTTTATTTTGTATTACTGATTAGTATACAATTCCTAAGTTAAAATATGGACTATATCAAGGTTCAATTTCTAGTGATTCCTTTATATTTTAAATTATGATATTTCTTAACTAGGTTGTTATCAGTGTTATATCGCATTCATAAGCCTATTTATTTGTTCATGATTTCAAAGTAAAAGGTTGGGTAAGTACTTTCTTCAGCAAATCTTATTTCTACAACTACATAATTATTGAGAGTAAGGTATTATTTTTCAATGCACACGTTAACGCACCATATGATGTGCAATGCATGGGGATAATATATAAGTGGTTCTTGTCAAGTTTGGAACTAATTTCTATGAAAAATGAACGATTTAATTATTAAGGGTACTACCCCTAACCTTAAACACACTCTCACAAAAACAAACACAATTAGGAGTAAGGAAATCAATTGAATTTTTCATAGGATAATCTTACAATTCAAGGTCACCACTACCTAAATTTGATGTGCAATAATATATTAAAAAAAGAAATCAAGCTTGTAAAAATTAATGATAGAATTTATATCTATATTTAAGGCTTGCCTAAAATGATAAGGCTTTAATTTATAAGCTCAAAAACCAAATTGATCAAATAGCTAAGTTGATAGTTTAGAGAACCTAAATGTTTTTTTCCCTAACATTATAGACCTAATAATAGGAAACATGCAAAGTCAAACAATTGGGTTAGTGGAGAGGAGCTAAATAACGACAAGAAAAAGGAAGCTAAAAGAGAGGAGGCTACTATTGAAGGAAAAAAAAGAGAAGAATAATAAGGAGAAATTTAATATATCCAATAAGATAAGATGTTCTTTCGCTTTTGAAGATTCCTACAATTGTCTTCATGTGATAAGACATTATAGTCTACATTTGTTAAAGATATCATTAACAAAGATGAGAGGGTGTCATAATAGCACAAGAAGCCATAAACTAGAGTGACCTTAAATTTTAAAGGAAAATACCTTGAAAAAGAGCTTGTATAATTTTGAAAAAGGAGAGACATAAGTCCTTTTTCATACGTCCTTAATGGTAGAGTACAATTAAAAAACTTTTAAAAAAACACTTATTGATATATAAAGCATTTATTTAGTTCAATTTACATGCTTGCTTTGTTTTACTTCTCATGTATTTTTCTTTCTATTGTTTACTTATTTCCTATGTAGGTTTTCACTTTATGATGAATCTCACAGACTTATAACAAGAAGTATCGACAAAAGTCTCATTTAAGTTTTCTAATTCTTTATTTTCTTCGTTCATCTTCACTTTATGGTTATTATTTATGTATCATTTATTATATGAGTGTATATTGAGTATAATGTATAACTCAAGTGTATAAGAAGGACTATTTTGAGCCTTAGAACCTTATAAGAATTGAATCCAGTCACATTCAATTACGGATTTATAATTTTTGAATATTAAACAAAGATACTAAGGTAAATAAGTCAATTCATTAGACGTAATATTTCCTCATAATTCAATTACACTAGGTTAATATGCATGATCACTAATGAATATTTATTTAAAACTTGACCAAACATTCATAAGAAAGATGCTTAACAAAAAGTGTAATTTCAACTTTAACGTTTGCACTAAAAGTACAAGTCAAACCTTAATGTTTTGAAGTGTTCAAAAAGAACCCTAACCTTTTAAAGATATCCAGTTTTAATATTAAAATGAAAGAACCCTTAGTGGTATTAAAGATCCATCAACAAAATGTCATGCTAGCACTTATGTAGCCCCTCTTTTTATTTTTTTTATTGTTTATGTGGAACACATTCGGAACTATAGATCTTATTCACTTAAATTAAATCTAATTTATATTTCTACCAATTAATCTTAATTTAAGATTAATCCTATTAAAATTTGATAAATCCTAGTTAACCATAATTTATAAAATTCCAAAACGGTATTCTAATGATTCACTCTTATGCCTCCCAAATAGATCAATCAATATATATATAGTACTAAAAATGTATAATGCAGCCTTTGAACCCTTTTTCAAACTTAAGATTAACTTATTATTAATAGTCAATTAGATATATAACTTAGATCAACATAAGCTGAAAAACTTTTAAAGATAAGAAACAAAACATATACAAGATGTGAGAGGAGAAAGCATAAGATGATTCTCAGGATGTTGAATTTGGTTCTTTAAGGCATACGTGAGAGTGAGATGGTCTTGGCAGAATTTAGTTCTTTAGTTCTTCCATCTTCAGCCTCCTTTTGTTCTTATTATTGTTAAATTTTTATACCATCCCTTTTTCATGCTCCTTATCTTTTTGGTTATTCTTTCACTCATATTTTTTAATTTTTTTCCTCTCCTTGTTCTAACTCTCTCTAAAGTTTTGTTTTAATTTATTCTTGGTCTCCATTTTCTTATTGAATGAGACAATGGTTTAAAAATTAAGGAGACATATATAATGAATCTAAAGTTCACTCCTTAATTATTTACTTTGTACCCATCTCTTTGATGTAGTTTTTCTTTTCTAGATTACAGTGATTTTAAGCATGGAGTTATTTTTTCGTTCCATTTTGTTTTTACAATTATATATTTTCTTTTTGCTATTGATTTATCATAAAGGAATTTTGATACTAGTTTTAGTTTTCTAAAATAAATAAAAGAATGTTAAGATGTATTTACTTTTCATAGTCCAAATTTCCTTCATTGATTTGATGCTTTTATGTTTGAAAAGTTTTAAGAGTTGACGTTGTCTTCATTTTATTTATGTTAGACTTCAATGCATAATTTCTTATCCTATGATGTTGTTTCATAATTCTCGATTCTATTTCTTATCAATTACATATGTTTAATTTTAAGCTTCTAACATTGTAGATAATAGTACAAAATTGGAAGCCTGATTTATGATAGGAGCTCTTCATTTCTAGCACTATCTCTTTCTCTTTTCTCTCCATCTTCCTTTTTTATACTCTTCTATTTCTTCAATATAGTTCATTAACCCTTTGTTTTCTATATTGGGAGCTTAAAGACGAAGTTAAAAAACAAGAATGGAGTTGGTAATTCAAATTGGATTAATTATAATTTATTAAAGTTTATTAAGGTATATTATAGTTAATCTTAAATTAGACTTAACTATGTTAAATGTAAATTATAATTAATTTAAGGGAGTTAGGCCCATAGTGCCATGTGTGTTTCCTATAACACTATGCATAAATAATAAAAATTAAAAAGTGTCATATAAAGGATGATGTGACACTTAACTAATGTAACCTTAACTTTGTAAGGGTTTTAACTTAGATATTATTGAAAAGTTAAAATTTCAACCCCTCCAAAATGTTAAATTTTGACATGTATTTTGGTGTGAACATTAATGATTTAAAATAGATTTTTTTTAACAAAAGACGCTTAGATTAAATGATTTGTTTCTTATATGATTTTAACATGTTTTGAGTTTGGCTCTATAAATGCTTGATTTGCATATATTGATTGCAATTCTAGTAAAAAAGAAAGAAATATATAAAAACAAAAAATGATTAAAGTTAGGCATTTAATAAATTATACTCCATTACTTTTAACCTAAGTAATGGGTCAAAGTTACAAGTGGAATCGCCAGTTGAATTATGACATGATTGAATAGTCAATGTTTACCCTCACGTTTAAAGGTTAGGATGACAATTTAATAAGGTTGATCATACTCCAATAGTTTTGATTTTAATCTCACTAATTAGTTTTCAACATGGCTTATTGGATACTTGTTAGCCTATACTCTTTACTCTTCTTATATTCTTGTCATATAAGAAAAATTACATTAATTTAAGTGATATTTAAAAGCTTGTTTGGTTAGTTTGAGATTAAACTATAATTTAATGTAATTTCTTAGAGTTTATATGGTTTAGCAATAAGGTAATTAAGCAAATGGCAATGATTTTTTTTTCATTTAGGTTCATTTATAAACTTCTTGATTAGAACTTGTTTAGGTTGGTTTTTATTGATTTATTTAAAGACAAATAAAACCTCAAGTATAGGGTACTTGATGTGCATAAAGTGTATATTTTTTAACCAAGTATTTGACTATGTTTTCCATATAAATTGCCTTGATTTAATCGACTGTTCTCATGTTTTAGATAATTGTTAAATATATTACCTTAGGGATGAACTTTGTAATTAAAGAGTTTTACAAGAAAAATTAAGAATAAATATTAATTTTGATAAAAATATGGTATGGCACACTCCCAAGTTCTAGTTTGAAACATAAACAATTACAAGAATGGAGAGAAGTCATGTTGCATGAAGCTATATAAACAATGTCAAACATGGTCATGATGTAACATACCCCTCCCATAAAACATAAGCCCGAACATACCAGAGGATATTCGAGAACATGCTCTATGAAAATGGTACATTAGGAAAATCAAACTAACTCATTAAAGGCATCAAACATATCATGTACATCAAACATATCATAAGCATTGTCAATGTTCATTTCTTCCGATTTCATTCACAAACATAAAAGTCACATGTGTCATTACAATTCAAAATCCATATATACATTACATAACATTTTTTAGTTCAATCTCTGTACCAAATGTATAACATGAAATGTGATGCTAATATATAAGACTCTAGCTAGACCCCTCAGATTCAGCTGATCAGTCCTTCAAGTCATTCTCATCCCTAAAATGTAAGTACTAGACTTCCACTATATCACCTTTGTAGCTAGAACTTCCTTAAACTTAAAAAACAATGTTGCAATTCTGATGGGTTTGTGAATTAGTGAGTGAACCATTATCAATCTATTCACTCAAGATCATAAAAACAAGTCTATAAAAGTTTATCATATTTCCACAAACATATCATGTAAGCTAGCATTGCATATCACAACACATCCTCCATTAAATTCAATTGTAATTAACTATTTCAAAACAATTTAATAATTCATTTCAATTCAATCATTTGACAGATGTAGGGATGTATATGCCAATGCATATGTGTTTCCATTCTCATCTTGTTTTGTTATGACCAAATGTTTATCAACCTAATTTACTACCTTGTATTCGTTGTGAATACCAAAATCATTTCTAGCCCATATCCATTGTGGATACCAAGTCCACGTTATCTGAGCCTGAGGTTCTTTTTCATAATCTTGAGCCCAAAGCTCGTTTCTGCACATCGGTCACTCTGGCCACAACTCCTTTATCTGATCATACATTTCAATGTGATGAGATGCATCATTTCATATGCTATGTTTTCAGTTCCTTTCATTTTTATATACTCATGCCACATATATCAAACTCCTTGAATCTAAGTCTGGCATTTATCAATTAGTTGTACACATGTTCCACATTAAACATACAATTCATACAAAAGCACTTATAAATTAGTTTACACATCTAAGTTAACTCACAGTACACTCCAAAAAAGTTATTGCCTCGATGTTCCAGTAATGTCTAGATGTTGACGATCACCTTGAAAATATACATTTATTTCATAAATCACTAATTTGTTTAATCATATGAATGTACAATTATGCACATGTATACGTGTCATGTTTTAATACATGCTCAATTGAATTTTCGAGTATGTATTCTTGTACAAATATATTGACCATTCAAACATTATAGCTTGTATACAACTAGTTTATAATAAGGTTTATACCTTAACTAAGCTTGATTTACTCCAAATTCATCAATCATAAATTCACCAAACTTTTCTAACAATATATGTAATAGCCGGTTTCCAAAACATACTGGGGGTTAGAATGTTATACTTTTGAGTCATATCATTTTAGACTTTATGAGGTGCAATCATTTACATGCATAACATGAGCATATATACATATGAATGTTGATTTAGAAAACATTGCAAAGATCGTATATGCACTCAATTGACATATTCTGGGGTATGAAAGGTTTAAAATTATTGTGATAAGATTGTGTATTGTTTATGCCTTGAATTTTGGTTTGATGGATCATAATTAGTAATTTGGAGTTAATTGTTACAATTGGAAGAGTGATGAATTAAAATGTACATTTATTCTAGAAAAAATGTCAAGTGGTAAGACAAGTTAGCACATGAAAAATTAGGATGACTAAGCCTATAAAATAAGTGACATTTGGCATAGAAAATTAAGTGACTAATGGCAGTAGTGATTAAGTAACAAATGGCCTAGGATTTTGATGACATTTGGCAACCATATAAAAGGGCATGTAGCTTATCTCCTTAGATTACATGTGTCCTTTTAAAATAAGGAAACCTTACACCAAAAGGCTTAAGAAAATGTAGAGTCACTCATTTTTCCTGAATTTTCTCCCTTCCTCTCACCACCGAAGCACCCACACCCTCACATCTTTATGATTTGCCTACATTTGTGTTCAATTACCACACCAAAATCCATGCTTTTACCTTTTATAAATATGTTTATAGAACCAGATCATTGTTGTACTTGCTGCTATCTTTTGATCTTTACTAAAAACCATTTTACTTCCACCTTGTTCTTGGAATTGTGCTTGCATGCATGGAAGGCTAGGTTAGCTTGATAATTGAGGAGGCAACTGAGTTGATTAAGTAAGAGAAAGATTGATCTATTGTGATATATGTTAACAAAAATTAATGATGATTGAATTGGAGATGGATTGATTATGATATTGGAGTGAAATGAGTGCTAGAAAATGATACATAAATGATAGTTTTGGTTCTGTTTTTGCATGCATAAAAGACAATAGTTTATAAATTGCCATATAAATGGTTTTGAGTTGGAATTGGAGATAAATTTGATAAGGAATTGAAGTATAATTAAGGTATACTTAAGGTATAATTAATGGACTATTATGAAGGTGTTTGAATATAGAAAATTGAGGGAAATTGGATAGTACACTTCATGTTACTCATCCCACGATCATGGGAAGGTCCACCATAATTATGGCCAAAAGTTTGAAATGATAATTTCTATTTTGTGAATTTGTTGAACCAAATGAGGATAATTCACTCTACATTCGCTTTCCACAATCATAGCCAAAGTTTTGAAATGATAATTTTGATTTTGTGAATTTGTTGAACCAAATGAGGATAATTCACTCTACATTGGTGTATTTGTACTTGATTAAGGCTTGAAATGAACCTAGATCGTTGCTTGATTAATTGGTTAAGGGTTCAATAAGTTTAGGTTGTTAATTGATTTCATGACTTAATGAATGGATTGTCTTGATATCAATGTATTTATATCTGGAAATTTTGAGTTGTTAAAGGAATAAAGTCTTATGAATGCAAATATGATCCAAAAAATACAAGTAAGTTGTATTAGGTATGAATCAATAAGAATTGGGAAATTGTGTGAACGTATATTGTTAGGAAAGGTTGATGAATGTATAATTGATGAATTTAGAGTAATCAAACTTACTCAAGGTATAAACTTGAATGTAAAGTGGTAATATACAAGCTATAATAATTGAATGGTCAAGAATTGTGAATAAGAATACATACCCAGAAAGGTCAATTGAACATGCATTGAAAATGACACAAATACATGTGTGTGATTGTATATTAGTACAATTGAACAAATTAGTGATTTTGAACTATATATGTATTGCTTGATTATAGACACACAAGTTGATCACCAACACCCAGACATTGTCGGATCATAAAGACAATAGCTTTTCTAGTGCATACTGTGAGTTAACCTAGATGTGTAAACTCAATTATATGTGCTTATATTGAATTATATATGTAAAATGGAATGTATGAACAATTAAATGATGAATGTCAGGAGTTAGATCAGAAGAATTTGATATATGACATGAGCATATTGAATGAAAAGTACTAAAAGCATAATATATGAATTGATGCATCCCATTAGATTGAAATGCATGATTAGATAAAGGAGTTGTGATAGGAGTAGACAATGTGTGAAAAAGAGTTTTAAGCTCAGGATTGTGCACAGAGTGCCACGGGCTCAGATAAAAATAAGCCATGTAACTAAAACAGATATGGGACAGTATATGAAACAAGCCCCGTATCTACAATAGATACGGGAAAATAAATTGGGTTGATAGGCGATCAGTCATAACAAAGCAAAATAAGAAAGAAATCACACATGCATTTTCATATATTATACATGTATCATATGAATAATTGTGATGATTTATTGAATTGTTCTAAAATAGTGATTCGCAATGTTGGTATATAATACTTATTGAAATATGACAAAAAGTGATGTTGTACTCGACATTGAATTTTGTAATATACTTGCTGAGTTGAGTTGTGTAATTTATTTTGGTTTTCTAACTTGAGTGAACACATCAATGATGGTTCACTCATTGAGTTTCCAAACTCATCAAAGAAGTTTTAGCTATTGAGGTTATATAGTAGAAGTCTAGTACTTACAATTTGAGGACAATAATGGCTCAAGTCTGATCAGCTGATAGCTAAGGAGTCTAGTTTAGAATGTTTTCAATTAGCATCCCATTTCATGTTGAAAATTTTTTATGGAGTATTGAACTCTCAAAAGTTATGTAATGTATATACATGGATTATGAATTGTAATGAAACAATGTAAGTTTAATGTTTGTGAATGAAATGGGCAAATTTGATCATTTGAAATCCTTTTGATATATGTGACTCCTTTTAGTTAATATAATTGTTCTAACGTACCATTCCGTATAGTATATTCTCGACTATCTGTGGATATGTTCAGGCATATTCTCTACGAGAGTGGTATGTTACAATATATTCATACAATTACCCAATTTTCATTCATAATTACCTTATGTTCTTCAATGCTCATTCATTCATGCCTAATACACATTACTCGTATCTTTAAGATCATGTTTACATTTATAAGAACAAGTTTATTCCTTTATCACATCATTCTTTCCAGATTTGGATAAATTGACTTCAAAATAGTACATTCTTTAAGATATGACATCAATTAATAACCTAAACTTATCAAGCTCTTAACCAATTAATCAAGCAACAATTTAGGTTCTTTCCAAGCCTTAAATAAGTCCAAATACACCAATTTAGAGTGAATTTTCCTCAACCGGTTTAGCATATACACAAGGCTGAAATTAACATTCTAATATTAGGCCCATGATCTTAGGGGACCATGCTACGATAGTGCTAGAAGCTCGTGCAACAAACCACGATCATACACTATCTTTCTTCCCTCAATTCTGTATGAATTTCACAAACTTAAAGACATCATTGTTAGAGTAGTGCTCTAAAGGCAATCAACTTTAGCACTTTTGTACAAACTTTATTTTGATTAGCAAAGTCAAAGACATTTTTCGTTAATTTGATAGTCACTTATATAAGAATTGATTTTGATCTTAAATCAAACTAATGAAGTCCATAATGCAAAACGTAGCATGAAGGAAACCATGATGAGACCATGATAATGGGATTCCTATTATGTGCAATTATATTGGTATCTAAATAATCCCTAAACATAGGATTAAGAAAATAGGACATTATTAATCTAGACAGACTAGTAACATGTTATATTCCTTGATTTGATCAAGCAGTAGATCTCCTAAACTGTAAACATGAGATGTTTAGAGTTAACATGTGGATGCTTACTAAGGGTAGTAAGTACATCGGATGACCCACTATGAGATTATCATATGGAAGATCTATCGAATGTTAATGATTAATTTCATCATAGCAATTGTGCAAATATCCTTAGACTTGAGGTACTCAAGCATATGATGGATACCAATCCTGCGCTTTGACATCATTCCTTCTTACCTCAAGATGAGGTCGCTTTTAGGGTGGTAATTGGGTACTGGTATTGGTATTCAAAGGTAATTGGGTAGTCAATAAAGGATTCACTACTCCTAATAGAAGGAGATGATACCCACGACCTCTTATTGGGGTCATTACTTGGGAATCTCTGGCTAGAGTAGTTATGTGTTATAAAAAGAGTCTTCAATGACGCATAGAGTAATGAGATCCCAAGATAAGAACTAATATCACTTAGACTAGATGTGACGTAGTCAATCTAGTGGGAGTTGACACATAGCTCATACTCCGAACCAAATGGAGTATAGTATGGTGAAAGGACGAATTGCACAGAAATTTTCTATGAAAAGGTTCATAAGTTGGATAATTAACTATTAAAGAGTTCATTTGTTAATCCACTTATATTCCGACAAAATGGCATCATGAAATCCATCATGATTTGATTGAATTAAGAGTTAATTCAACAGCCTAAAATAACCGGGAACCTAAGGGTCACACACATAAAAGATCAAATGATACCCACGACCTCTTGTTGGGGTCATTACTCGAGAATCTCTGGCCAGAGTAGTTATATGTCATAAAGAAGTCTTCAATGACACACAGAGTAATGAGATCCTAGAGCAAGAACTAACATCACTTGGACTAGATGTGACATAGTTAGTCTAGTGGGAGTTGACACATAGTACATACTTCGAACCAAGTGGGGTATACTATGGTGAAAGGACGAATTGCACGATAATTGTCTATGGAAAGATTCATATGTTGGATAATTAACTATTGAAGAATTCATTTGTTAATCCACTTGTATTCTGACAAAATGGCATCACGAAATCCTTTATGATTTGATTGAATTAAGATTTAATTCAACTGCCTAAAATAATCAGGAACCTAAGGGGTCACACATATAAAAGATCAGATGAAAAACAAAAATGTATGGTCTAATTTAAGTAGGCCAGGATCATGCATCATAGGGCCACGATCATGGCCGAAGGCGAGCCCAATTTTTAAAAGTGCCATGATCATAGCTCATTGACCATGATCGTGGCAGAGGGCACAAAACAGTATATAAGTGAGTTCTTCACTTATGTACACGAGCTTCCTTCATTTCTTACACACTTAAGTGATAGAGAAAGGGTTATAGAGTGAGAGTAAAGTGTCTTGAGTCTTTTTCTTGCTATTTATGCAAGTGCTACATGAATCAAAGTGCATGCAACAAGATTCTTGGCCTATCTTCCATCATCTTGAGCATCTACTAGAACTCATCTAGTTTGGTACTCAAATAACCCTTATACATTGTTTCTTCTTCCATCTTTGCGTGTTCTTGGAGATCAAGGAAGGGTTTCGTGTTTGCAAAAACCCAAACAAGGAAAAGAAACAAGAAAAGAGGAGATACAAAAGGTAAAGTTTTGCTATTTCATGTTCTTTACATATCTTTCATGCATGCATGATTTTGGTGTTTTGGGGTTGTCATGGTATCGAAATCTTGATTTCGAAACTTCTGCTGCATCAACTTGCATGTTATTTATGCAACTATAGCGAACCCAACAGTAGTATCAAAACATGCTTATAAATGTTATAAATGTTGTATTGAACATATGCAAAGTGTTTGATGGGTTGTGACTGCCTTGCATGTTGTTTTTGAACATTTCTTGTAAATTATAAAAAATTTTGATTTTCTTTCTCAGAAATCTTTGTAAGACTTTATATTATGTTTCTATTGAAGGAAATTGCAATTTAATGTCATTTGCTATTTGTTTTCAAATTTATATCCAGACTTTCATGTGTTGATTTCTAGGATTTTCTGAAAAATAATTTTTTGATTTTCTTTCACGAAAATGTTTATAAGGTGTTATGTTATTTTTTTGTAAAAGGAAAATGCAATTGAATGTCATTTTCTATTTTATTACGAATTAAGTTTCAGCTTGATGCGTGTATGAAGATCTGGAAATTCTGGAAATGTGATGAAAATGCATGCATGAAAATTCCATTTTAATTTTTATAAAAATTATTTTTTAATAATTTTTATGCATGAACATGCAAGATGAGAAGTTTCCACATCTATGAGATGGATGACACTTGTTAAAGTGATTATCTTATGCATGCATGATGTAATGTATGACTTGTGTTAGAAGTAATGTGACAAGTGTCACACACATGTGATGAGCTTGTTTTTTCCTATTTATTAATAAATAATTCCTAAGAATTAGGTTCTGGAATTTTTTATTAGAGACATTTAGAATGTGTATAAGGCTCTGGAATTTTTTCAGAATTAATTGAATTTGATTCAATGAATAAATAAAGTCAAAGTCAACATTGATCAAATTTTTACAAGTTCATATAGTTGACTTAATGACTTGTAATATATGTATTTCGGTTATGAGACCTAAATAAGGTTCTTATGTGATAAGAAACAAAACGCTTAATAAATGTGCTCAAAATTTGGGTTCTGTAAATTTTCAAACATCAAATCGGTCTCTTTAGTGTCTCGCAAGTTAACTTATTTATCTTAACAATTTTGGCCATCAAGATAATTTTAGCATGTACCAAAATTATTTAGGTAAATTTGAGATGGCCTAGGGATATTATAGAGGATTAATTTGTATACGGAAATTTTGAAACCCTAGAGATTAATTTTAGCATGTACCGAAATTGTTTAGGTAAATTTGAGATGACCTAGGGATATTATGGAGGATTAATTGGTATACGGAAATTTTGAAAACCCTAGAGATTAATTTAGAATTAATCCAAATAGAGCTTAGCATTTCTAGTGTGACTAGAGAAAGGCTTATATAAAAGGATTAAAATGTTTAATTTGGACATCAAAATAATTAAATTTTAGGGTTCCTAATCGAATCACATTTATAATTCGGATTAGCCAAGTCTAACACTAGTACCCAATTAGGTTCAAAAGTTAAATTGAATCAAGATCTTTAGATGTATAGTCAAGTCATAACCTAAATTAAACCTCCTTTTATGTGATAAATGCATTAGATGCATTTTAAGGGTAATAATGGACATAGACTCAAAGTATTAATGAGACAAAAGAACAAATCCCTCAACCGAATATTAATACTTACACCTTCCATTGATATGGCAAGAACTAGAGTTCTTTTAGACTTGGGTTGTTGGGCAAACCTAAGCTTGCTCTACACGAATATGCTCAAACCATGGAAATTAGATTTTCGGATTAAGGGGTTGGTTCTAACTGAAAGTGATGATTTGTTAGGCAAACTCAAGGTCTACGTGAATCGAAGCAAAGTTGGGTTATATACATGGGATGTATATAAATCAAGAGATGATAACCCAATGAGTGTGCTAAATCAATAGTTGATAGCACAGGTCGATAGTTGCATTATTGAATGCAATTGGTATGAATGATACCTACCAATCGACCTAAGGTGGCTTGTTGGGCAAACCTAAGTTCATTCTTGGTGATATCGGATATCGACCCATTAAGAAAACTATAAGTTTTTTTTAGTTTGTAGTGAGGGCTATGGATTTGAATAAGAATAATAGGACCCATAATGTATGTTATTAAAGTCCTTATAGATATGCATTAATGTACATTTTAACTTTTCTCTGTTTCTTCTAGGTTATTGAATCACCACGATGTCTTCTGGTGTGAACCTACTCTCCCTATTAGATTCTAAGAAACTCACAGGACCAAACTTCTTGAATTGGCTACGAAGTTTGAGAATTGTTCTCAAATCTAAGAAACTAAGATATGTCCTAGATGAACCACTTCCCAATTCCCCTATTGTCGATGTATCTGATGAAGATCAAAAAGCTTACAAGAAGTTACTAGATGATAGCGAGTTGGCTAGCTGTATAACGTAGGCCTTTATGTCACCAGAACTGCAAAAGCAGCATGAGGCTATGGATGCTCATACAATAGTCTACCATCTGAGGGAACTTTTTGTTTAGCAAGCTTAGTTCGAAAGGTTCGAGACCTCGAGGTTGCTTTTAATTTCAAAGATGGTCGAGGGATCATCTCTAGTGCAATGAAGATGAATGGATATATTAAGAGATTGGGCAGTTCGGGCTTCATTATGGATCATAAATTAAGTATAGACTTAATTATGACTAGTTTGACCGATAGTTATTCACTGTTTGTGCTTAACTATCAGATGAACCAAATATCCACAACGATACTTGAGCTAATCAATCTGCTCAAAACAGCTTAGCAAACTATCAAAAAAGATATTAAGGTTGTGATGCTAGTGGACTCGTCTTCTGGTTCTTGAAAGAAAAACCAAAAGAAGAAGAGGAAGTCCTAGAGGCCAGTGAGATGTGTAGCCAAGAAGAAAGCAAAGGAGACAACACCAAAGGGCATATGCTTCCATTGTAACAAGGAAGGGCATTGGAAGAGGAATTGCAAGGCCTATTTGGGTCATTGAAGCTGAAGAAGGCATTAGATGCCCCACCATCTACTTTAGTTATGTTGTTTGTTATTGAACTAAATACTATTTCTGATCATAACATTTGGGTATTAGATACCAGATGTGGTTCACATATATTTGTTGATATGCTGGGTTTCAGGGATAGTAGACCGCTCAAGAAGGGAGAGATGGACCTATGTATGGGAAATGGTGCAAGAGTTGTTGTATTAGCTGTAGGAACATATGTTTTTTATCTTCCTAGTGGGCTAGAGTTAATTTTGGAAAATCTCTATTACGTACCCATTATGAATAAAAACATTGTATCTGTTTCATGTCTTAATAAAGCGGGATTTCATTTAAATTTTTCAAGCAATGGTTGTTGAATTAATTTTAATGAAATGTTGTATGGTAATGCTACATTATGCAATGGAATTTACATATTAGATCTGTCCAATCCAATTTTAAATATCAATGACAATAAAAGGCCAAAACGAGATAACCTAAAATCTTCTTACTTATGGCATTGTCGACTTGGCCATATAAGTGAGCAATGCATGACTAAGCTACATAAGAATGGTAGACTAAGGTCATTTGATTATGAACCATATGACACATGTGAATCTTACTTGTTATGCAAGATGACTAAGTTACCTTTTAAAGGAAAGGGTGAATGAATGAATGGGTTATTAAACCTAATACATTCAGATGTATGTGGTCTGATGTTCATTCATGCCAGAGGTCGTTTTGTATACTTCATTACTTTTATCGATGATTATTCACGATATGGTTATGTGTATCTAATGTGATACAAGTCTGAGGCGTTTGAAATGTTTAAACAATTTAGACATAAAGTAGAGAAACAACTCAGTAGAAGTATTAAAGCACTTTGATAAGATTGAGGTGGTGAATAATTAAACAAGGAATTTCTAACTTATCTTGGTGATAATGGGATAGTATCCTAGTGGACTTCACCTTACACACCACAACATAATGGTGTGGCTGAAAGGAGAAACCGAACCTTGTTAGACATGGTAAGGTCAATGATAGGCTCAGCAGATCTACCAAAATCCTTTTAGGGTTATACACTTGAGACTACTATTTATGTGACAAAAAGAGTGCCTTCAAAGGTTATTGAAGTTACTCCATATGACATGTGGACTAACAAAAGGCCCTATCTTTCACATATTAATGTTTGGGGATGTCTGAATTATGTGAAGCAGATTCAATCAAATAAGCTAGAAGTGAAATCTGATAAATGTATGTTTATAAGATATCCTAAGGAAACAATTGGATGTAAGTTCTATAACACTTTAGAGAAAAAAGTGTTTGCATCAAAGCATGTTGTCTTTTTAGAGAAAGAGTTTCTTTTAAGAGAAGAAAGTAGGAGAAAAGTTGAATTTGATGAAGTTCATGATGCTCAACTAGACGCAAATCAATTACCTGAACCCAAAATTATTGTTCATGGAGATGATACAATAATTGAACCTTCTGACACACAACGTGTTCATAAGTCAAGTAGGATACGAAATGTTCCTGAGAGAAATGGATTTCTCTAAGTGAACACAATGACGTATTGCTCATGGGGGACGATGAGTCTACAATCTATGAAGGGGCTCTGAAGAGTTCAAAATCTGAAAAATGGCTTCAATCCATGAAATCTAAAATGGATTCCATAGATGATAACCAAGTATTGACTTTGGTTGACCGACTCGAAGGATTAAAACCCATAAGGTGCAAGTGGATTTTCAAGAAGAAATTTGACATGGAATGTATGCTATGCTATGTACAAGACCTGATATATCGTATGCTCTAAGTGTTACGAGCAGATATCAATCGGATCTTGGTGAGGGTCACTGGGTATCTATCAAGAATATCCTAAAGTACTTAAGAAGGACTAAGCATATATTCTTAATATATAGAGGTAGAGATCTCGTAGTGAGTGGGCATACGAATGACAGCTTTCAGTCTGACCAAGATGACTCTAAATCCCAGTCAGCTTATGTTTTCACACTAAATGGTCGAGTAGTCAGTTGGAAGAGTTCCAAACAAGAGACGACTGCAGATTCGACAGTCAATTCAGAGTACATTACAGTTGCGGAAGCGGAAAAAGAAGTTGTTTGGATCAAGAAGTTTATAATGGAACTTAGAGTGGTTCCTAGCATAGTAGACCCAATATTGATGTATTGTGACAACAATGGGGACTATTACTCAAGTCAAGGAACTAAGGTCTCATTAGAGGTCTAAGCATGTACTCAGAAGATATCAACTGACCATAGAGATCATTTAGAGAGGTGATGTGAAGATTATCGATGATCCTTTAACTAAGCCACGTCCTCAAGTGAAATTTGATTCTTGTGTACTCACCTATAGTATTAGACACAAAGGCGATTAGCTTTAGTGCAAGTGGGAGATTGTTAAAGTAGTGTTGTAAAGACAATCACCTTTAACACTTTTGTAAAAACTTTATTTTGATTAATAAAGTAAAAGAAATTTTTCGTTAATTTGATATTCATTTATATATGAATTGATTTTGAACTTAAATTGAATTAATGAAATCCATGATGCAAAACATAGCATGAAGGAAATCATGGTGAGATCATGATAATAGGATTCCTATCATGTGCAATTATATTATCATCTAAATAATCCTTAGTCATAGGATTAATAAAATAGGACATTATTAATCCAGGCAGACTAGCACATGTTATATTCCTTGATTTGATCAAGTAGTGGATCTCATAAACTGTAAATATGAAATGTTTAGAGTTAATATGTGAATGCTTACTAAGGGTAGTAAGTACATCGGATGACCCGCTGTGAGATTATCATATAGAAGATCTATCGAATGTTAATGATTAATCTCATCATAGCAATTGTGCAAATATCCTTAGACTTGAGGTACTCAAGCATATGTTGGATACCAATTTTGCACTTTGACAACATTCTTTGTTACCTCAAGACGAGGTCGCTTTTAGGGTGGTGATTGGGTACTGCTATTGGTATTTAAAGGTAATTGGGTAGTTAATAAAGGATTCACCACTCCTAATAGAAGGAGATGATACCCATGACCTCTTGTTGGGGTCATTACTTGGGAATCTCTGGCCAGAGTATTTATGTATCATAAAGAGAGTTTTCAATGACGCATAGAGTAATGAGATCTAAACATAAGATCTAATATCACTTGGACTAGATGTGACGTAGTCAGTTTAGTGGGAGTTGACACTTAGCCTATACTCCGAACCAAGTGGGGTATAGTATGGTGAAAGGACGAATTGCATAATAATTGTCTATGGAAAGGTTCATATGTTGGATAATTAACTATTCAAGAGTTCATTTATTAATCCACTTATATTTCGACAAAATGGCATCATAAAATCCTTCATGATTTGATTGAATTAAGAGTTAATTCAACTGCCTAAAATAACCGAGAACCTAAGGGTCACACACATAAAAGATTGGATGAAAAACAAGTGTGTATGGCCTAATTTAAGTAGGCTATGACTGTACATCATAAGGCCACATTCGTGCATCATAGGGCCATGATCATGGCAGAAGGAGAGCTCAATTTTTAAAAGTGTAATAGAGGGCACAAAATAGTATATAAGTGAGTTCTTCACTTATGTACATGAGCTTTCTTCATTTCTTACACACTCAAGTGATAGAGAAAGGGTTTTAGAGGAGTTCTAGAGTGAGAGTAAAGTATCTTGAGTCTTGTTCTTGCTATTTATGCAATTGTTGCATGAATCAAAGTGCATACAAGAAGATTCTTAGCCTATCTTCCATCATCTTGAGCATCTACTAGAACTCATCTAGTTTGATTCCCAAATAACCCTTATACATTGTTTCTTCTTCCTTTCATGTTCTTGGAGATCAAGGAAGGGTTTTGTGTTTGCAATGACCCAAACAAGGAGAAGAAACAACAAAGTAGGAAATACAAAAGGTAAAAAGTTTTGTTATTTCATGTTCTTTACATATCTTTACATGCATGCATGTATGATCTAGGTGTTTTGGGGTTATCACAGTATCAGAATCTTGATTCAACATTTCTGTTGCATCTACATGCATGTGATGCATGCAACCATGGCTACCCCAAAAATCATTCAAATTAGAATTTTTTCAGAATTCATGTCCTTTAAGAGCTACTTCATTTCATTCTAGTCTAGCTTCCATATTGGTTACATTAAATCTCACAAAAATTTGCTCATTTGTTTCATTGCCATTCACTTTATACCATCATACATATAGTCCTAACTTTTCCAAATTTGAAAAAAATTTAATAAAACTTATCTTTAGCATGAATTCATCATCAATTATACTTCAAATCCTAACTTAAATCATCCATATAACAGCCTATAAACTACTATTGTCATGCATCTAAAAATAGAACCGAAGTTACCCCTTTCATTCATCATTTTCCAGCACAATTTCAACGCCAATACCACGTTCAATCTATCCCTAATCAGTCATCATAATTTCTACTAACACATGCCATAATAGATCCATATTTCATTTACTTGTTTTGCTCAAATTCCACCTCAATGTATTTAAGCCTGCTTTGCCTCACATGCATGAAAAATCATCTCAAGAACAATAAGGGAGTAAGATGAGTTTTAGCAGAGACAAGAAGAAGACAACAGAATATAACTATCTTTCTGAAGAAATTAACAAAGTGTTTGAGGTGGTAATGGACATAATTTAGAGTAAAACTCAAGATGTGAGAGTGGAGTGAGTTTCGGTAGTGGTAGGGAGAAGAAGGAATGAGTTACACTAGAATACAATGAAGATGATTATGGATGTGTCTATGTAGTATGGTGTTGGCGTAAGATAAGTTTAAGGACACTTGTCAATTGTCTAAACTAGCTACATGTCTACTCATTAGGCTGCCATTTGTCACTCAATTCTCTAAGCCATTTGTCACTCAATACGTCACTTATTTAATAGGTTTAGTCATCCTAAATTTTCACATGTCAACTTATCTTACCACTTGAAATTTTTTTCCTAGGCTAAATGTACATATTAATTGATCAATCTCCCAATTGCAACAATTAACTCCAAATTACTAATTGTAACCCATCAATTCTTTTTATTGGTAAATCAAAATACAAGACATTAGAAATGCACAATCATATTATAATCATTTTGAAACTTTCATACCCCGAAACATGTCAATTGAGTATAATTTTTCTAAATCAAAATTCATGTATGTATGTTCATATTATGCATGTGAATGAAATCGTAAAATAATATCCTAAATGCACCAAATTCATTATAATAAGATGTAATTCATGTGACTAAGTAATCTAAAACTCTAGCTCTCAGCAGTTTTGGAAACCAACTATTACATATGATATAGGCATGTCTATACCCATGTCTTTTCTCAAAAATTAAAGTTTTAGAAATAATGGAACAAATAGTTGGCAACACAACATATCATTAGCTATTTCCTTACCTAAAGAAGACACAGTAAGGAACACAATAGAAGAGACAAATGTGTCTATACATATGCAATTCTCCAAATAAGAAGTAAAAAGAAACAAGAACTAAGACATGATCATATCCTAAGTTGTTTGCCACCAAATTTGGATATAAATAGGTATGTAAACCTTAATTTGATAAGATTTTTGGCATTCTTTTACTTTTATATTTAAGATTAATGGTCAGGAGAAAAAAAAAGCACCTTAAACAAATGTTGAGAAGCTTTTTTCAGTAGAGTAAAAGCTCTAAATTCATCGTAGTTAAGCATATCACATTAGAAAAACAAGATCAATTTTAGATTCTTCTTTTATTTTATTTTTTAATTCTTTAATTACGTTTACTAGGTGGAACACGATAAGTGACTGGTTTTTCAAAATGTCTAAATAAGGGAACCCTAGTTATTGTCTTTGTATGGATTAATTCAATTTTATTTATAAAGTGATATTTTCTTTATGAGTATCTTTGAGTATTCATATTATTGATTAAATTGAAGCCACTAATAAGATTATATCATAATTTCCATAGGGATGATCTGATGGGATCTTCGTGTGAGCAGACCATGATTTAAATATTAGAAGTTGCATATGGTACTAAATATATGATCATAAATATCCTCTAGTTTAAATCAAACCTTACATGGAATTTAGCCAAACTTAATTTATTCGTTATGGTTTTAGTTGGATAGAAACATTGCTTAATCAACTTAAAAATAAGTTGTTATAACTTAATTGAGAGAAATTAATTAACTAAGGAAATTTATTTAGTTCAAACTGTAAAACTTTATTAATAATTAAATTTTGACTTCAAAGATAATATTAGGGGAAATCTTATTTTTATATGTATTCAATTATGCTTTCCTATATTAAGTAATTACTATGATTCTTTTGGTGGTTTCCCCTTGGTGGTTTTATTTTGTTCTTAAATTCCAAACAACAATCAATCTCTTTAATTTACTAGATTTTCATCACTTCTTTATGGGATCAATATTTTATTCACTAATCTATTATTATCAAATGATAGGTGTACTTGCCTTAGAGCACACCTATCATTTTAAATAAAAAATTAAAATTTCAAATTCATTAGAGCATGAGAACTAAAATATATTGAACTTAGTTTGAATAAAAATTTTCAATCTCATTCTACTGAAAAGATTTATCTATATTGCTAGTCAAAGAATCTAAATATCAAAGTTACTCAAATTTACAAACCCTACATCAAAATCATGGAATGGACAAGTTAACACAAGATGAAATAGAAGATAAACAATGGGTGTATTATATATGTAAAATATTATTTTGTTTACGATAAGAATTTATTTTAAAAGAGATGACAACCTAAAATAATATCTTGGAAGTGATTTTAGGTTCATGCAGACTAATTATTAAATAATCCTCCAACCATCTACTCCAATTATGGAAGGGAATGTTATGTACCACATAAATATATGGTAGAAAATGACTTAAAGTTGATCAAAAGGGGGGCTATTCTTTTGAAAACGACTGGATACATTACAATTTTTATCCATAAGTGATGGATGGATTTGGTAGGCATAACTTTTAGAACTACCACTAGTAAACATCCATTAGGTGGTCACAACTTTTAGAAGTACCATTAGTACACTTAAAGCCTATTTGTTTCCATTTATGTTTTAAACTTTTTATTTTTATTTTCAAATTTAGTATAGAATAATTTGTTTGTTTAAGCTTTTTGTTTTAATTTCTTCCAATTTTTAAATTTTATGAAAACCATAAAAAAAGTACTTTTTTATTTCTAATTTTTATAAATTGATTTACTATCAATTAAATATTTTTTAATTATTAATTATAATTATGAATATTTTATATTTAATTAGCTAAAATTAATTATTAATAAAAACTATTAATAATTTAATTTTTAAATAATTTATTAAAAATTTTGTAACTAAATTAAAAATTTTTAATAAAATAATTAAATTTAAAATATCTTCAAAACATATATATTTCAAATAAATTTTGGTTTAATAATTAAAATATATTTAAAATAAAATTTTAATTTTTATTAATTTTTGAATTATTTATCATAATAAAATAAAAAATTTTATAATAATTTATTAATAAACATTACATAAGAGATTAAAATAAATTTAATTAATTAAAAATAATTTATTTTAAATTTTTAGGTGATTTGTAATTACCATTAAAAATAAAAATATAACTAAATTGGCATTAAGAATTAATGGCTCTTTAATTTGCTACATTTGTATCCATTTATAATCACACTTATCAAGAATTGTTTGACATTAGGGAAAAAAATAGTACGTAATCACAACGTTCAAAAAGAAAATGATTATGATAGACTTGAAAATATTATATTTCAAAATGTTATAGTTTTAAAATATTAAAATATTTTTCTATGAAATGTGAAGATCTTAAAATGATTATTTTGATAATAACAAAGACTTAACATATTTGGAACTAAAGCATTCCTATTTCTTTTTTTTTCAAAATTTATATGTGCCCAATAACTAGAAATCCAAATAGATAGCTATTATACGAAAAGACTAATATCCTATGAAGAATTTAATTATATGTTTTTAAAATATTTTAAATGATGAAGCAATTAAGTTTTGAATTGTTCTACAGTCTATAAGCTAAAGATTACAATCTCTCAATTTTGCACTAAATATTAAGAAGTGAAAGAAATTTTATATGATTTTATAAATAAAGATATATCTACAAACAATTTGAACAAAGTGTAAGAAGACTATTAAAACATTGCATATCTAAATAACTACTATGATTTATTTCTAGTGATTTCTCCTTGGTAGTTTTTTTTTATTGTAAATTCTGATCAACAATCAATCTCTTTAATTAATTAGTTAGGTAATAGTAAAAAAATTATTAGATTTTCATCGCTTCTTTGTTGAATCAATATTCTATTGACTACTCTATTACTACCAAACAATAGATGTATTTGCCTTAGGTTGTGAGTAATATTTTTCAATAAAGAAAATTTTGACTTTATTATCAAGATAGCAATTGGTGTTTAGAGAATAAGAGAACTATTATCAAAATTATCAAGATTTAAACAAATCATTATAATCCTTATTGTGATCTTATCTTTGTTATTTCAATAAATTAAGAGTTCAATCATTGCATAATCATTTGCTTATATGAAAAATAAATAAATCCTTTTATAATCACGAAAAAGGATATTTTTATCTTTAAGAAAAGCCTCTTGATCTTCAAGCAAACTCATGTAATGTTTTTCAATCACATTTTTATCAAAAGAATATGTTTTATCTTTAAAAAGACTTGAGAGTTGAAGTTTTTAATTTGGTTTCATAAGGAGTTCAGCTAGTTTGGATCGACTAATCAAACAAAGTGATAAAGCCACATAATACACAATGTTCAACCAACTTTATCTTCAATTCAATAACAGTTCAATAATGGTAACTCAACTAGTCGGAGGGATGTGTCAGGCTAGCTGATGATATGTTCCAAAAATAAAAAGCAACTTTATGTCTGGTTAGGAATAGGCATATTAATGGGCCGGGCTGGGCCACAGAAGGCCAGCCCATGGGCCGTTTAGGCCAGCCGATGGAGAGGCCCACGGGAAGGCCCGGCCCGCCTAGCCCGCTAGGGCTATGGGCCACCCGCGGGCCATTTTTGGCCCGCCATATTTTTAATAAAATTTTTAAAATAAATTCAAAAAATTGTTGTTTTATTTTT
>JAOSBN010000177.1:12166306-12183061 GCA_027563595.1 Erythroxylum suave
TGATCTTTAAAAGGTGGAATCCAAGTTGGACTTCTATTCCATATTGAATTTGATCTTTAAAAGGTGGAATCCAAGTTGGAGAAGGAAGAGGAGGTGGCGCATCCTTATAGAGGTAGGATTCCTAACACGAATAGGAAACCTAATCCTAGAAGGAGTAGGATTACTTGCGATCATATTTTTCATCGCTGCTTCTATTTTTCTCCTCAAATTACCAAAACAGGAAATCCTTGTCAGAATAGGAATCCTTGTGCAACTAGGATTCCTAATCCTACTGGGATTAAGATTTGGCAAGTTTGACCATTTCTACTCATTTTGAGCTCCTCTTTCCAAACTCGAACTCTGTTTCTACAAATTCCACCTCTTTAAGTTCATTTTTATATCTACTATTCAAATGTACCTGAAAAGCATAAAAAAAAGATAAGTGTAACATTTAAGACGGAAAATGTGAATAAATACAAGTATAAAGGAAATAAAAAGATAAGAAAATATCAGTGTATCACGTGGTGAACATTTTGCTTTTTGTTTACTTTTGTATTCTTTTGAGGCTCATCAATGCCCTTTTTCCTCGCAGTTTTGAGCCTATCAGGGCTTTGTTTGAATTCTAATGGCCTAATAGTTTCTTCATTACTAATAGGTCAATCTTCATACCAAGGGGTCAGTCTTCATACCAGGTGTCGGTTGAATTGCCTTCCCATATGCTTTCACATATTCAGTCTTCCATAACCAAGTAGCAGTGTACTATTCAATATTAACCCCACTGTCACTGATAGCCAGAGAGGTTATATCTCCTACAAGAAAATATTTTTTTCTAAAGCCTCACCATATATCTGCTCTGTCCATGATCAATCTCATACCCTCCTTCTCCATTATGATGCACTGAACAATGTTGAGCAATCATGACACTCTTCTCAATTGCTTACCATATTCTTAAATTACCCTTCCACTTGGTAGCCTCTCTCCTTTTTTCTCACAATTCTTTTCATCAATCTCTTATTAGATGCTTAAATAACCCTAAAACTAATAGTTTCCTTGCATTAACTAAAGTCTTATTGAAGGCCTCACATAAGTTATTGTTAACTAACTCAATAATATAATCTTCCCTTTGGAAAGCCTGGCACCATTGCTGAACTAGTGAATAACTCTCAATATCTTCTGCTGCCCTTTGGATCTTGGCTCTGAGGTTATCCAAATTTTCTTCATATTACTTTACTATGAAGGATTTTGCAATTTTCAAAAAATGCTTCTTCTTCTCTTCCCCTTTATGTCCTCTTCCATGCCAATTGATATAACATGTCTAGCACAAAACCTGTGCTTAGCATCTGGACACAAATCTGTAATGGCTCTATGAAGTCCCTACAATAAAAAACATAACCATTTGAATAGGCATGTGGATGCAACTCTACATATTTCATAACAGTTATACTCTTAATGAAAGTAAAAACAAGATTGATGTGAAACTTTTACATTTTGTTGGTTAGTCATTATAGTCCAACCAATTCTAGAGCCTAAGTGAGGTAAATCTTCTTTCAGTCTTTCAATGAACAACTTCCATGTGACTGTCGACTTAACTTCAACCACAGCCTAAGCAACATGAAACATTTAATTGTTTCCATCTTTCCCCACAGCTTATAGAAGTTCACCCTTTATTTTGGTTTTCAGCCAACATCTATCTAGTCCAAGAAAATGCCTGCATCATGCCTAAATCCATATTTAATAGCTTCTAATCATATGTATATTCTTTTAAATACAGGTGGAGATATTGGAACTGATCGAGACACTGTCAATGTAACAGTGCTTCTTGGGTTTGGTCTGCCTAATAGCATAAGACCGAAGCTTCTTAAACTCCTCTTTAAAGTTGATCACAACACTGTCTACTATGTTTTTCTTTGCTCTTCTTAGCATACTCATGGACACTTAAACACCTAAACAATCATTAACATGAAATTTTATATCATCATTCTTAAAAAATGGCTCCCTTTTAAGCTTATCCTTCAACAAGTCAACTAAGATGTTGGTGTTCATTTTAGGATTTATATATACCCTATTATAGTCATGATTGTTCTTGACTTTCCTAACTTGAAATGATTGCAGCTTCTTATCAAATGCCCCATATATATATATCCCAATGGTAGCTCTCTGTCCTTCATTTACCTTGGACAAAGTTGGGCTTATTTTTGGTAAACATGACAGCCATCTTTGTTTGATGAGCAACAAACTCACTACAAGCTTAATCAATGTCTTTAGATAAAAATTCCAACTAATGTTTTGTTGTTAGTGGGTGCTTTATTATGTAATTATCTATAAAATTAGGTTTCTCTAGATTTTGATTAGTGTAGTGTAGGTTACTTTCCTTTGATTACCAAATGATATCTTTAATGTCATATAAAATTGTGGGTTTTGTGATTTGGCAATTGGATATGTCATTAAGGATGGTGTTAATAATAGTGTTTAACTTATTATTGTTATTACTCTGAATAATTCAGGAATTTAAACAATGAATGTTTAATGTCAGTTATTAATTGTAGATGTTATAAAATGCAATGTCACATATGGATTCATCAATATCAATAAAAAGGAGCTAAAATAGTAGTGGATAAATATTTTATTGATGTGGAATAAGGAGTCCATTAATAACCTTGTAAACTACTAAAATTCCCATTAAAAGATTTTATGAATGTAATTTGAAATAAATTGTAAGAAGTAATCTATTGATGTGTTTGAATTTAAATTTAAATTTTATATTTATTGCTATAGAAAAGGGTTATCACTTCTTTCTTTGATAGAATGAAGATGTAATAGAGAAGATGAAGCATGTAATTAATTCCTTAAAAGTTAAGAATAAGAGATAAGTGCATTGCATTATGAAGTTACTATGGTGGATGAAAAACCAAGTAGGATTTCCTAAGAATATTTTAAAATAGAAGAACAAATGTCCTATGTGAAAAGAAAGTTGTCCAAATTGAAAGGGATGTTGAAACTTGTTGGTGAAGGAGAAAAGTTGCAAAAATTGGAAGTTTATTACAATTTAATATGCATGATTTAAATTGTAGTATTGTTTGTACTTCTAGAGCTACTTTACAAGTTGTTTTTATGGATATGAGTTGCAAAAAAATTGGCCTTTATTTTTTCAAACATGTTGGAGAGGCTAATAATAGGATAGCATACATTATTATTATTGAATCTTATCTTGTTCTAGTTATCAATTAAATATCCATGATTCAATTATAAATGTTAGCCTTTTATTTGTGAAAATGCTTCTAGATTAAGTATAACGTAATTAGGAAAAACAAAATGGAGTTCTAAACATTAAACCAGTAGAATATACATACGCTGGTAGTATTCATAAAATGAATTTGTCCACAACAGTGAAAGCGTTGTAATAACATTTATGACAATAGTTACTTGTCCAAAAAAAAATTGTTCCATAACATAATATCTTAATTACATTTTAAAACAAAGTAAAAAAATCTATAATATTTATGTCACTAATTTATAGTCTGCTCAAGTCTCTTATTCTTGAAATTTCTAAGTGGTCTACCAATATAATTTGACTTTTGCATAATTAGTCATTAATTTGATGTTGCAGTCAACATCAAAACTAAAAGTCCTTCCTATACAAAAGTCACACTTCAATTTACATAATTTTTTTCTTTAACGATTATTGGTTATAGAAGTAAAATATAAAACACTTATATTATGGTGTATGATTCATATACACAAGTGTGTAATTTATAAGTGTCTCTGAATGAGCATAAGCATTTCCTGGAGTGTGTTGGATGAACATGACTGTATTCCAGATTATGTTCTTTTTTGGAATGCTAAGGTAAACACACCGGTAAAATTTTGGAACATATGAGTGTTAAAATAGCATAGGAACTTTTTAGACAAGTTATAGTATAGCCACGTATAGGATAAGATATACTATTAGACATCAATTAGAAATGATTGGAAGAATCAATCTTGTATACACTTACTATTAGTAATGGTGATCCAATTACCTTGCAAGAAACTATAGATAATCAAAATAAGGATAGATTAATAGTGTTGGGCACCGTTCCGAAACCCAACTCTTAATCGGAATCATATAACGTGAGCGTAAACCAATGATGTCTCCTTAACCATCACTGATTTCCTCTCCTTGCTCTGATAACACAGCTGTTGGATCCCGTTTTCGGAGCCCAATGTTCGAAGTCATACATGAACACATTACCTTGTAGGGCCCTTTTGATGAAATCTCATTAACCAACTTAGGCTAATCTCCATTCTTATAACATCCCAAAATTTCCATAATTTGAACACTTGAGATACGACAATCCATTCTTATGTTTATATCCTCAAACGTCATCCAACAGTCACCCTAATCAAATCACTCATTTTTATCTCTTATTTTCATAACAAACTCAATACATTTCAATCTCCATTCAAGCTTAAATATTTCAGAGAAAAGCATTGGTAGGTCTACGATTTGCATATGTACATGCTTCGGGACAATTAGCATAACTTTTACTATGGGTGTCAGATCATGGTCATTCAAGCATGGTTTCGAAGAGTGATTCGTGTTCTACAACTTTTGTGAAGACTCTCGAGAGAGATTATGGCTATTTAGAAAGTCAAAATTTGCACATTTTTAAAACTGTCCCGAGAAGGTCCACCTAATAGACATCAAGTCCCTTTAAACGAACATGGACTGGTCTGGGACCTTTTCATACCCAAGAAGGTCCACCTAGCGGACATTAAAGTCCGTTTAACGGACACTTATGGGTCAAATTTCACATTTCCAACTCCTTAGGCTACCTATGACCTATCTTATGCATATCTATCATTCCTAACTCAAATTTCTCATCATTTTCACTTCCATTTCAACTCAATATCACTCACAATCAATTCATCAACTATGTTTAGGCATCATCCCAAAAACACCATTATTCAACTGTATACATTTATCCTGAGATTCTACACATGTTCAACCCCATTTACCATCTTCATTCATCTCCAACTTATCACACTAGTTCTTCATAGTTCAAGAAACCATAGTACTTGTGACACTACTTCTTCCCCTTTCAAAACACCACATTCTCTCATTCTATTAGATCAAAATAGAAAAGCAGTAAAATGTCCTGCATACACCCTATGCATCATCACTGACCTGTAACAATCATAACTTGCAAGTTTGTTATCCAAAAATTGCATGCTTGATATCGTTGGAAAGCTAAAATATTAAACTACAACTTTTATGAAGATAACTCAAGTTAAATCTACTTAGATCAATACAGTTTTTAACCTAAAGTCAAACACAATTTCTACACCTAGGGAAGACTTGAAATAAGAAATATACAAATACAAGATGATTAAGCACAGACACACTAGAAACTTCTTCAATTCCTCATTCATTTCCAAATCAAAATGAAGTTCACATATAGCTATATTACAAAACAACATTACATCAAGTCTTAACAAAAGATACAAAATATACATTGGATGCTCAATGATCAATGTGCTTATAAAGCTATCCAAAAGTCTAATCACTAACTTAGTACAAAATCTAACTATCTTCAAATTTGTCCAAATGTCTTCCAAGGATCACTGATCTTCTTGATCTGCATTTGAGGAGGGAAAATTGTGGGTTGAGCTACACAACTTAGTGGCTAAAATATTTATAGCCATTGGCAACAAGCCACACAATCAAACATATATATATATATATATATATATATAAACATTCATATAGGCATACACTTCTTATCTCATTCTAGAATGATAATTCGGCAATTACAATTCTAATTCACATTTCACAATTCAATTCATCATCACATAGGACATATTGGATGTAATTTAACATCACAACATAACACTCAAATTTGCATCATAACTTAACATATGCACGTGCAAATGCACGACAAATGGCTTGAGGGTTCCGTGAAACAAAACAGAGAAACCGAAGTTTACTCCGTGAAAAGAACGAGTCCATTTTCGGATCTCGTGTGCCATCAACGGGTAGTCGGGAGAAGGCTTTATGTTGACGTGCACATGACTACGAAACAATTCCACTCTCGCCCAAACACAATCAACTTTCATGCTCAATTTAATCACAATTTCATATTCTCATGCTTTTATTTATACAAAATGCCATGACACAATTCAATGGCATAACATGATCATACTCACAATTTAGCTATATCAAAATGTCATATATAACATAAAACACATCATAATGCATTTTCCACATCACAGCAATTTCACAATTTACCATTTTAACACACAACACACACATAAGGCATTTTGCTCATTACACAATAATTATAAATAAATTACCCACCTTATAACTTTTGAAAATCCAAACTCAATTTGGCCCTTCCTCTTGCTCTTGGATAGGTTGGTCTTGATTTCCTAACACAATCAAAATTTTCATTCAATTCCAATTCATAAGGAAATCCCCAAAATTTCCATAATCATAACAAAATGAAATTAACACAAATCAAGCTCCAACCTAACCTACCCATACTCCATTTAGGTTAGAAAATCCAAAACCTAGCTTAGAAACCCTAAGATCAAATGGGTTTCTTTAAACCATCTTCTTCCAACACAAAACTCCTTTCTCTCTCTAGAACTCTTTCATTCTCATCATACTCCCATTTCTTTACTAAAGCAAGAAGAAGATGATGAACTTACCTTAAGAAGCTTGATTTCTTCTTCTTCCCACGATTTTTCCTTCCTTTCCCTTCTTTCTCCATGATTTTTCTCTCTTTTCCTCTTCTTTCACGTTTTTCTTCACCCTTCTCTTAGCTTCCACAACAATCTTCCTCTCTTCTTCACATTTTAAGACACAATTTAGCTTGCTTTTCCCTTTTTACCTTCATTTAATTGGTCTTTCCAATTTTGTCCTTCTTTTGACTTTTATGGCTCTAACTCCCTTAATCCACTTAATACCACATTAATTCTAACTAAGTTCCAATATTTTCATCAAATCTTCAATCTTTATTCACATTAACATAATAATTAACTCCAAAAAAAATAGAATAATTAATCTATCAAGACCTCAAAATTTATTTAAATCATTGCCTAACTTCTTCCAAAAATCAAGACCTTTTTCTGATCATGTAATTGAAGGAATTAGATATCACTTCCTTCTAGAAAAATTTTCATCACTATCTTAGTATGACACCAAAATCATTCAATTTGGTTTAGAAATCTAAAAGTTATATCCCAACATTTCTGAACTATTCTTATACTGAAACAATATTCTATTCTCAACTTCCATATAAAAATTGAAATTCTTAAGGACTGACATAGAACTTGACTTCATAAGATAATTTGTAGCCCTATCTCTCTAGTTTAATCCAAATTAAGAATCACCTCATTTGGATAACTAGAGAAAAAGTTATGGCTAAAACACCAAAGCATACTCAATGAACATGTTTCAACTACATTTTTCAGCTTTTAACTTCCAACTTTTTTACATATAATAATTCTAACTTTCAAGAAAAGTTTTGGGGTCCAAAAAATAGGTTCTATGGTGAAATATATAAGGTTTTATAAGATCAAGGAGTTAATTGTATATGATCAAATCTTGTTGGAAAAAGTTCACACTTTAGAAAATGCAACGAATATATTGACAAAGCCAGTTACTATAAAGAATTCTAAACTTTGCTCAGACTTAATCAATGTCTCTAGATGTTATATATGAATATAACCCAAACTATTTCGAGTATATTCACTAACACGAAGATTGTTGTATGACTCATATATGCAAGTGTGCAATCTTGAAATTTCTCTAAAAGAACACGAGCATTTATTGGAGTATGTTAAATGAACACGGTCTAATAGGTGGTGATATGTCAAGGCATGATCTTCTCTAAAATCTTGAGGTAAGACATGTGGAAAAATATAATTACAATATGAGCATCTTAAAATGGTGTAGGAGTTTCCAAAGAAGTGCATGACCTAAAACACTAATGTGTTTGTGTCCATTTTTGTCACTAGAAAGAGTTATGCAGAAGTGGTGAACTACATAGCCTAAAACATAGGTGTGTCTATGTTTGTGTTCTATTCTAAAACTAAATAGTTTAAAACACAGCCTAGATTCAACCATGTCTCATGCCATGTTTGTGATAAATTGTCTTACCTAGAAACATTATTTTAGTAAAATTTAAGATCTAAAGGAATTTTATAAGGAAATCAAGAAAAAAAAATTCTCAATTTGGCAAAATACAAGGCCTTGGATGCTCATCTTAAAAAAGCTTAATATTAAAAATAAGGCAAATTGCATATGTGGAAGGAATTTGTGTCATGTGGAACTAACGAAACAAAGAAAAACACAATTATTAATATGGATATGTTCACACCCATATATTTTCCTAGAACCAAAGTCTAGAAATAGTGTATAATAGAACCAGTGCTCATTTTTGTAGGCAAAACAAATGCAATGTAAAATATGGCTAAACATATGAGCATGCCTATCCTATGTAATTCCCAGATGGGAAGTAGTGAAAAACACAATCGTATCTTAACATGTTTCTGTTGTTATAATTTCTTATAAATATGCATAAAAATCCTAAAGGGAGAAAACTTTGGCATTCTTTTTTGTTTTAGAATTATGGTTGGATGTCAGTGGAATAGAACACCTTAGAGAGATGACGAGCGATCATTTTTAAGAAATGAGAATATTGAAAATCATCTTAATAAGTCAAAGATAATTGGAATATTGAGATTACATCCAGAACTCTATCTATTTTTATTTCTTTCATTCTTTTGTCTATGTTTATTGGTGCAAAGATTATGACTAGCTAAACATTTCTTATGTATAAATAAGGGAACTTTGGTTATTGTCGTTGTTATATTTATTTCAATTATATCTACTAATTAATGTTTATTTATACACAAATATTTTTAATTATTTTTAATGTTGATCTAACTAAAGTTAGCAGATGGATCATATTGTAATTTTCACATTGACAATTCGAGAAAACTTGCATATAAGTGACCATAGCTTAAATATTAGGTGTTGCATAGGCTACTAGAAATAAACTTACATAAATCCTCTAGTGTTATGATCAAATTTTTTGTGGAATTTCACAAATCTTAATATGTTTTTAGAAGTTTAATTCAGGTAGGACATCGATTATTCAACTTAGGAATGTGTGGTTTTAATTTGACCAGCAATTCGTCAATTTAAGAAACTTCACTATTCTATATTATAGAGCCTTCTTGATGAATTAAATCATGAACGCAAATATAATGTTAAGGGAAGTCTTATCTAGATGTTTATTTATATATGAACTCTTTTCTTGATTTCAAGCTTTGGTTTATCTCTAATAGGCTTAGGTATAATTTTAGATTTAATTTTCAATCATAAAACTAATCATTTTATTTAGTTAATTACGTAATAGTAGAATATTGTTTTAAGTATTTACCACATGTTCATGTGATCAACACTTAATTCACCACTATATTACTACCAAATGATAGATACACTTTTCTTAGATTATGATAAAATATTTTGATAGAGAAAACTTAAGTAAAGAAAAAAACTCACCAAAAAGTAACAGGCAAAGTCAAAATATCAAAAACCAATAGTCAAACGGAGCCAAATTCAAAGCGCAAATTAGATACAATATGTCAATGTTAATATAAATACAGGAGGAAGAGATAAAGGAAGAGAAAGGGTTTCAAGGACATTAGGTTATGAAGAACACTACAATAAATCAACTAGTGCAATGGAATATCATGCCTGGTGAGAAAGGTTATGTAATAATAATATAACAGTACAAAACAAATAAACAAGAATACAAGAAGATTTAAAGAGGTTCAGTCAATTTTTATATGCCTATATCCTTAAGACTAAGAGTAACTATTATTCACTATTCTATAATGATAATGATGATTACATTAAACTAGGTATATCAAAGTATATTTGCTTCCAAACTTTAACTGGTATAATCCTAAACAAATCACCCATCACTACACATAATTGATTTTAGACATGATTTCAATAAAACCTAGAATTCTTCTAAAGCTTAAATTTCAACTCAAAACATTTTTTATCTAAATTATTATATTGTAAACCCAGACTTGAGCATGATCATATCCTAACGATGATTTACAATATTCTTTTTAATGGAATATAGTCACAGATACACCCATATTGTAGGTTGTGTAGTTCAATGCTTCTTTGTAACTCTTTTTAGTGAGGAAAATAGATATAAACCTGAAGGAAGAACTGTTACTGTTTTAATTAGTGCCTTTGAACGTGCAAAGGCCCTTATTGGGAATCTAGAAATCGAGGATTCATTTACCTTTACTAACTCTCATGTCACTTGGAATCTAAATAAATAATTATATCATTGTCATTTATCGATGCAACCAACTGGACTCAGCTTTAACGTTGATTTATTGTTATATCTATAAGAATTTGTCAAACAACCTCTCTAATAGTTTGGGGTCAATCTGCGTACTATTGAATGTGGACTGTTATTGTTCTAGTTGTATGACTGTATGAATTGTTAAACTTCTAATTCAAAGTTCGTACTACTCCATATATCATATTATTATATTGAACAAATTATTTAAAAATTTTTAACAAAATTTTGCAAAGTTAGTAAATATTAATGATTAATTAATAACACTATTTAACGCTTAAAATTATGTTGTGTATTTTTTTAATAATACGTTGTAAATATTCAAAACAAATCTATAATAAAATATATCTCAACTATGATAGATTATAAAAATATTAGTTTAACAATTTTGAAAAATGTTAATCATTTGGTGACGATTTTTAGAAATCCTCATTAAATTTCTAAAAATCATCACTAAATACGTACCATTTAGTGACGATTTTCAGAATTCGTCACTGAATGTGTAACCTTCTGTGACGATTTACGAAAATCGTCACCAAATATTAACCTTTTAGTCACACTTCAAAATATCGTCTCCAAATATTGACCTTTGGTGATGATTTCCCGGATTGGTTTGACAAGCTATGGTGACAGTTTTTGAAAAGCGTCACCATAAGTCTATTTAGTGACAAATATTTGCAATTGTTGCCCATCGTACATCATTTTATGACATTTTTTTTAATCGTCACTAATTGTTCAGCATTTTGCGATGATTTTTGTTATACGTCACAAAATATTTTCCCTTTTGTCATGCTTTTCGATTTGGTCGTTAAATTGTTAGTTTTCATGACGATTTTTTTAAATCATCGCAATATGTTTACTTTTGGCGACGATTATGTAAATGTCGCAAAAGAAAACGTCAGTAAATATAGTATTTGTTATAGTGGATGATAATTTTAATTGTTAAAATACTAAAACATTCTTACGAATATCTATTTTATTTAAATCCACATTATATAAGTGAAAAGGGCACTTTGAAATTCATTTATCGAAAAAATAATGGTTAAATAAGAAACTTTAATAAATTTAAAGTTAAATTGGCAAACATAAAAGTTTGGAGATTAACGTTGACTTAGAGTGCATTTGGTTCAGCTTCTAGTAGGTGGAAAAATACTTATTTCCACCGCAAAAGTTATTTTAAGAAAAAAAATGAGTATTTGGCTATAAACTTCAAGAGCACTTTTGGAGTAAAAATAGCTTTTTCAAAAGCTCAAATTTGAAGCTTTTCAAAAAAGCACTTTTTCAGATAGATTTTTTATATCAATTAATGAGCCTAATTTTTAGTCTCTTTTACCCTTATGCTTTACACATAATTCCCACAATATCCACAAACACATCTTCATGTTTATTTTGATATTTATATAATATTATTTGAATTTTTTATATGTTTTAATATTTATTTTTTAAATTAGTTTTACTTATGTTATAATCTATAAAAAAATTTGGTTAAATATATTTTCATTTATGTTTTATATGGTTTAAAATTATATAATAATTAATATATTGTGCGTTGTATATTGTTTAATATATTTTAAATAATATTTATATGCGTGCATAATTTTATTATAAAATAACATATAGTTAAAATTAATAAAAGTGTTTTTATTTTTATGTTGCAAAACAGTCTATTGTATGAAACTCTTTTTAAAAAGTTGTTTTTTTAATTGACAGTCAAACAGTCAACTGACTTTTTAGAAAAGTTCTTTTCAGAAAAGCTCTACTGACAAAAGTTCTACTAATATAAGCTCAACCAAACAGACACTTAATATTAAAGTTGAGGGACGAATTTGAACATTTTTCCTATTAAAGAAGGACCAAAATACAATGGAAAGAATAAATTTGGGAAATAAGGCGTAACATTGGCCTAGTAGCGATACTTGTAAATTGGAACATAAGGCTTGTGATCGGCAACGCGCAACAGTTTTCTTACGGGGTCGCAACCCCTATCGTTGTCTTAATTAAATTCAATAGTCAACATTTAACGCACATTGAGCCCAATCCCATTCCAATTGGTCAGACGAAGACCTTCTATGATATGTCAAAGTTATATTCATCCTCATAAAATCGACTCTTTCTTTCTCTCTTATCATATTGTCATCGTCCTCCTCGTCTCTTGTGCTTCCTCTTCTCTCACAGATGCCCAATCTTTTGATGATCTTCTGCTCACCACGCATTTCCCCATTATTAACTCTCTTAATTTTTTATACGCTTTTACTTGCTAAAAAAATCTCATGTGTGGATTCACAGTACTTGGCCTGCAATCCTAACAGCTGCGGTGACGGCCAAACCATCAAATTTCCGTTTTATATCAGAGACCAGCAAGAACCCTTCTGTGGCCACCCTAGATTCGAGGTTTTTTGTAGTGGAAATGACAAGCCAATCCTCCGAATCCAACGCAATCAATATGTAATTCACCAAATCTTCTACCATGACCAATCTGTTCGTGTCTCAAACGAAGCTGTTTTTGCCGGCAGCAACTCTTGCTTTCGTCCAATCCAAAACATGTCTCTGCCTGAAGACCGTTTCACGTTGTCTCCTAACCAAAACAAGTTCCTTTTGCTTTCGGGTTGCAACAGAACGATGGGATTCAATGATACTGAACTTATTGGATACAAGATCGGTTGTTATGGTGATAATACTAGAAACGATTCCGCAATTGCAATGTTGGAAAACGATCCCTTGTTGAGTTATGCATTAAAGCTGTGTCCAAATGTGGTGAAAGCTCCCGTGACTTTGGAAGAGGACCGGGCAGAAGGTGGTGAAATGCTGCTGAAACGCGCACTGGAGAGAGGTTTTATGGTGACTTGGACAGCAACCAATTGTAGCGAATGCGAGGATAGTGGTGGCAGGTGCGGTTTCCATAGCAATATGACCCAATTCAAGTGTTATTGCCCCGATGGTCCTCATTCTCGGAGTTGCAAGCCCGGCAAGTCATCTTCTTCTGTACAAGCAAAGTTTTATGGTTATTTTAATTTTTCTTTTTTTCTCTAGAGCAAGGATCTAGTGGTAATGATTGATGGTAGTGACAGTCGCCACTTGTCTTGTACATGTGCTCTTGCAAGTTGTGTGTCATGCTCGGCTGCATTTGTTCACATAAGATTACAAAAAATCTTCACCGTGTCCGTTTAGGATAGGGTCGCCTTCTTAGACTGGTTCTTTTAAGAATTTGGTTTTCATCAGGGCCGTGGCATTTGTTTTGGTGGTGGAACCCAAACTTGTGGTGTCGGTTGTGGCGGCTAAAAGCTTCCGCTGCCTATTTACTTAATTAGGTAAGAGTTTAATGAATGATAGGACTAGTAATTCCCAACATAGTTAAAACCTTGAATTCCTAGTCCTTTAGATTGCTCGGGAGAGTAGCTCTAGTCGTCTCAAACATCTACTTATGCTTGTTTCTCTTTACAACATGATTACGTCACCTTATGCGTGGACATCAATTAAAATTGCCTATAAAAAATTAAAGTTATGTGGCTTTTTTTAAAATCCAAAGTTGAGAATTTCATAACTTTATTAGTTATTAGACTTGGTTGATGACTTGATCGGGGTACATACAGAGGGACTTCTTGGCAGCAAGTTTAATATTAGTGATGTATTAAAGGTTAACGAAAGCTTTATGATATTACTATTTGGGTTTGAGGTTCCTATAGTATGAAAGTTAGTAAAGTAGTTTTATGGCAAAATGATATTTAATATGATTATTGATTTACAAATTAGTGTGATGCGATTATGTTCTTATTAGTTGACAATAAGTTTATCAAACCTACATTTGAATTATTGAAAATTCATATAATTTAGTAATTATTAAGATATACGAGTCCTTTATGTTAGATTTAGATTATTAAATAATTTCAAACATCAACAACGATAAGTCTAAATTATTTCTAAAGATTATGAATTTTAGAAAATTTTATTAATCTTTCAAATTTTAAAATTTTTTTGTAGTTTTTATTTTAAAAAACATTTCTTCTCTTAAGTTTAGGTTTATACACGGCTTGATAACAACCTGGTTTTTCAATTCACCAAGTTCTCTTTTATTTTGTGTATTAAATAGTATTGAAGAAAGACCAACTTGCCCCGTGCCAGTTAGTATTCAATACTTTGACCAAAAGTTTCTACTTTGTAGAATTGACAAAACATGAGACATGTTTATATGCCTTTTCCGCATTAACTATACCATCTCATAGACCAATTTGCTTTTAATTTTTGATTATATCGGTAGGAGAATATACTTGCATCTCTATTCTGAAATCTATATTCCACAGTTGTAGATTATGCCATCATAATTCATAAACGATGTCTTCCACGAAGACTAATTTTATAACACTTTGTTGACTGTCTTGAATGCATTTAAAATATAAGAAAGTCTCTTGACAGAAAGTGGAAACGAGTGGACTTTCCTTACGTCTTCATTGTCATCCTGCCAATCGCTTGATTGAAACAGAGAGTGATTCAAATCAGGTCACAGGAAACATCTAACATAATAACTAGAAAGAGCGGAGAGGATCAGGGTACTATAAAAGTTATATCTAGTCCCAGGTTGATAACTTATACTTGAGTTTCATGTGATGCCCCAGCACATCTCCTATGCTTTTTGAGTCTCTTTTGGTTCATCTTTCCTTATACATGGATATACAGAAAAGCTATGGTCTCAAACTGTTATTGCTTGTTGGGATTCATCTTGTGGGCAGCAACTTCTTGCTGGAGTCAGTAGTATCAGCAAAAGAATCAAGATATTAAGCCTGCAAGCCAAAGAACTGTGGTAGTGGTCCAAATATAAGTCACCCTTTCTATATTCATGGCAAAGGGACTGAGTTCTGTGGTCATCCAGGTTTTAAAATTCACTGTGAGGAGGGTAGGCCAATTTATAGGACCGCTGCTGCTCACTATGTGGTTCAGAACATAAGTTATGAAAACCAGTCATTTCGGTTGGTCAACCTGGAAGTTCTTAACACCTCTTGCCCCACCCCGCTTCAAAACTACTCCTTTGATCAATCCTCCCTTGATTTCAGCCCCTATCATGCTGATATCTTCTTTTCTATAACTGCAGTAGCTTGTTTTCTGCCAATTACACAAGTTCTGTGGTTAACTGCAGTTCTAGTCTTATAAATAAGACCATTGTTTCATTAGTCCCAAGAGATGAGAACTTGGATTGGACTAGAACAGCCTGCGACTTCTAGTTGCTGCACCTGTTCATTTGAATCAATGGGAGATCAATCAAACAATTTTAGACATTGACTATGTAAAATTGCTGAAAGAAGGTTTTTCACTTAATTGGCTTCATTTTGGTGGCAAATGTGCTAAATGCCAGAGAAGTGGTGGCCGTTGTGGGTTTGAAGAAGTTAACATTATGTGTTACTGTCCTTACGGATCCATTTCAAGATACTGCAATGACGGTGAGGTTTACAACTATTCTCTTACATGGAGCGAGTCTTAAATAATGCTATTAGCAAATAGTTTCCTTTATTCTAGTTTCCTCCTGCATGCTCATCTTCCCTTCCAAAAATCTATCTTAATTATTAGCAGCAGATAAACTGCATAGATATTCTTGAGTTGTTTCTCAATCTCTTTGCAACTCTGTAGCTCAATTATGGTCGGTTGTATGCACGCTGTAAGTAAATTCTTTCTAACTTGCCGATTTGGTGTGAATAAGTTTTGTTTATCTAACACATTCTAGTAAACTCAGTCCATGTCAGTTTTATCTACGTTGCTAACAACCTGAGCAAGTGAAGAGTATTTGAATTTGGTATATAATTTATTGTTTATATGATTTGCATAACTTTTTTTTCCTAGACTCTAATCGGCACTAATATGCGCACGATGCAATCTACATGTTATCAATATGAACACTGAGGTCCAAGTTTGAATGAAGTTTATAAAACCTCAAAGCCAATGCCTAGAACAAGAAGGCTAGCTATAGCTTATTTCTCTGGATTCACGCTTTAATTAGAACAGATAAGTTGCAAGATGGAGGATAAAAGGGGAAGGGAATGACAAATAGTGGCCTGCTATACATTGCTTTCGTCTTTCCTGTGCATTGTCCACGCCATCTGTCACATTATGGGAGCTATCTGTACCAGAATTACCTGCTTTGCTAGGAGGATTGTAAGTATTGGAGTGATAGTTGTTATAACAAATGATAGGAAATGGTCTCCTACAGTTTGCTTTCATTGTCAGAATCCACTGCCTTTTAGGCTTGAAATCTGTTCTCTTTGGTATACTATAAAGGGGGGACTAGAATTAGGAAAGCGGAAGCGTAGATAGCCAACAAGAACCATTGAATTTATGGGCCAATCAAGACCTTGAATTGACTTTTGGGCATATCACATTCTGTTCACTTGTGAATATTTTCTCCTCAGACTAGTTG
>JAOSBN010000177.1:12188940-12210464 GCA_027563595.1 Erythroxylum suave
TTACCGTTAAGATTCCTCGTGGGAATGATATCCACTTACCACTACTACATTAAATTGTATTAACGGAAGTGATTTCTATTGACTTTGGTTGTAGGCGACAGCAGTACAAAATTTTCCAACAATTACAAAACATTTATTGGTAAATTCATTTTCCAACAATTCTCAGTAATTCCTATTTCCAACAATCATAAAACATTCATATAACAATTTCCATTTCCAACAATTCCCAACAATTCTCATTTCCAATAATCACAAAACATTAATATAACAATTTCCAATTCCAATAATTTCCAACAATTCCTATTTCTAACAATTACAAAACATTCATATAACAATTTCCATTTCCAACAATTCCTAACAATTCTTATTTCCAACAATCACAAAACATTCATATAACAATTTCCATTTCTAACAATTCCCAACAATTCCCATTTCCAATAATCACAAATCAATCATAAAATAATTTCCATTTCTAATAATTTCCAACAATTCTCATTTCCAATAATCACATTTTTCCAACAATTCTCATTTTCAACAATCACAAAACATTCGTTGGTAATTTCATTTCCAACAATTCTCATTTCCAATAATCACAAAAAATGGGAATAACAATTTTCATTTCCAACAATTCCCATTTACAACAATCACAAAACATTCATTGGTAAATTCATTTCCATCAATTTCCATTTCCAATAATAAAAAAATTCATATAACAATTTCCATTTCTTATATAATTGTTCAATTCATACACATCTATTCGTAACATAATGATCAAGTTTAAGTATATATTAATAATATAAAGATAAACTTGCTTCTTTGAATTTTTTTTCCTTATTTTAAGTTTTGATTCTTTTGAATCTTCTTTTCATTTTTAACAAACCATAATATTATATATTAGTAACATAAGAATCAAGTTGCTTCTTTGAAAAAAATTTCTTATTTAAAGTTTTTAATCTTCTTTCCATTTCTAACAAACAATAATATTATATACATCATTCTATATTTCATTCGTAAATATATAAGTTATTTTTACAATTTTTAATTGACATTAATAAGTCTAAGTATAAAAGATTGGAACCTACATCATGTTCACAAATTTAACAAAAGTAATTTTTTTATACATTTATTATATCACCACTTTTACACATTATCTATTATAAATATTTATAATAACCCACACATATATATTACCAACTAATTCAATTTTAACATATTTTATACTCAATTAATTAATAATAATTACAACCAAATTATTATTAATTTAAGTCTTTTGCAAGTTTACATCTTTAATATTGTCGGTTTAAATTTTTAATTTAAATTGTTTCAACTTTCATTTAGCAAGCTTTCAATTGAATAATTCAATCAATTCGATTCATCACATATTTATATGAGGCCATGTATTTCATTCATCCAAAAACTTATCATAAATTATCATAGATGTCTACTTAAACCAATCTTTATTTTATAACCATACCACAAATAAATCAACCAAATAATAATTCATCTTCAATTTTTAATCCAACCACGCAAATTACAAAACAAGACCATAACCATAATGTCCCATTCAATTCAACATCAAATCCAATATTCAATTCAGCAATCACAATATCATCATAAACTGTAAGTTTGTAACCATTTCAACATTTTAACTCCAATATTTAATTCACTTCATCAAAAATTCTCACAATAACATCATACCACCATAAGTTAATAACCATTCAACACCAATTACACCACTCGACCACCGTAAGTCAGTAACCTACCCACTAAATCTCATTCAAGTCAGCTCAATTCACAAAACCCATTCACAAATCCAAACTCCAACATCCAATCCATCACAAATTCACAATAAAAATTTATTTAAGCAGCAAAAAATTTAAACCCAAAAAAGTGAAAAAAAACCGTAAAACACGCCAAAAATAATTCACCATCTTCAGCAAAGTAACTTCGGGTATTGCGTGGTGCAAGCCAGTTGCGACTTGCGGCTGCAATAGCCGATAACTAATAGCAGCGACGATGTCGAAGGAAGAAGAAGAAGACGAGCAGCGTGGTGGTGCGATGGTGTGGTGGTGTAAGTGAAGTGAGATGGTGTGGGTGAGACAGAGAGTGAGAGATGAAAAGGTAGAAGAAGAAGATGAAGGAGTGGTGAGGCGGCGGCGGATCCCAGGGGGGGGCAGACAGCTGTGGATGCAGGTGGTGGAGGCGGCAGGCGACAGTGGGTTGTAGGTGCGATGCGGGAGAATGAAGAAGCAGAAGAATGAAGAAAAGTGAAGGACAGAAGGAGGCAGCTACGGTTATTTTGGATACCGGCCGGTACCAATGGAACGGATACTGTTCCGTTTATCGGTCGTCTGGTAGTCATGAGGGACCTTCAGGTTCGTTATTGATAACCAAGCATATTTACATTTATGCTCTCATTACATGTTTATTGTGTTTCAATCATTATGTTATTTTTTTTTGTTCCAATACTGACCTCAGAAAACGAGGTAGAGGTAAGAGAAAAGGAGTAGAGTTGCAACAGATGAATGTTGCAATGAATATGAAGTTATCAGTCACGATTGACCCCCAGCAACGGGGCCCAATTGACAAGATCCAAGTTGTAAAATTAGCCAGTGAGTTAGGCGTCGTAGTGAGGAATGAGTTGCCCTACCTTCAGTATGTCAAGTAGTTGAAGAAAGAAAACTTGTTGCAAAATGCTTTGGATAAAGTTTCAATAATATTTCAATTCATTTCATTATAAGTATTGCAATTTTACTTAACTAACTTAATTACTTATCTAATACGTGTTTTCATAGATGAAGCTCAATATTGTTGATATCAAGCAGCCTGAGGTTTCAAGCAGTGTTAGTTCACTGTTGAAATAAAGGGTGAAGGATTACCGCTATCGACTTCATGAATATTATCAGTCTTTCCCTTATGACGAAAAGACCAGGAGACATGTGCCGGAAAGGGAGACTGAAGAAAATTGGAATAAAATGTGTGATTATTGGGCTTCAACAAAGTTTGAAATTTGTTTTTTTCTCTTCATATTTTCCTTCCATTAATTGTATTTATAAATTTCATGACTAATTCTCTTAATTTAGGAAAAATGTCAAAAAACCAAGGCTAACAAAGCAAAGATGACGACTCCATATAACACTTGCTCCAGATCATTTGTCGTTGTCCAATAAGAATTAGTAAATGTATTGTGTTCAATTTATTATTCTACTTTTAATACAATAAATTCTAATTGATTAAATTTTGTTAAATTTATATTGTAGAGTCAAACACAACTCCAAAGGCAACAGTATGATAGGATCACACTGTACAAGCACACACACTACAAGGAAGTTAAGGTTGGATGTCTGAAGAGGCACAATGTAAATATATAAGTAAAAATAAATTAATATTAAATTTTATTTTTCTATATAATATTAACTAATAATTTTTAAGTTAATTACATTTTCTACTTTACATTGTAGGACAAGATTGTAGATGTCATTGGCTGAGGGAAATCGGCCCAATGTCGATGACATTTGCAACAATATCCTTAGGTATGACCCTAAACTTGTTGGAGCCTTTTCGTCACGACCAGCATTGTTGACGGCACTTCAAGAGGAGAACCAGAAACTAAACACAAAGTTACAATGTACAGAAGACAAGTTAAATCGTGGACTAAAAGAAATTAGCAACCTTAAAAATTAGTTAAACTAATACTAGGTTCTGCATATGTTAGTGCTAGTGACTCAGATTCAAACTCTTAGTTTGCAAATGATGTGTAACTATTGTTTTATATACAATGCATTCCATTTATATGTTTATTTTATTTCAATTTATTATTATTTACAAAATATGTCATAATTTAAAATTTTCAAAATGTCTTAATATTTGTAATAAATTAAAATAAATTCATTTTTTCACAATTATAATAAATATTAATTTCAAAATTAAAATTTATTACTAAATAATATTAGCTATCAAAAAAATTCATCATAAAAAGTCTTTAAAATTGTAATAAATTAAAACAAATTAGTTTTTAACAATTATGATAATTATTAAATTAAAAGTTAAATTTCGTCACTAAACACTATTAGCTACCAAATATACTTAGTCACAAAAACTAATTCGCTACGCATAACACACGTTGGCAATAAGATTGTGCTACCAAAACTATTTCATAGTTAAAACACCTTTGCTACCAAACCAAAAATTTTCACAAAATCTTATTAGCAACCAAATCATAATTCATCACAAAAATTGTTTACCTACGTTTAAGGAAACATCTCTAAAAACATTTTCCTACAAGAAAAATTAGTAGCTAAAAGGTTTCTCTTACAAAAATAAATTTGACACTAAAAATACAAGCTGACGAATAATGTTTCGTGGGAAATAACATTTATCTACAAAAAATAAAATGTCGTAAAAAACTATGTACGACGTTCCTTCTTATCATCGAAAATACTTTTTACCGATGAATTACTTTTGTCAAAAAAATGTTTTCATGACGATCCCTGTAAAATGTTGTCGATGTTGTTTTGCTTCGAGGATTCAGCGACGATTTATGCGATGATATGAAATTGTCGCAAATATTAATTTGTGACGATTTGTGTTTTTTTAGCGACGTTTATTTTCGTCTCGAAAAATATGCTTGTTGTAGTGAGTGTAAAAGTAAATTTGTTAATAAAAACATGTTTGTTTTATGTATGTGAAAATTCATATTAATAAAAACATGCTGTGTCGTGTATGTGAAAATTCATATTACCATATGCAAGTGTTGTGTGTGATTGTGTTAAACCAACATAAGGATAGTGGGAAGTTGTTCTCTTAGGCTATGTTTGGTTGGACATAAAGTTTTTAATATAATGAAATGATTTATAATGGAATGGAATATAAATGGATGTAAGAACATTATTGTTTGATAAGGATGAAAGGGTTCATGATATAATATAATGAAATGTTGTTTGAAAGAAGGGTTTATAATGTAATATACTGAAAATTGTTTATCATTTTACATTCCATCATAAACTCCCCAAATCGAAGGTTTCTCATTTTTACTATTTAGGATGGAATGAGATGTAAGAGAAGAGTATGTAATATGAAACTCTCCACTTACATCTCATCCCATCTCATTTCATTATAAACTCTCCTCCCAAACAATCAAATAATGTTACATTCTATTCTATTCCATTCCATTAATACACCACCAACTAAAAACAACCTTAAGGATCTCCATAATTTATGCAGTAATTGCCACTGTTCTATTTTATCGACAAAAAGAGAAATATAATCAACATAAGCTGATAACTATTCATTCTAATAAAAAACTTAGATGTCTCCATATACTAAAAAAGAATAATATAATTTGATGGATGTTGTGCTTCTTTCTTTCTACCTTTCAATATAAGTTTGTAGCAAATAATTACATCTCCATTAATACGTCAAGAATACTTCCACAACCAAAACCATTAGATGTCGAAAGAAAGAGTCCTTTTATGTAGAAAATTATATGCATTAGATTCTTATACTCAACTAGTTTTTAATAAATATGCACTTATGACTGATAATATTATTTAAAAAAACCCATCAATAACAATAATGATAAACATCCTACAAGATATTTTTATAATTCAAAAGGAAAATTAAATTGGTTGATGTTACTTTAATAGGTAGGTATAAAACAGTACTTCAATTCTCAATTCTCTATGAAATTTGGAGAACAATCTCAATTTTCTTGTGTGGATGTATGAACTTGCTAATCTGTTTATCAAATCAAACTCAAATTTCTAACCAAGGACTTGCTTTACCTTCTTATCAATTCAAATAAATGTTGGAATAATTCAACTACAATGTCATAATATCAGCATAATGACAACTATAATGATTCAACAATAACAATTCAACCATAATGTCATTAATGTCTTGGTGTCATCAATAATAGAATAAATCATGTATAAACGTAAGGGATCCATTTACATAATACTAGCATTTTTTTTAAGATCAGTTGCCTCAAATTTGTTTAATGTATTAAGGGAAGTGAAGCATTTACTCAAGTTCATCTTTACCTCCCACATAAATAAATTGAAAAGGGGACACTCGATGAAGTAGCCAATTATTCATTTCATACATAATGATAGAGAAGATGGAGAGGAAAGAAATGAATCAAACTAGAATCCGCAACAACTATATAACAACTTATCAAAAATAAAGAGAAGAGATAGGGAGACGTCAGGGTGCAAAAAAATCTCCACCAGGAGCAGTAAAGATAGAAAGACCTACAAAATATAGAGATTGGTAACCTAAATTTATGGTTTTTAGGATCGAAAATTTTAAAAACCCTAGTTCTTAAACTAATTTGAATTTTGAAATTTTAGGATTAATGTAAGTTACTTAAATGACTAACATGGACCTTTAAATTAAAAAATTATCAGATCAACAAAAAAATAAAATTATGATAATTTTATTATTTCGAAAGCTATCTTATAAAATTTTTTGAATATTAATTTTTTGTATATTAAAAAAGTTAAAGTTCAATTAAATTTTAGTGCAAATATTAGAATTATAATGTATCTTTTTTTAACTTATTTGATTCCTATGTTAAGTCTCTTTTAAATTATGAAATCCGTGCATTTCTTTTTTCATATATTCCCTCTCCGTTGTTAATCTCTTCTCCTTTTCAATTCCTTCTTTTTGTCGAAAGCTTATAATCATAAATATCTTCCGAATTTGTTAATTTCACATCAAAATAACTCATATAACAATAGATATAAAACAAAAAAGTGAACGAAAATAATTAATATATATTATCAAAATTTCATCAATAAGAATATTATTAATGCAAAAAAAAATTTCCAATAAGAGAGAGATACTTGTCACCTCTTAACTTGTTATACGAAATTTGCCACAAAATAATAGTGATATTATACTACAACATTGTTCATCATATCATTGGCCATATGAGTTCTCTCTTATAATTATGACTCCATCTTTTAGCCAATTTAGCTTTTAATACACGGTCATTGAGTCAGGGTTTTTAGTTGTTAGAACAGGTGGATCTTTTATAAATTCATCTTTCGAAGGAAGCGAACATCATAAGTTTCACGCAAAATCAAACGAACCAAAAGGATCAATATACTCTCCAGATGCATAGTAAAATAAGAAATTGAAAATTTTAGCTGTTGAAATTGAACATTTCATTATACCTCAGGTGGTAGGTTATCTTATTAATTTAAAATTTAAATTTACGTAATTTTTAATTGAATTAATATACTATATCAAAATATAATTTACTTAAAGAAGATTAAATGTTTAAATTGGAAATAAATGAGAATTATAGTATAATAATGTTATAATGATATGTTTCTTTAACTTTAATAAATTAGACAATTAGTTAATTTGATTTTAAAGTATAATTATTGTTGGTTTCCAAATGACGCATGAGAGGGAAGTGTATTATGTGTTTGTTTTAAATTAATGAATGGATTACCTATTATAATAAATAATTATAACAACTTTAAATAATTCAATCATAAAATAAATATGATAATAATAAAAAAGATACTAGAGATAGAAATATAAAATTAATTTATAATGGTTTACCTAAACTATTATCGTTCTACATCCATACCTCAAGTTAACTTAGAAAACTGTTGTCTTTTTCCGTCAATGGATGAAGAGGAATTCCCAATTCAACATTTTTGTTATCACAAGTGAAAAGGAATCTTTTCTCTTATCTTCATCGGTGATGCCTGGCACTAGTGAAATATTCACCACTCCAACCTACCTATTTACTCTCCGAACACCTACCTTGTCCTTTGTCTACATATGGCAAAATGACAAAAAACTTAAGACCCCTTCTCATCAATCAACCCAACCCTTCCTAGTACCAGTACTATAAGTTAACAAGACAACCATTACAAACAGCACAACCAGATCTACTCTATAAACTAATCAATAAACACTTACAAAAATGCCCAAAATAATAATTCCTATAGGAGAACTTAGCTCTAAGTGGTAAGTGAGACAACACTAGAGGCTAAGAGTAAATATTCAACGTATATACTTAGGTTATAACACACCCATGTAACTTTAGCACCAACTAATCATTCTGTTAATTTGTTAACAATTTGTTAAAGTAGTTAAAAAGGTTGCTAATTAGTTAGCAAATTGTCAGACAAGTGGACGAGTTAGTTTAGCAACATTTTTCCTTTTCTTCGTTATAGCTTATATATAAATAGAGGCATAAGCACTAATAAAAGACATGGCAAGAATTTATTGTTTTAAAAATTTGTTCATGGTATTAGCGCAACCGATCGCTAGTTGCTGATAAAATACCCACTGTTAGTAACCCATTCTAATACAACTAATCATTGCTAATCATATCAGAAGACGATTACAGTCGGGAAATAAGGCAGAGAACTAGAGCGTAGTTATCACAAGAGCATATAAACCAAATCCCCAAAGATCCTCTACAGCTTTAACCATAAGATCACCCCTAGTATGGTTCTTGTTTCTTCTTCTCTTAATAAAAATAACTATATGTCATGATCAAGATCCATGAGAACTACCATAAGAGCTAAGGTGAAATTGGGGTTCATTAATGGAAAATGCTCCATGTCGATTGAAACATTGCTTGAATATGAACACTAGGTTCGAGGTTGATTACATGGTAACATTGTGGATACTAAATTCCATCTCCAAAGAGTTAGTTGATGCCTTCATCTATGCAAGAAATGCTAGAGAATTATGGGATGAGTTACAAGAGATATTTAGGGAGAGCAATGGTGGGCCTACGATATATCAGATTCAGAGGGAGATAAACTCGATCTGTCAAGGAAACATGAGCGTTGCTAGTAACTACACAAGATTAAAGAAATTATGAGATGAATTGAACTGCTTGTTACCAATTCTAGAATGTACATGTGGTTTATTAAAGATCACAACTAATGAGTAAATTAATTCAATTCTTGATGGTTCCGAATGATTCCTTTGCTCATGTGAAAAACCAAATCTTTCTTATGGATCCTGTATGTAGTGTGAATAAAGCCTATTCGATGATTTTAAGGGTGGAAAAACAAAGGGAAGTGTATACCATGGAAGATGTCTCTGAGCATAGTGCTCTGCTGGCCAGACGTCATAGATTCAAGAAGGAAGGTAGGAAGGAATATAACAAAGAAGGCAATCAATGGAGTGACAAGCAAAGAGAAACGAGGAAAGACAAATTATGTGATTATTGTAACACAGAGGGGCTTGTGAGAGAAACTTGCTACAAGTTACATGGATACTCAGAATAGGATAAGGGAAATAAGGAAGTAACTAATTAAACAGGAAAGAAACAACCAAAAATGATGGCTAGCCTTGCTGACACACGATTTTAACAACCTGATGAGTATGAAATAATCTAGAAGACACCTGGATGGAATGCAAAACTTACTGATGTTATCCAGTAAGAGGTTATAAAGTATATAAAGGGAATGAATATTGGTGAGGATAGCCACCACATCAATTTTGTCCATCTAGCAGACTTTGCAGGTTTTTGTTAGACCACCAAGAAGGTCCACAAGGGTGCCTGTTGCAAATAAGAGATATATGGACTAAGTTCAAGTGCTTTGACCGAAGTCTTTGCTGCTGATTAAATATGTTTGCTGCAATTTATTAGTTATTTTATTATTTATTTATTTCCATTTATTTGAGTCAAAGAGCCGTTGTGATGTTTAGTAAATCCGGCTAAATAATATCTTGAGTGCTAATTGTGGCCTTGAGAATAGGATTAATTAGTTATTTTCATTACTATTTAAGCAGTTTGTATTTGCAGCAGAGGATATGAATAAAAAAATACTCAACAGTCTCCTCTATTCCTTGTTCTTGGCTTTGACTGGGACCTAACATTGGTATCAAAGCCACACTATCTTCTTTTCTTTTTTCTTCTTATGGCAACCAACAAAGAGCGCATTGAACATTTGGAAGCCAACCTTGGGCAACTCCAAGACAGCGTTTCTCATATGGAGCACGGCCTCAGTGACAAACTACAACAAATAGAAGCTGCCATCTCCAAATTTTCTGAAATGTCTCTTCCTAACAGGGATGTTTCCAGCAGCGCAAATGACCCTCAAAGTCCAGTGCGTGTCAACAGAGATGAATCCAGAGACAAAGGGAAACCCATATTCTCCTCCAAGCTGACCAAGCTCGAATTTCCCAAATATTCCGGCGATGACCCAACGGAATGGTTCGTTCGAGTTAATCAATTTTTTGAATTTCAGGGTACACCAGACACTGAAAAGGTATCCTTGGCTTCTTATCATCTCTGCGGCGAGGCTAATGAATGGTGGCAGTGGCTTCATCGCACTCTTCGGGAGGAAAAGAAGGACATTACATGGGAAATCTTCTCTGATGAACTGTGGTCACGCTTCGGCCCCACAGAATGCGAGGATTTCGATGAGTCTTTATCCAAAATCAGGCAAACAGGGCTCCTTCGCGACTATCAAAAGGAATTCGAGCGGCTGGGCAACAGGGTACGTGGATGGACTCAAAAGGCATTGGTGGGAACTTTCATGGGCGGTCTCAAACCAGAAATTGCAGATGGAATTCGGATGTTCAAGCCAAAGACACTGAAAGACGCTATCAGCCTGGCCCGTATGCGAGATGAGCAGTTGCTTCGGCAACGGAAATCAAGTCTTCCTTCTTATCAAATCAGCTCCTCATCTCCGATAAAGACAAACCCATCCACTCCAATTAAATGGCTTACTTGGGACGAAATGCAGAAACGGCGCTCCCAGGGCTTATGCTTTAACTGTGACGATAAATTTGTTCCAGGTCACAAATGTTCCAGGCCTCAACTCCTCCTCCTTGATGGCGGCAGTTATAATGAGGACGAGGATGATGACATAGAACCTGAGATTTCATTACATGCCCTAACCGGATGGTCTTCGTCAGGGACTATGCGAGTAGCAATTCAGATCCAATCTCTTGAATTAATTGTTCTCATTGACAGCGGGTCCACACACAATTTCATCAATGAAAAATTGACGAGTTGCCTCAAACTGCCAGTGGAATCAACAATTCCTTTCAATGTCAAGGTCGCCAATGGCAGTCCTTTATTGTGCAGCGGCAAATTTCGGAAAATTCCATTTTCCCTCCAAGGTATTCCTTTTTTTGCTACATTCTACTCCCTTCCACTTATGGGTTTGGATGTCGACCTAGGTGTACAGTGGTTGCAGCAGTTGGGAACCGTTCAATGTAATTGGAAACACCTGACAATGGAATTCGAGTGGGAAGGACAGCGCCGCCATTTACAGGGACTTACACAACAGCAAATTGAACCTCTCTCCTTGACGGCCATGACCAAGGAACTCAAAAATCGAAGTTCAATTTTTTCTCTTTGTGTGGAAACAACTGCCTCAGCGCTGATTGAAGGAATACATCCAGAAATGCATAATTTATTACAACAATTTTCTGACATTTATCAAAAGCCAACCCAGCTGCCCCCGTCAAGGGACATTGATCACCATATCAACCTCAAAGAGGGTACGGATCCCATCAATGTTCGACCGTACAGGTATGCCTATTTTCAAAAGGCCGAAATCGAGAAACAGGTTCAGGATATGTTAAAATCTGGGTTAATTCGAGCAAGTACGAGCCCTTTTTCTTCTCCTGTCTTACTTCTTAAGAAAAAAGATGGCTCATGACGATTTTGTACAGATTATAGAGCACTGAATGCAGTTACTGTTCGCAACAGATTCCCTATTCCCACCGTGGATGATATGCTTGATGAATTGTTTGGTGCTTCTTATTTTACTAAACTTGACTTCATTTCAGGTTTTCATCAAGTTCACGTTCACTCTGCAGACATCCATAAAACAACATTCCGCACACACAATGGGCACTATGAATATTTGGTTATGCCCTTTGGCTTGTGCAATGCCCCATCCACCTTCCAGGCTCTCATGAACACGATGTTTCGGCCATATTTAAGGAAGTTTGTGCTCGTTTTCTTTGATGACGTTCTAATTTATAGCCCAGATTGGAACTTGCATCTAGAACATGTCCGCCTTGCATTTGAATTGTTGAGACAGCATAAATTCTTTATTAAACTCAGTAAATGTGCATTTGGGCAGCAACAGATTGAGTACCTGGGTCATATTGTCTCTCATGATGGTGTTCGGGTTGATCAAGGCAAAATAAAGGCTATGGTTGATTGGCCTCGACCCACTAATGTTTCTGATTTGCGTGGGTTTTTGGGTCTTACAGGATACTACAGGAAATTCGTTCGAAATTATGGCGTTATTACTCAACCTTTAACTAATTTACTGAAGAAGGGACACTTCTTCTGGACAGATGAGGCCGAAGCGTCCTTTACAACTTTGAAGACAGCCATGACTTCAACTCCAACTCTGGCAATACCCAACTTCAGTGAGCCATTTGTTGTCACCACAGACGCATCAAACACGGGTATTGGAGCTGTTTTATCTCAACAGGACAGACCCATCGCTTTCATGAGCCGTGCCTTGGGGATTTCTAAGCAATCTTGGTCCACCTATGCTAAAGAGATGCTGGCAATTCTTCAAGCTATCCGTACATGGCGTCCTTACTTACTTGGGCAAAAATTCTACATCCATACAGACCAACGCAGCCTCAAATACTTGGTGGAGCAACAGATAGTTACACCTGAACAGCAACATTGGGTTTCCAAATTACTTGGCTTTGACTATGAGATTATCTACAAGCCGGGCACAGAAAATGTGGTTGCAGATGCATTATCATGTGTAGCAGACAGCCCAAGTCTCAATGCTCTATTTCTTCCCCACTCTTCATTATGGGATCAGCTTCACACATTAATCTCCACCGATCCATATATGCTTCATGTGGGACAAAGAGCAACGGCAAAACCTGGGGAGCCTTATTTGTGGCGTGATGGCTTACTTTTCTTCAAAAATCGTGTGGTGATTCCTCCACAATCTGATTTACCTAATAAGCTTTTGCAGGAATTTCATGATTCCCCAAGTGGTGGACATTCTGGTGTACTGCGCACATATAAACGCATTGCCCAACAGTTTTACTGGCCCTTTATGCGGAATCAGATTGACAAATACATTGCTGCCTGTACAGTTTGTCAGAAAAATAAGGCTTCAACTGCTTCCCCAGCTGGTCTTCTTCAACCATTACCAATTCCACAATAGGTATGGGATGATATTGCTATGGATTTTATTGATGGTCTTCCAACTTCATCTGGAAAAAATTCTATTCTGGTGGTTATTGATAGACTGACCAAATATGCCCATTTTTTGCCGTTATCACATCCTTATTCTGCTAAAACTGTTGCTGCAATATTTGTGGATGGTGTTGTCAAATATCATGGAATGCCCAAATCCATTATTAGTGACAGGGACCCCATTTTTATACGCCATTTTGGCGAGAGTTTTTAAAACTTTCAGGCACGAAACTAAATATGAGCAGCTCTTACCACCCACAAACTGATGGCCAGTCCGAAGTCACTAACCGCTGTTTGGAGCAGTACCTCCGATGCTTTGCTTCCCATCAGCCACGGAGATGGTGTTTTTTCACGCCTTGGGCTGAATTCTGGTACAATACTTCTTTCCACATGTCTATTGGGATGTCTCCTTTCCAAGCATTGTATGGCAGGCTTCCGCCTATGGTTCCTCGCTATGAATTCGGACAATCTTCAGTGCATGAGGTCGATCAAACACTGGCTGCTCGAGATGAGATTTTGCAGGAACTAAAACATCATCTTTCGCGTGCTGCTATTACGATGAAACAAACAGCTGATATGAAACGAAGAGATGTTGAGTTCCAAGTGGGTGATCTTGTCTACCTTAAGCTACAGCCGTATCGCCAACATTCTGTATATAAACGGGCTTATCAGAAGTTAGCTAGTCGTTATTTTGGGCCATTTCCGGTTATGGAACGCATCGGCAAATTGGCGTATCGGCTACAGCTCCCTCCTGAATCAAAGGTACACCCAGTCTTTCATGTTTCATTGCTCAAGCAACATGTTGGCGGTCCAGTTCCGGTGTCTTCAGACCTGCCCCCATTCTCTGATGATGGTGATGCTGTTTTAGAACCTGAGAAGGTGCTGGATACTAGGTGGATACGCAATGGCTCCCGTTTTGAAGAAGAAAGTCTGGTTTTATTGAAAATTTTGCCACATGAGGATGCAACATGGGAAAATTCTGTAGAACTCAAGTTGCGTTTTCCAACTTTGAACCTTGAGGACAAGGTTCATTCTGGAGGGGGAGGCAATGTTAGACCACCAAGAAGGTCCACAAGGGTGCCTGTTGCAAATAAGAGATATATGGACTAAGTTCAAGTGCTTTGACCGAAGTCTTTGCTGCTGATTAAATATGTTTGCTGCAATTTATTAGTTATTTTATTATTTATTTATTTCCATTTATTTGAGTCAAAGAGCCGTTGTGATGTTTAGTAAATCCGGCTAAATAATATCTTGAGTGCTAATTGTGGCCTTGAGAATAGGATTAATTAGTTATTTTCATTACTATTTAAGCAGTTTGTATTTGCAGCAGAGGATATGAATAAAAAAATACTCAACAGTCTCCTCTATTCCTTGTTCTTGGCTTTGACTGGGACCTAACATCTTCCTCTTAGTTTCCTTTGTTCTATCCATCCTGGCTCTCCATTCAAGCCAGAGGAATACGAAGTAGATTATTCAAAGAATGTATATGTGCAAACACTTGCATAAACCAGACCTCCATCACCAACTCCAAAGGCCCTAGATGCATCAAACCCCTAATACAAAACAACAGGAGAAAATCTATTATGTCCCAGGAATAGGAGGATTATACATCGTCCAGAACATGGCCAACCTTGAGACACTCCAGAGACAACTGAAATCCAGCCTCTGCAAGACTCGGTCCATCAGTTCTCTGAGTCTTACTTACACCTCTTCTCATATCCAGATCAAATGCTTCATTGTGTCAGACCATGGTTCAGAATTTGAACCAGAAGACTGCAAGAACCGTACCATCTACTAAATTTACAAGAACGAGGGTTTGCAAAGTATCCCACCTTACTGCAGAGCTCTTAAACGCTAAGGATACAACATTAGTGATGAATGCGATGACATATTATTTGGAGTGCTTACAGCTGCTCCATCTTATCAGAGGCAAGTCCACAAGATTAAAGGTAGGTAAAGCATACTTTCTACCTCCTTTTCGGTCATGAAGTTCCAAAAATATGACGCTTCTTTCTCTTACGTTATTGATTTGATGCCGACTGCAGCAATTTGCTCATCCTTCATCTACCGAAGACATGAATAAAGTAATAGCTCCCTCTATGTTTATGTGCATTCTTGAACTGATCCAAATACTTACAACTTGAGGACCAAATTGTGAACCAATTATTCCCTTAAGGGTAAGTGTAGGATCCTTGCAGGACAATTTTTGTTGAGAACTTGCGATAGCAAACTACCACAATTGTATCATTCTAAAGCTATAATATTTAGAAACCGTAACAGTAATCTTGTTCGTTCTCCTCGATGTAAATTCCTGATCATGTCAATCTCTCACTTGCTATGTTTCTCTTGAAAATCCCAGCATAAATTTTTAGGCCTTCTCTAAGTTCTTTCCTGCTTTAGTTATAGGGGTCCTTGCCGCCATAATAATATTCATTTTAATCTGGTATCAAGAAATTCAGTCTCAGCAAAGACTTCTTTAGACCCCTCCTCAAAGTCAAACCTGCAATTAAACAATGCTGCTTTAGGGTGCCCATCTTCTCCTACAGTGAACTTGAAGAAGCTACTGATAACTTTGATTCTGGACAGACACTTGCACATGGAGGTTTTGGAACTGTCTATTACCGTATGAACAAGAAGTTGTATGGTTAACAGCAACAAATGGGATTATCAAAACTCTAGGAAGCTGATTTAATTTAATTGATTATTCTTCGGTCATTCTCCACTGGGGGAACTCCGAGATGGGCGAGAAATTGCAGTCAAGCGCCTTTATGAGCACAACTATAAGAGGTTGGAACAGTTCATGAATGAAATTGAGATCCTCACACGACTGCGCCACAACAATCTGGTAGGTCTTTATGGCCGCTTTTCAAGGGGCAGTCGTCACCTCCTTGTCTATGAATACATTCCCAATGCCACTGTCCCCGATCACCTCCACGGGGATCAAGCCAATTCTACTCTGTTAAATTGGTCAATCCGGATGAGGATTGCCACTGAAACAACAAATTCACTGGCTTACCTTCATGCTTCTGACATCATTTTAAAACCATCAACATCCTACTTGACAACGATTTCTTCGTTAAAGTTGCAGATTTTGGAACATCGAGTTTTTTCCCAGATGATGCGACTCATATCTCAACTGATCCTCAAGGCGCATCGAGCATAGGACAGACAAAAATGAAGACAGAATGATAGCTTTGGTTGCAGAGTTGGCGTTTCTTTGTCGACTAAGACCTTGCATGAATGAGGTGCTGAAGGAACAAAAATGAATAGAAGTGATCTTGTCCGACGTGGCCTCAATTTACCGCGGCTGGAGATGATGTTCTTGTATTTTGTCTTCCTTTATTCGTCTAAATAAAAAGAAGTGAGGCATCTATGACCACGTAATGTACGGAGCAAAAGATTAAACTATACCAATAATATTCTGCAGTAGTTCCATCGGTCCTACAACAGAGAAAAGAAGAACAATACATGCCACGACTGTCGTGCTCAAAAATTTTCAAAACATTTTGGTCCAAGAGAAAAGCTTTATTTTAAGTTAAAGCAAGAATATGTAGGTAGGGTAATGCAATGCCAATGCCAGTCAAAAGGCAAAAGAAAAACCAAAGTTCCTATTGTCCTTCAAAAATGGCTGTGGAAAAAGATTTTGGTTTAGTTCAAGAAATAGCAGCACAGCTCGTGTTCAAGCAACTAGTTTGGAAGGAGACCGTGAGAGAAGCATTTCCTTGTTGCTCTGTAAATTTGCTTCAACAATAAATGATTTGTGTTATGGAATAATATTACTGTTTACATACTCTTTTGGTTCCCATTCAAGATAACTTTTAGATTAAGTCTTTAACCCTGCCCTTGAGTGGATTCTTCCAATCCGTCGAATCAAAAGACCACTGATAATGACTTTTCGATCCTCTTCACTGTCAATAACTATATGGAGAGAGAGTGAGTGGGTTCCTAAAGCAACAGCTAAAGGATTTAGAATTTACTTTGGAAACTGAACCCCCCATTTCTCTTTCACAAATTCCGTTCAAAGTAAGCACCAACTTTAAACTTTAAAGCAATGATTTCATAAAAAGAATCACTAACAGAGACAATTGTACAGCAAAACAGATCCTTTCCTCTCTGTTTCAAGCAAAACCCAACCCAAGAAAGAAAGAAACAAACTTGCTTTAAATACTGAGAGAGAGAGATCAAAACAAACAAACCCGACTCTGTGCTCTCTCACAAAATGGCAACGCTGCAAAAATTTAAGCTTCTCGCTACACAATGCGGCGTTGCGCAGAGCCCCACACGAAGCCCTAGAACGAGCCCCGTCGTCCACCTCCGTCGCCGGAAAACCACCCTCCGGATGCTTCTCAGCCGGAGCTCCTCACGCCGGTCTCCCACACGCCAGTTCTACCCTCCGCCTTTGCCCAAGGTCCCCGGTCCGGCGCCCGAGAAAAAGAGGGACACGTTGAAGGACCTGTTCGTGTCGTCGCCGGCGTTTGAAGAAGAAGAAGGAAAGGATGACCGCAAGGCCAGAGAGGTGATGGGAGCAGGTAAGTGTGAGGTGTTTAAGATGAAGGTTAACGGTTTGCTGGGTGAACCTGGTTCGCCCAGACCGGGTTGGATTGGTTTTAGACACCGGTCTATTTTGAGGAGAGCTTGGCGGCCAATGCTAGCTGGTATTCCTGAAAATGAGAATGAGTGAAATAAAATATCCCAAGTCTAATCGCTGGGCTTTCTTAACTCTTGTAAAAAATTTATGATTCGCCTAATTTATGCTTTCCAATTTTGATTATGCAACAATCTAATCTACATGAATGCCTCTATTTTGCTAATGTATTTGTGAGATTGCGGGGAAAGGCAAATGCCGATGGGTGCCTTTCGAATTTTGATTAAACAAAATGATGTCAAACAAGTTGGTGCTTAAACTGGGAATTGCTTTTCCATATTAAACATAATAGTCCAAGAAGAAAACAAATATCCATAAAGTAGCATGACATTCGAAGTTTATATGGAAAAGCAGACCAATCCTTTTCGTGTGTGTGTTCGGTGCTTCTCCCATCCCTCAAATTTCTTCAGGTGGGGAGGAAATAGAAATCAAATCCCTAATTTTCCAAATTTTCGCCATCAGTCAAAATTTGTCAATTTTAGATTGGTATTTATTGCACAAATACTGGTAATAAATAAAAGAGTTAAAAGTAAGAATATCTTTAATTTGAAACTAACAATATAAAATTAAAATTAAATAAAAACTTCAGATATCAAAACGTTTCAACGAGACAAACAAATTATCACTATATAACTCTAAAAAACATGAACTCATAAAAGAAACTTACAAAAGCATATATAATATTTAGGGAACAAGCCTAAGATTATCACAAAGTGTCAGAGATTAGTTACATGTGTAATTATAACTAATCTCTTATATGTACTTATCAACGAGTAGATGTTTCTCTATAGATTCAAAAATTGTATAAATCTTTCAAAGATCATATGAGAAAACTTGATGTTAATCTTCGTCACTATATTGCAAACTTAGAAGGGTAAAAGAAGTCCTTCAATTTATGGAAGCTGACATGCAAATTGAAGAGTCTAAAACTGTTTATGGAGCTTATCCTCCTGGCTTTCTAGTTGCTTAGCCCATATATGCTTCTCCTACCTATCCTACTTATCCAGACGTTGTTGATTACAAAAAAGTTTTCAAGATGAATTATTCTCTGATCAGATAGCACATTCACCCTTTTTCTACCAAGCCAAACGCTACAAAATTTGCAAAACCCAGTCTCAATCTGACAAACCTAGGGATCCTTGGATTCCATCTTCTTCAAATGTTAAATCTGTTGATTCATGGAATAAACCACTGCAAATTAAATCACTACCTTCATCTCAACCTACATTCTCTTCAGCCAAAGATAAAGCACCTGAGTTCAAAGCAACTCTTGCACTTATTGAGGTTCTAGAGGTCCCAAAACCTATAACAGTCATTACTCATAAACCCTCTAAGTCTTCTGAACAAACCATTACTCCTGAACCCTCTAAGCATTCTAAACAATCATCTGTCATTTCAGACTCTTCAGATGAATCCACACAATTTGCTGATCCATTTGATTTATCCCAGTTTATGATGACCATGCCTGAAGCTACTGATGGTGACCCAGATATCAATGATGTTGATTATGTAGAACTTGAACCATTTAGAACATCACCACCTGAAGTTCTAGTACAACCAATCAAACCTACTTCAAGTCCTTAGTTTACATTTGACATTACAAGAAAATGAGGGAATAGCGGCGGAATTTTACCGACGGATAAAATTCCGTCGGTGCAACAACTGTATTTGCGACGGACAGACCATTCCGTCGGTAAATAAGTTTGCAACCCATATCTGCGACGGAATATAGCGATGGACAAGACAACCGTCGGTAAAAAATTGCGCGAATTGTTCGCGCAATTTATTACCTACGGGAAACTTCCGACGGAAACCTTGCCGTCGGTATTTTTGCAGACGGAATTGAGTTCTCCATCGGAAAATTAGAGGCAGGGGAACATGAATTTTCTATCACTGACGGAAAAGGCAGTACGGTCGCAAAATACGACTATCAGTAACATGTTCACCGACGGAAAATTTCTTACCGTCGGTACAAGGGTAAGCAAATCACCGACGGAAACATTTGTTCGGTCAGTAAAATCAATACGTAATATACACTACCGACGGAATTTGCCTGTGGCGTCGAACCCCCACCCCAGTCGGGCCGGTATGCGAGGTCCAGGCCGCCACATTGCGAACACAAAAGCATATCAAACATATACTTAACATTTCATATCACAATTACAGTTAACATTTAATTAAATGCATTGAAGGAGAGTGGAGGAATTAACTAGAGATAAATTAAAAATACATATATAAGTTTACAAACGTTGCAAATCACCGAACTTAGATATAGTAGCTAAGTTTGGGTTTCAACTCAAACCTTGGGCAAAATATAGGAATGAGTTGACAAAAGAATAACAATATGTAAAGTTGGATGTTTGTACAAAATAATGAGATAATGATGCATGTCCAATTAATCTTCACGGGTTCCCATTCCCGCTTCTTCACTTGATCGATTACCTGCTCACAATTTCGTATAAAGAAGAAAGCAACAACAAAGGAGGGTTAGGCTATCGATGCCTAGCTTACACACCCGTACTCCAACAACCACACACAAGCACACGAAGCTTACCTTTGGTTCACACGCAAAGCACACAAACATTCATCTCTAACGGGACTTCACTAAAGCCCCCTTAATCCATAGAAGTCATACAAGCCTATGACAACATTCCAAATCATCTTACTCAAACCTAATGCTCAACATGGGCCATGGTTCATGTATCACCAAGTTTACATGTCAAATTCATTTTATCCTTTTTCCAAGAATCAAAACAAAGCAAGTCCATATATATATATATGCATATCCATATTACATGTTCATCACATTGATCCTTTCTTTTTATGGTAGTTGCCCCTAATATCTAGCATAGTAGTGAAAACGGGATCAAGTAGGACCGAAGTCCACCAAATGAGCCGAAGCCCCAAGTAGGACATAAGTCCACCAAATGAGTAAAAACTCCAAGTAGGACTAAAAGTCCACCAAATGAACCGAAGTTCTCAAGCGTAGCCGTCGCCACGAAGACAATTAAGTCTTTAAATCAAGCGGAATAAATCCGAAAGGCAATAAAGCCACAAGCATGACCCGAAGGCCAAGTGAAGTACTTCTATCCCTAAAGCATGCTCTCTATTCACTAAACCAAAACTAGCTACAAGGGCAACAATTCTCAAGTTCTTTCCATTCTTATCAAATTATCAAGTTCTCATCACAAGTGTTCATTTATATGAGTTTACACTTTATCCAATTTGACAGTAGAATTGTCACAAGTTGACATTGATTTCATTCTAATTTTTCCAAGAAAACATGCATCTGAGGATGCCCGCCGTGGCTTAAGTTCACCTCGCCGCGGCGAGGATTAATGAGACACACACACGTCGCGGCGTCTACGAAGTATCTCGCCGCGACGAGGATTAATAAGACACACGTCGCAGTGTTACGAGTATGTCGCCGCGACGAGGACAACATGGGACATACACGTCGCGGCGCCTACGAGGTATCTCGCCGCGACGAGAACTAAATGAGACACGCACGTCGCGGCGCCTTCGAGGTATCTCGCCGCGACGAGCGAACAAAACGCTTGGGACTCCATTCGAATAATAACAGAGTTGCAGATGCAAAACAACGACACAATCAAACATTATACAAACATATGGAGCTTAAAATGAGTGTGCAAACCTCAAAGACCAGCTGTCCCAAGCTAGTTCCCCTCTCCTCCT
>JAOSBN010000177.1:12222628-12235201 GCA_027563595.1 Erythroxylum suave
ATTTATATATTACAATCATTAACAAATTAAATGTAATGTTTTATCATTAAATATAATGAAAAATATAAATTAAAAAATTAATAATCACTATTACCGACGGATAAATGAATTTCCATCGGTATATTGTTATCCTATATACCGACGGAAAATTTCTATCCGTTGGTAAAAATGAATGCTCGTTACCGACGGTACGTTTATTTCCGTCGGTAATATTACAGACGGAGCATTTACTCGGTCGCTAATTTACAGACGGAATATGTTTTCCCGGTCGGTAAACTTTACCGACGGAAGTAATGTTTCCGTCGCTAAAGTTAGCGACGCTCCAAAGATTTTCGTCGGTAACCTAATTACTGACGGAATATTTGGTTATTCCGTCGGTATTTTCCGTCGCTAAACTGCGATTTTCTTGTAGTGTGATGATTTGCCTCTTAAAAAATGGAGAGAACGTATTCATAAATTTGGAGCATAGCTAGATTTGTAAATGACTCGACCAAATACTCCTTTATGAGATATTTTGTTTAAGTTTACTTCTCGGTTCACTGGCACTCTGCGAGAATGGAGGCAAATTCTTGACGACTACAGACGATTATAATACATCCAAGTCACTTCTACAAGTATTCTTCTTGGTATTATCCATAAAAAAATTCATTGGCGATTTTCAACCCATTAACAAACAAATCTGTCAAGAGTACTTTGAAACGAAATGTTGTTCACTTGATAGACGAGATCTTCATAAGCATTTTCAACATATGACTAAAAGATATTATCTTCTTAATGGATCAAATGATTTGAATCTCCGCTATAAATTCATCTCATCCTTGCCAGATGAATTGTAGTCAGAATTACAATGGACCATCGCAACTTTACGACAAAATATGAGTGACATCTCTCTTTGAAAAATGTATCATCTTGCTTTAGCCTCTCTTGATAAACTCTGTGATCAACAAGCTTTCTTCAAGAATACGACAAAAGGTGGTCATATCCTTCAAAAAGCTTGTAAGAAGCCTTATCTAGAAATCAAATGCAAGGAGAAGAAAGATTGTGATTGTCATATCAAGAAAAAACATCAGCATAGGAAATTTTCGTATAAACAGTCTGAAAAATCTTCCAAATTCTAGGGATGTCATCGGCCATACAAACGAAAGCAGCAAAAGAGATTTTTTTTCAATTTTTTAACTATAAAACTCCTCAATTTCAAAAGGCTTATTGATGTTTTGTTTCTTGCAAGCCAAGACATTTTGCAAAATAGTATCCTAAAAAAATCAAAAAGTATATCAGGTTATTAGAATCAATTCAGTCAATTATGCTTATTCATTCCTCTAATAACCTTGAAGATCTTATTGAGAAAAAAATGAGTGAAGACGATGATACAAAGTTTGTTGTTTCAATTACTTCCTTTAATAACAACTCCTTTGACTACTCAGTCTCTTCTGGAGATGATCCTCTATATATGTTATAGTAGATATGCTTGAAACTGAATTACTAGTTAATTAATGTTTCTCGACCATATGTCTAGATCCAACTTCTTCGACAGGATAAATATAATCAACCCATAAAGGCTATTGGATTTATGGATATGGGATCCAATAAAACCATTATGAAGCCCAATATTTTATCTCCTGAAGTGTGGACTTCTCATGACGAATATTTCACTGCTGTTGATGGCAACTCTTTTAAGATTGGGCTTAGCACCAAAAGAAAGATCGAGATTCGATTATTTCCATAGTGTACAACATGGACTAAAGTTCTTAGAAGCCATTTAGTAGTCCAGACGTTCTAATTGGGATGGATGTTTATAGAAAATTATTACCTTTACAAATCCTACCCACAGGCCTTAAGTATTGAGGTTATTTCAATCCTTACATAGATATTTAAAATGTGTTCAAGCTTACACTCGTTCCTTCCCTATATAAAGCATTTAGAGATTAGTTGTTGAACTACTGTCCTGAATCTCATGCACCATTCTCTCATCTTAATGCTTTGTGGAAGAATTTTGAATTCTTCATCCATCTTCCTTTCAAGAAGAGCGAGAATATTAATCTAACTAAGGCTACACATCCAGGCATAAACCCTGATGATCTTAAACTCGCACAAAAAGAGTTTGTTATCCTTCTTTAACAAGGATTAATTGAGCCCACAAAATCTGATTGAGCTTGTCAAGCTTTTTATGTCAATAAAAGGTCTGAACAAAAAAGAGGAAAGAAAAGGTTAGTCATTAATTACAAACCTCTTTATGATTTCTTACAAGATGATAAGTTTCCCATACCAAAGATCAGTATGAAGGTCTTAAGGAAGCTACTATTTTTTTAAAGTTTGATCTGAAAGCAAGTTTTTGGCAATTGGGTATTGACCCACATGAAAGACCTAAGACGACCTTTTGCATTCCTAATGCACAGTATCAATAGACTGTTATGTCATTTGGACTTAAAGTTGCTCCATCACTATTCTAAGGAATTATGTCAAAGATCTTTAAGCCCATTCTTCATAGCGTTTTGATTTACATAGATGACATCTTGCCTACTCAATGACCCATGAAGAACATAAGGCGCTAATTCAAAAGTTCTTGGATCTTACAAAATAGTATGACATTATGCTTTCAGCAAAACAGAGTCTTATAAGAACATCTAAAATTAAGTTTTTGGGTATGCAGTTTAAAGATGGATTTTATCAGCCCGATCCACATACAACTTAGGAGCTATTACATTTTCTAATGATAATCTCAATGTTAAGCATATACAACAATTCCTTAGGATTGTTAATTACATTAGAGATTTCATTCCACATGTGGCAGACTACACATCATCGCTATCCAAGCTGCTGAAAAAGAATCCACTATCTTGGAGTTCAGAACAAACCAAGGCCATTCAATAGCTATTTCAGAATCCACTAGTTGTGAATCTTTTTTACAAATGACCTCGTGATCACTACTATAGTTGTGCACAAAAAAAGAGACTCCTCCCACACATGCACTTGCTTCCATAACATACATGGTTCTCCTTCTATAAATTCGCCCTTCCTCATAGCCCCCAATATATAGCGAATTTCCTATCTCTTTTATGGATGCTATGAGCAAGTTGAACTGCTCCAACATGTAGATGAGTATGTTTCTTCTCTCTCCAAAGAGAGATAAGCTTCTTTGGGATCTCCAACTTTACATACTGCTTACTGCTCGAGACGAGAACTTTGGATGATTTCTTTTACTTTTGGAAGATTTGTAGAGAGAATAGTATGAATACTACAAATCTAAGAGCGATCTCTAAAATATATACTGTATGGGCTAAGCAAAGGAAGGGAAGTATCTTGGATACGGTTTTCTGTTGGAAGATGGGTAATTTCTACAAGGTTTTCTATTCTATTAGACAAAGTATGTTTAACACTAGAAGGAAGATCAACAACAGAAAGAGTAAAAGAAAGAAGAACAGGGTCACTAGTCGTGGATTCACTCATGTTTACTAGTCTCCTTACTCACTCTTATCAAGAATAAATGTATACCACTGTCAATAACAGTTAAGTCTATGGCTTTGATACCACTTTGGGACTCCGAGGGGCGCACAGGGAAAGACACCAAAAACCAGAGATACATGGCTTTGTTTACACCTGTGAATCAAAAAAGTTTCTTCTTGCTGTGACTTTAGGCTCGTGAAATATTGTATCGATAAGCCTCACAGGAGTTGTATCACTAGTTTCTAGCTTATATACCAACCTAGTGGATTATAGATCAGACCTCTATCAAAGATCAAAGACAACAAAGATAGACTGTAGTTTAGGATTCAGGTATGCTGGCCGAGATATACAAGCCCTTTTCTATCTACGGGCACCAAATTTCAAGGCTTGCCTCTTAGACATCCAAAACTGACCAATCTTTCCCCATTAAACTATGATCTCAAACAGGATCTACGATCCAAGACTTTCTAATACATAGAATTCTCATAATGAGGCAAGTGTAGGGCATACTTGTCTTTAGGTATGACTGATGGTTTACATGATTCAAGACTTAAGCTTTTAGGAGAGAAAGAGTTTAGAGAGGAGCCATGAAAGCAAACACACTCAAACTTTCATTCATCTTAAACTTAACTTATCATAACCTTTGATTACAAAGAGAAATTAGAAGAAGCAAGCGAATACAAACAAATAACTGTAGGGAAAAGATTCCCTTAGAATAATAATTCATACAACTTTAAAAAGCAATTTTCAAAAAGCAAACAATAAAAAGTAGAAAATACATGGGGCTTAAATATTCCTAAAGGATATAAAAGAAACTTTCCAAAGATTCTCTTACACAAATATGAAGACATCTAAAAGAGAGGCCCCACATTGAGGAATGGAATCTAATTCATCATTTATGACGAATTATCTTTTTCTATGACTGGAGATCGTGGGGAGAGGCTTCATCACTTGAACTATCAATATCTGTAACGCCCCAAAAATCTTGATTTCATTGATAGTATTTTTGGGTCGTGAATAGTATATCCTAAGGTGAATAGTAACACTTAGGACCTAAATTGCATTTTATTTTATTTGGCATTAGATAATATTATTCAAGTCAACTCGAGGATGAAATTAGAGCTCCAAATGAGTTTGTTTTAAGGGTTTGACCAAGATTTGACCAATGGTCAAAGTTTGACCTGATCAATGGTGAAAGTCAAATCCAAAAATATTAATGGAAATAAATGAAATTAATTAAGGTCTTTATATGAAGTTGATATTTTTCTTATGGGTATTTTTATTGAGAAAAAGAAAGAATGTATTAAAAAAGGTTAATTTTTGAAAAAAAAAGAATTGGAAAACTTTTAATGAGGGACCACATGACATTTTTGTCAACTTCCCATTATCTTCTTCTCCAAAACATTGCCAAAAATACCTTCCTCCTTTCTTCTTTATTTTTCTTTCATTTCTTACATTTTCAAGCCAATTTTCTTCAGTTTTAACCCCTAAATCACCTATTAAACATTAAACCATCAACCTAGGGTCCCTAAAGTCACCATATCAACAAAAAAAAAGAGAAAAGATGAAGAAAAGGTATATGGGTGTTCTTGATGAATAGTTCTCGAAAATTTATAAGGTGAGTTAATGGAGTTTTAATTATTTTTAGGACATAATTTTGACGTAGTTTCATGCATGGATGAATAAAATGCATGAAATTGAATTTGTTATGAAATATAATGAAGATAAAGAAGAGGAATTGAAGGAGAGAGATAAAGAGAAAGAGAAGGAATAAGGGATTGACGATGAAATTGAAGTTTATGGAAGTTTAATTTGAAGATTCGGAAATCAATTTGGTATGTGTTCTTGCAATTCTACTTTTTCCTAAAAATTGTGTACTAGGAAATTTAGGGTTGTTGACTAAATTGGGAGCTTATAAAATTGTTATTAAAAATATTTAATTGGATGTTAAATGAAGTAGTCTACATGATTAGTTGAGATTTTGGACTTATAATTTTTACTTTCCCCCATCGGTATACATTATATTTGAATTGAGAAACTTGATATACATGTTATTTTTTATTAATTGGTGAGACGAATATCTCTTAAATGTTGTATGAAATAAATTACCAATAACCAGAAAAAAAAAATATAACATAAAGAATGACAATTACTTTGGCTGAATAGGAAATAGCTTGAATTGGTTATTATAAGCTTTTATTAAGAAATTTCAATAGAATTTAATTAGATTTGCACCTAGTACAGTAAATAGGGATTGGAGGAATGTGATATGATTGGCATGCCAATTAGGAAGTTAGTAGCACTGCATCATGATATATGTTATCAAACTGTATAGCTCTGAAAGCTCGATTCTGGTGTAAGACATTTAATTTGTGTTATAAACTGTATGGCTCCGAGCGCTCAGTTCCAATATGAAGGTATAAGAAAAATGGATCGTATGGTTTCGAGAAATCGATCTTGTATTTTTTTTAAATCTCGCTTATCCAGCTCGATGATACTATTCTGATGGATTTTTCTTTGGGGTAATTACAGAAAATAGATAAATGCATGATTAAAGAACTTCAAATGAAAGTAGTAATTGAATATACAATTTATTGATCATTGTATAATTAGATATGAATTATTAAAATAGATGTATACTTGTATTTCATAACTTGAATTTAAATGCCTATTTATACTTAGAAATAAATGAAGATATTTATATGTGCAAAATATCATATATTATGCATGTTATGGTTGATTGAATTGAATTGAATTAGAAATGAAATTGCTTGAGCATCACTAAGTCTATAGCTTAGCATGTAGATTTTCTTTCATCGCGTAGGTTTTGAAGAGAATTAGAAGGAAGCTGTGGTGGATCTACTACAAGCCAAGAGTCATATAGAGGATCTGGAAAGAATTGGAGATGGATATTTGAGTAATATACATAAGAAGTGTATTGAAATTTCTTGCAAGAGGTTTTAAGTAAATATAGAGGAAACTCTGCAAAAAAATTTACAAAGTGAATAGTCATTGCTAGATTAATGAGGTTTTAAATAGAAAATGTTGTAATTTGAAGTATTATGTATTTAAGAATAGGGTAACACTCGGTAGGCCGATTTCATTATCGAGTATGAGGTGCTACAGTATCAAAATGAGCTTTGTAGGTCTTTTGTCTTTTGCTAGGGCTAGCATTGTCAGCGCAAAGTCTTTGCAGGAATTGATTAAGTTCTTCTTTGTTAGGGATAAAAATGTTTTCATTAGGATCTTAGGCATCTTATAAGAAGGAGTTTGAGGGTTGTAAAGGTCCTGCAGTATCAGAGTGGTGTTAAATACAAGATTTAGTTTCACTATACACTAGGTTGTTTAGACCTGGTATATCTATGTCTGGAACTTCAAGTTCACCAGGAATACATTACCCTGGGTAAGTCCAAGGGAAGTAGATATGACAGTTGTGTGCTAAGGAAAATGGTTAATTTCTTTAAGAAAACTCCTAAGAGATTTAAGAACATTTTCCGTGTACCTTGGCCAATAAAGTTAAGCATGATGATAATAGACATGATTTTCAGAATAAATCCCAAAAGTACATATTGTGCCATAAGGTGGATGAAGAATGAAGAAACACTGTGTAGATTGTTTCTTTAATGGTGCTTTCTATAATCAGTGTTGTTCGATGACTATGGAAAGTTGTTTTCTTCATTGTTCCAGTGGTTGATACCATTTAAGGAAAGTCTATAACAATGAACTTGCTTTGTCACTGTTACAAATATATTGGTAGACCTGTAAAGGAGGTAAGGTAACAACATAGGCATAAAGGGCTGAGAGAGCCCAAAGATACCATAATGTATTCTCATAAAGTAGTCCATTAAGGAAGAATACATTGAGGTATGGTGCTTTGAGGTTAAACAAAGTGGTGCTACAAGGGGAGTTGGTCTCATTGAGGAAGAGATGTAGATAATAGAACAAGCTCATGTAAGCAAGAGATGCAACTTTAGAAACAACAGTTGGTGTATTAGCAATGGGGGAAAAACCTTCGTTGTTCTGGCCGTAGTAGGTAGGTCAACAATGGAAAGGAAAAGAGTGATAGGATTGGAAGGAAGTGATAGAAAATATGTTATATTTTGCAAATGTTGAAATTGAGACAGGAGGATTTTCCTTTGACTAAGCATGTGTTAGGCAATGGTGATAATATTTGGGTATGGTTTGATAATTGGACAGATTAGAGTCCTTTACTATAAAGGACTGAGCTATCCAGTCTTATGAAAATTCTTCCACTCAACTGCAAAGTATCTTCTTTGATGAATCATTCTTAGTGGATAGGTAACTATAGAGGATTCAATTTAATTGTGGGTTACCTACCCCAAATTATTAGCAACCATAGGCAGGATGTAGTAACTTGGATCTCAGATACCTCAACTAATTTTACTATCAAATCTTGATATAAGACTTTATAGGAAGGAGGATAGAATGTTCCTTTGTTCAACCTCCTTTAGAAATGTTCCCTTAATTAAAAAGCCTTTATTTTCAAATGGTTGGTAATACATAACAAGATCCATACAAAAAAGCTAACGACTTGGTAACCCAATATGGGTGCTTTGTAAAGAGATTGAAGAGAATCATGGACATCTATTATTCCAATGTAGATGCTCTAAAGCAGTTTGAAATAGAATTTTACATTTGATATTTGAAGCCTACCTTAATTATGATTGGACCTTACCTCTAATTGGATCATTTGCACTCCTAATCAAAGGTTGCAAGATGTCCCAATATATAAAACTACCTTGGCCACCACTATTTATTCAACATAGAAGGAAAGAAACAAGAGAATTTACAAAAATGAAGAAGTTAACAAGTACAACTTAGCTGAAGATGCTATTAACTAGTTCTGAGCCTTTATGATAACTAATTCCGACCAATATGTTCTATCCTTAAGAATGAAGAATGGAATTTTTAACAAATTCTTTTAATTTTCTTAGGTCTTTATAATTTGATTTGACTTAAGTTTTGGTGAACTCATTGTAATGTTTGGAATAACTTTGCTATAATTCAATCAATAATTATTCAAATTTTTTAAAAAAAATTATGTCTTTTCTTGGCATTCGGGGGCCTCTAAACACAGCCATTATACATGTAGGGGATGGCAGTTGAACCAAAGGCACACTGCCATACTTCACTTGGCTCTGGCTCGATACAAAATTTTGCATATAAAAACTTACAAAATGTTTTTGGTGACTCAACTAGACTTGATCAAGCTAATTATGCCCGGATAACTCAAGTGAGAGCAGCGCCAGTGCAAGCGAAAATAATGTTACTTCGGAAGAAAACAAAATTGCTTCTTTCTGTTTTATTAAGCTTGACATCAACTTTCACCTGTTGAGCATTTCCCAAGCAGTGCAAGTTTCAAACAAGTCAGCTTCTTGCTGTAAACCACACCTTGCTCCAATAGGCTGCATAGAGGAAGGTCTTTTATTTGGTTGGTCTTGTGCTTGCCCAAAAATACTTCTGTTGTTTTTCCATCCCACTTCTCCTTCCTTCTTGTTGAGGTTCCATATGGCCATCCGATTCTGGCTGGCTCTCAATGATTCTTGCCCCCAGGCAGGACATGCTCCAGAAACCTATGTATCATCTCGTAACTGGTAAATGTAATGACGGCAGAGGGAGTGGTTCTCATCAAATTAGTTGCACAGCCGCGATAAAATCCTGGAAAACCTTCTTTCACGAACACCTTCTTAATGCAATCAACAACTCCTTCGTATTTGACACCGTTTCTGTTCTGTCCTTGCTCTTGAAGCCTTGATCGTACAACCTGGTTTTCAAGTTAACCGATTATAATTGCACCACATGACTTGAGCTAGAGAACTCTGCTGTAATTTATCAGAAGAGAACAGCCATCCAACAACATACCTCATGTGGGTAAGTCAATACAGAGGCAAATACTTTTGATACCGAAGAGGCGATAGCCACATTTCCAGGACTTAGCTTGTCGACAGTTGTAGTTTCTAAGAGATTCAGAACAATATGATCAATACAGCTCAAAATACAAATCTTGGAGTCAAGAAGTAATAACCAAATCATGTATACTATTACCTTTCTTGGCAATGTAAGACTTTATCTTCTCATATGCCGGAAATTGAATTGCAACATGGCTTATCCCAGCCAAGGAAGGCACTATGCCACTGTAGCAAACCAGGAGAGGTTATGAATTCCCGGAAAAAAAAAAAGAGCAAATTTTTTTCATAGAAAATTGTAGCAATGGAGCTTTGAAGAACCCATGCATATGAACATTACCATTGCAATCTGCACGTCTATGTTAAAGCTCATGTTCAATGCTTACCTGTATAACCCTCGTATGCCTTCTTCATGAGCAATCCTTTTCAAAGCTGAAGCTATGCTTTTGTAGGGAACCACTCCTGGTCTCATTCTTTGAGTCTTAAAAGAGATGGAATCTTCATTAACATCAGTAATGGAACCGAAATGATTAAGACTTGCATCAGATGTAGCTGATGGGCAAGCAGAATTGTTGGATTTGTATAAATCATATTTAAAATTATGGAAATCAGAAATATTAAGAACTGTGAATACGCATATCAGAAAGGAATTCCAAAAATCTTCAGAGGCACTATAGCTTATCAGAAAATTCCCAACATGATTTTATTTCCAGTGCACATCAGACACCAACTCCTCTCCTAGTTATACAATTCACCTTTGCTTAGAAGCCACAATTGACAATAGGCAGGAAAAGAGGGCGATCGAGAAGACGGTAGGAAAATGTGTAGATACTACTTATCGAATACAAGAAGATAATTTTAAAAGGTCTTCATTGAGTTTCCCTTCTCTACAGGGATTCAGGAACATTTTATTGATCATAATTGATGTTAAATGCATATAGTAAACCACATGCTTCTATAAACAAAGCAATGCCAAGCCCTATAGTATGATTTTACCTACGTAGTCATGGTTGTCCATGTAGAGCAGCAAATCAGAACTCTTGCAAGATAGAATTCCCTAGCAATAGATAAAAGTTTATGATGGAAAGTATGTGTGCCTATGTGGGTATAGTGAAGATTCACCAAATAAATAGGATATCCGGTCAAGCATAGACTTAAAATTGTTCTATTCGGGCCTTAGAACCGAAAAAACTTCTTTCTAATGATCCCACACAATTAATTCCAACCAAGACAATTCATCAGCAAAGCACAAAAGAGCATTATGAAATTGCACTACAATTCTAATAGAAATTAGGTACTGGAACTGCAACTGCTTTTGGATTCATAAGTTGATGTTAGGAATCTAGATCAGCATTTCAGTTTAATTTTGATTGGATGAAGTTAAAAATAACATATGGTGAAAATCTGTAGCTGCTAAATCCTGTTAGTAAAGCTGAAACATTAAGGCCATAAACACCTATTGTTATGGGATAGTATATAATCAAACAATGGGAACTTTTGTTTGTCTCTTATCATCTTCCTTCAGCCTTGCATTTTGAATATCACTTATTTGAAAATTTTAATTCACACCGCAAAGTATCTCAAATCTAAATCTTAATTTTCATATCTTCACATGCATACTGGCTGATAGAGAGCCTGTTAGTATAATATAAACCTACAATAAGCAACCAGCAGTAGCCCAAATGATTTGGTAGGCTATGGATGGGCAGTTGTTCAAAAGTTCTTCAGCCAGCTTACATGATTTCGATTATAAGGAAACAATACTCACATCCTCGAATACACCAGAAAAATGGTAAAAATTCAAGAACTAACAAATTACAAAATGGTCCTACAGTGAGATCTCTTTCAAAAACTTGGAAACTTGTTCAAGAAACTGATATTTAAATCAATTAGCGTAAGGAACTGAAAAGAGAAACATATATCTGAGGATGTAACTCTTTCTTTTCTATGCCCCGCAACCACAGGGCCAGAATTTATGGTTCACACATTACAATCTCTTGGAACAGAATTATAACAGTCAATCAGCTGAAAGCTATTACAAGATTTAACGCTACCCATCATCTACCCAGACAACCAGCATTGTTCAGCTATAACAAAAATGTCTTCTAAGCAACACATTTATTAGAAATACTGTAATAACTGAGACTTACTTGGAGTCTGGTTTTCACAACCCACAATGGATTTGTTGCAACTGCTGTGGCTGCTCCAGCACCAGCAGCAGCCACCATGTTTGCCCCAGTGGGGAGTTGGTCACTCCCATCCCCTGTCATATGACAACGAAAACCCATTAAAACTTCTCACAAACAGAAATCTGGCAAAATCTGAAACAACCGTAGTTCAGAGACAATGCTAATGTAGCAAGTGTCTAAGTGAACATGGAGAAGATGAGCATTATTCTCAAGTGATAGACACTGCAAAAACCAACCATGAGAAAGGAGAAGGCCTTTAAGTTGCTCATAAACTGTGAAATACACCTACAAATCAAATGAGCACATTTGTCACTAGGAGAAATATAAAAAGTGTCAGACAGTAGTTTGTTTTTCCTTTAAAAATGGAACAAATCCTAAGAATGTTCTACCGATCAATTCCAGACATAACCTATTCCCTCAATAAGCAGTTGACCTTCCAAAAGATTGCTAGTACATCAGGAGAAAATAATATGCAATTAGCATTCTAAAGTTAAGAATAGTTTCCATTTTTTTCAGCGTTATCCTCTTCAATGCTGCAGGTAATGTAAAGCCTCCATTACAAACCTTTCCGCAAATTTGTAATAAAAGGTCAGCTTCATCAATTACCAGTCCAAATCACCTCAAAAATAAAAACAGATTCAATTGGTGGCCAGATAAAAGCATGCACAAGATGTGCCTTTGCATAAGATACAGAAGACTATAGCTCGTTATTGAAATAGTGTTTCATGTCAGTACACATACTAAAGAGACCTTTCCCTTCTACAGTGATCAGTAAGGAGCATAATTAGTATGAGATTTCCTCAGCACAAAAACTCTATTTCACATTTGGCAAAGGAAGATAAAGAGAGGTAATGTTAGGTCCAACTAATTTGAAGGGAGGAAGGGAATATCTGAAGTCCTAGTTATAGAAATGCCCATGGGATTATTAATACAGCCGTAAGCCCCACATATGCTACAAGCATTTTCCATGAGAAAAATAACAACAAAGGTAAACTTACAGCCCAGTTGGGAAG
>JAOSBN010000177.1:12243093-12253352 GCA_027563595.1 Erythroxylum suave
GCAACATATTCTACCTCTATCGTAAAAATAGCTACAATTGATTGCAATTTTGAGACCTAGCTTACAACTCCTCTAGTAAAAGTAAGCACATAACCTATGATAGATTTACTTTTATTAAGAACACCTACATAATCTAAATCAACATAGCCTCTAACAAAAAGATCTGATCCTCGAAAACTTAAGGCAACATCTGAAGTACCTTTAATATATCTTAGGATCCTTTTTACAGTACTCCATTACTCTTTATCATAATTTTCCAAGTATCGAAAACAACCTCTTTGTAAAATGCAAAGAAAAGGTTATGTACAATTGATGTCCCTCCTCTAACCCTCGCAAAGCGGGGAGTCTTGTACAATGAGGTTGTTGTTGTTTTTGTAGAATTTTCCATGTATTGACTAACTACCCAATGTTTGGTCTTATATATATCATAGCAAATATTAAACTACCCACTGTTGATACATACGGTACTTAAGACATTTTCATCTTCCCTGTTTTGTTACTAGGATTCGTACTTGAAGATAACTTAAAATTAATACGTAGAGGTATAAAAATTAGCTTACAATCTTGAATATTGAAACGCTGCAAGATTTTTTCAACTAATTCTTTTGAGAAAGTTAAATCTTTCTATTATTTTAGTCTCAATAAATTTTCATCCCTAGAATCTTATCTGCTAGTCTCAAGTTCTTTATTTCAAATTCTCTAGCCAACTATGCCTTCAACTTTTTAATAGAATCTTTGTTAGGGCCTGCTAACAATATGTCATTGACATATGTATAAGATAACAAAATCATCATCATTAAATCTCTTCTAATAAACGTAAGGATATGAATTGTATTTGTTATATCAAGGGCTCATGATGAGAGAATCAAATCTCTTATACTGACATTTTGACTCCTATTTGAGACCATAAAGTAATTTGTTCAACTTGCAAACCAATTTTTCTTTTTCTTTTTCTTCAAATCCTTCTAGTTAGAGCATATTAATTTCTTCTTCAAGTTCTCTGCAAAAAAATGAAGTTTTTTCTTCTAAGTGCTCTAGATGCAAATTATATATAACGTACATTACTAAGAATACTCGAACCACAGTCAATTGAACAACATGAGAAAATATTTCATTGAAGTCAATACTTTCTTTTTGAGCATATCCTTCAGCCACTAATCTTGCACGATAACAATCCACTTGGTTATAGCCATCTCGTTTGATATTGTAGACCTATTTGTGACCAATAGTCTTCCTTCCTTGTGCTAGCAAAACAAGATCTCATGTCTTATTTTTATGCAGGGCTTTAAATTCTTCTTGTATTTTTGCCATCTATAGAGAAGTGCTTGGCATTTTACAATCTCATAGAAAGTTGGTGGTTCTCCATTCTCTATTAGTAAACAATATGCAATATTACCTCCCTTAATGTATTCTAAGTGTCAAACTAGTTCTCTCCTTTCCAAAGTTAACCATTGAACCTTTGGGATTAAAGACTCAACTTGTTCTTGTTCTTTATACTCTGGGCAACTTCCAAAGTGTTTGGATCTTCTTGTACTTATCTTTCTTTAACTTAAATTGTAGTAATCTTTGGTTTTTCTTATGAAATATTATTTTCTTCCTTTCCTTGTAACTTATGTTATGCAAATATGACATCTATGATAATTATTTACTTATAGGCAATATGATCCCACAGACAATACCCCTTAATTCCATTAACATTACCCAAGAAAATGAATTTCTTGGATTTTGGATCCATCTTTGACATTTCTTGGAATTATACATCATATATGCAGAAAATCCAAATATATGGAGGAATGAATAATCAATAGGATTACTAGTTTACATCTTCATTAATGTCTTCATCCCATTTATTGTTGATGGAGAATGACTTATCGCATAGCAAGTAGTTTTTACTTCTTTTGCCTAAAATTATTTGGCTAGACCTGTAGTCCTTAACATTGATCTTGTTCTTTCCAGATATAGTTTGTTCATTCGCTCTGCTACCTCATTCTACTATGGAGTGTACACTAGTGTGAATAGCCTTTTAATGCCTTCTTATTTACTAAATGCTTCAAACTTGCCACTTATGTATTCTTCATCATTATCTGTGTAACACCTCATTACCATAAATTACATACCGAAACACCCAATAGATATTCTAGTATATAATCTATAATAATGGTGTATTAACTATCTCACCCTTACTTATAACATGGCAATATATCAAACTTAGTCGTGGCATCAACTACTATACATAACTGTCTTTAGATTTTAAAATCAAATATCAAACTGTAATCCTCATTTCATTTCATAAAACCAAACGTATTTACATTTTAGCTTTTAAACATCCATACATGTACATCATCATATCCTAATACAGAATTTGCTACATGAAAAAGGAAATTACAGAAAAAGTCTATCTAAAGTCTTCAATCGCAGTTGCCAACCTTTGAGCCATTTCTTCTTCATAAAAAGTACAAGAATTAAGCTTTTTGTAATCTCTTAATCGCTAATGTCCTCTCTCTCAATCCTGAAATGTCAACGTGTAATTTTGGGTGAGTTTTGCGAACTTAGTGAGGTAACCATCATCAATGGTTCACTTAATTTATGTAACACTTTATAACATGTATGATGTAACAAATATTTCACATATTTCTATTTTGCTAGAAATATCGCACATCAGATTCTCATTCAAATACCTGGTACTCATACATTTTAATCAATCAAACACATATATTAAAATGTATATGCGATGCATGTGAGACTCACTTTTACTTATTATTGTTGATGTTGTGACCGAGTGCCTTTTTACTAGCTCATATCCCTTGGTGGATACCGAGTTGTACTAGATAATGTCCAATATCTCTTAGTAGATATCCGGTACTTTCACAACTGAGCCTGAGGCTCTTATCACAGCCTGAGCTTTAAGCTCTTTACACTGGCAAACTCTGATCATAATTGCCTTTATTTTTCATGCATTCATGTAATGGAATGCTTCACATTTAGTTATATATAATCAGTCACTTGATTTCACTTTTACTTTCACATTCACAACATCATCGAACCTTGGTCCGACATTCCACAATAATGAAATATCACTTATTCATTCAAATTCACATACAAGGACCACTTCAATATCACAATCATCAAATCAGAATCATTAGACCTTCACGTTTGGAATCCAAAAATCAAATCATATTCATCGATAATTCAAATAAAAAATTAAGCAAACAACTAATTAAGTGAGACTGTCTAGGTTACTCACAGTTTGCTCCAAAAGCTATTGTCTCGAAGTCTCGACAATATCAAGAAGTGGTCAATCTACTCGTTCTTCTATATGCAATCATATATAAAATTTACACATTCAGATAAATAATCAATCATAAGTACATTCATGAATGTATCATGTATTATGCATGCTCAGTGACAATTTCTCGGGTGTTTTTCTTTATATACTTTATAAGCAATTTCAATACCTTCCAAACATTCTTTAATCTCAAAAACTCTTTACTCAACTTCCACCAAGAAATTAAAATTCTTAGAGATAGAATTAAAATTCAATTTATTCATACAATTTGTATCCCAATGTCTTTAGTTTACTCCAAGTCAAAAATCATTCCAATTGGATATGTACAGATCAAGATATTAGCAAAATACTGAAGCATGTTCAGTGAAAATAATCCAGTTATGAAATTCTAGAATTGTTCATCATTTGCGTCCCAATTTAATCAATCAATCTCTCCCAACTGATTTCAGATGATTATTATTTTTTGTGGAGATGTAAAACAATGTGTTTCGAGTCTAATGGTTCAAATCTCATGTCATTTGGAGGTCAGGAGAAGAAGTTATGGTCAAAAGATCAAAAGATGTTCAAAATAGTAGCTTATTGTTCAAAGGTTCAGAGTCGTGATCGTGCATGTCATCCTTCAATAGCAGAGTCAGCACAATCATGACTTCCCTTGGATTTTAATAGAGTCACGATCATGCCTCATAAGCTTTAGCAATGTTCAGCATGATCGCGACCTTTTGTGTTTTCTTCATTCTTTCTTCCTTTTATGCCATTTTTGACTTAAAACCAGTCGTTTTCAAACAAAACTTTCTTCTAAAAAAATGTTTCTCTTTCCTTAAGTTTCTAATGACATCAAATTCATATATTTTGGTCCTGAATCATGCAAGATATGATCAAAATACCATAGACTGCATACATTTGGAATTTTGGCTAGAGCATAATCATACAGTTAAGTTGTACAACCCATATCTCTCAATTCCACTATCCAAAAACTTTATATCAATTGAAAGCTAAAAGAATAAACTATAACTTTTGTGAAGACACATTTGTCTAATTCAGCCTACAATTTATTTAATAACCACAGGACGTGATTTTTGTCACTGGTAGTGCTACAGATTAAGCCAAAACTCAATTTCAAGCCAAATTTGAAAGTCTTAGAGATAGATTTCAAAATCGACTAATAAAAGTTGTAAGAAAGATAGAAGAAGGAAATGATGATTTCATTTCTTACTGTGTTGTATTTACAGAACAGGCTTTATACTACGTCTGCCTTATTGCTATTGGTTGCTATTCCTAGAATCAAGGAAAAATAAACTAACGTATCTGGAAGCTAGCTATACAATCATTAAAAGACAAACCACTAGTACTATTTACATCGTGACTTGTATAAGAGAGAACCGAACAAAACAAAGTCATTTGACAGTAACAAATAAACAATGTAAAGGCCATGTGGCCCAGGTCCTCCTTTGTGTCTTTAAACCCATACGCCTCTTGGTCCAATAACCTTAAAACATTAACGTCTATTTTAGGTAAAACATTAACGTCTGTTTTAGGTATTCTATCATCGACGTCTTCATTAAAGTTATAAACAAATGTTGCTAGTTTAATGTGAACCAAAGGTTAACTCATTTGAAAATCTATAGCTCAAGATATAATCAAAATACAGAAGCATGTTCAATGAAAATTCTCCAGTTCAACATTCCAGTACATTTACTCACTTTGATCCAATCAATCCTTTTCCAAATCAGTTCAGATGGCTTTAAATTTTTATGGAGAGAAATAACAATGTATTAGGAGTCTATCGGTTCAATTTTCAAGTCATTTGAAGTTTGGATGACAAAGTTTTAGCCAAAAGACTCAAAGTTATTATGTAAAATCCTCAAGGTCAAAAACAAACTTCAAAAGTTAAAGTCATATACGCAAACATTACCTTCTTCTTCCTCTCTCTACTGTAGATTTTTTTCACTCTTTTATCTTATTCAATTAACACATAATTCATCTTTTCTATTCTCCTTTCAGTTCAGTACTCTCTATGCACAAATTAAAAGTTCATAAATAATCACAATACTAAAAACAGAACCTAATTCTTACTTTTGACATAACACATTTTCTGCACTTCACTAACGTCAATAATCACAATTCTTTATACAATATTTGCACATTTTCTACTGATTTAACTCCTTCATCACTCATGTATGCATCCATGTACAAAACATTAAAACATCATCAAATATTATTCACGAAAAACTTACTTGATTTAGTAAAATTCCAACTCAAAAATTTCAGATTTTCTAATCCTCCCTAGCAAACAAACATCAATACAAATTTATAATCATCTTCAGCTAGTTCTCCAGTGGTTGAGAGTCAGAAGCCAAATACACAAACATACAAAATAAGTAATTTCAATGATGCATGGATGAAAGAACAAGGAAAAGAGTGTTAGTGTTGGTATTTTCGGTGGTGAAGGAGAGATGTGAGCTACAGAAATTTTTCTCCAACAAACAAGATGATTGCATGGGTGGATAATTCAATGACACATGGCACCCATGCATGTGGGCCATTTGTCACTCATTTAAAGCTGCCACATGCAACAATGTAATTGGTCCACATTCCTCAAAATTTTCAGAAATTTTCCTAAATTCACCAAAAATTTTGATATAATCATAATATTTTCCAGATAAATTTTCAACATAAATAATCCACAATTTACATTTTAATCAATTAATCATACCAGGAAAATGTCAATGAATGCATGTACAATTATTTTATGTATCAAAATAAATATTCACATGTGTGTAACTATACTATGATGCATGAGCATAAAATTACACTTCTAATTTCTCACAGTATACTCAATTCACTGTTTTGGGGTCTAACCCCAAACATGGGATATCACAATCTAACCATAAACGCTTGATTATTTTCCTAGTTTCAAGTTCTATATGTGCTTTGAAGTTATTGAAAACTAGAAACTTGTTTTCCTTCCTTTTGATTGGATTCACACAACATCTCCTAGAGTAGTTCTTAAAGACGAAATTGGTGCTTTCCGAACATCATAATGAACTAGCTCTAGAATAATTTTTCTTTTAGTAGTGGAACTATAGTATTTTAATCTATGTTGCTTACTACTAACACAATGATCATAAAAGGGTAATGATGCGCCCTAAAAGAAGTTTTTTGTTCTATAAGAATCTCCGATTCTCATTTCGACATACTACCAAGTTTGAGGTGTCATATCATTGTTGATCTTATGTTGAACTTGTTGATACAATAGATACTTCTCCTTCTTACAGTGTTTCCCCTTTGAGCATATTTTTCTATTTTCATCACTATAAGTATACCTTTGACTATTTTCATGATCCCATGTTTAACTTGAATTTTACACTTGATATCATCAAATTGTCCTAAAGACATTAGATTTTTTAAAACCCTTCATATGCCTTGCTTCCTGGATGGTGCAAATCGTATTATCCTACATTTTTAGCTTAGTGGTACAAATACTAGTAATTTTTAAGGTATGATCATCACCCATAAATACAATTCCTTAAGATTAACTTATATTGGTCAAATCATTTTCTTCAAAAGGTCATGTGCTAGGTGGCTCTCGAATCTAAAAGCTATACGTTAGTAAAATGATTTATATCTTCTATTGTTTCCTTCATATAAAGGAATTTTCCATCATTAGAGGTACTCATAAAATTACCTTAAGGGGTCGTTTCATTTTTCTATGCATTCTTTTTATTCCAACACTCGTTTTTGGAGTGTCATTTCTTACTATAATTGTAACATTTGATATTCCTTTTGTTTCTTAATTTGGATCCACCATGAGTTTGAATTAAATTAGATTCATGTTTTATTGATCTTTCTCTCGTAATTGATGGTACCTCTATTTGTTGCAAGTTTAAAAATATATCCTCCTTATTCTTATATCCCTGTTCTTACTTTAAAACAACAACCGACAACGTCTTTAAAGACTAGAAAGTCTAAAAGAATATTATTAGTCAAATGGATGATGAGTTAATTACACCAATCTAGTAGACTTTAAAGTAAAAGTTTTGCACCTTCATTTACATCTATTTTGTAGCCCAAATGTGAGATCTTAGAAGATAAAGTATTAAGAGTGTTGATGTTAACCGTTATTGAAGGGAATTCTGACATTTAAAGAGTGCAGAGTCTTCTTTTAAAAATGAATTTGATGTGTAGTGACTTGGCCTCGTATATTTTCATTTGTGTATGCTAAATATCCTTTGCAATACTTTCTCCTTTAAACATGACAGGATTTCATTAGCTAGACCTAAGTATGGATTGGCGATAGCCTTGTTTTATTGATCTCCATTGGTCTTTCTCATATGGCCTCCAAACAATCTTCTTTTGTTAAGATTGCCTTCATCCTCATCTTCCATAACTATAAATTATTACCATTAAACTTCTCTATTTCAAATTTCGTTGCTATTTTTGAACAGTGTTAAAACCAAGCTTTAATATCACTATTAGGAAGTTAGGACATGAAACACCTCAAATATAACTAAGTTGAAATTAGAAAATAAGGAAAGAAATTAACATAAGACAAATTTAATAAATGAAAGGATATAGTTAGGAGAAACTTATCTCAATCTCTCTAATATACTGTAATTCCTCTTTATATTTGTTTGCAAAAGGATACTCAACTGAATAGAAACTAGAACATGACAAAGCTAAAAAGAGGATAGATAAAAACTATCCTATATATAGAACAATTAAGGTGGTAGAGTTGTATTTCTACACAATTTTACCACCATACAAAAAAGGTTGTATTATAACTGTAAATTATTAATAGCGTTACAAATATATCAAGCTTTAATGATATGTCATTATCGACTTCCATCGTCAAAGCTCAAATAAAGAGTAAAGGTCACTTTACCACCAATTGGTTACACGAAAGAATATTTTTATAAATTTAAACGAGATGGAAGATCAATTAATTATAATATTTACAACTGATGTATTTATCTAAAAAACTATTATATAAATTTATATTAATGAAATCTTGATTTAAACTAATGATTATATTTATATGATGGTCAATTAAAATAATTTTTATAACACACTTATAGTCAAATTTAATTTTATAAAGACTTTAAAAATTAAAAATTTTTTTCTCTAAACAAGAAATCATCAATATAAGTCAATACTAAAGCCCAACTTTCCCAAAAACTTAGGTTTTATGAAAATTGTGACAAAGCTGATATTCATTGGTAATTATTTTAAGAAATAATCAGACTATACTTTGGCTCCTAAAATTTTATTGATTTTTTCATCGTTGCCGATATATAATTAATCAAAAGTTGATACAGTTCAATTTGCCCAACGAGTAAACTACGTTGGAATCATGTCTATAAATCCAAATGGATAGCTTTTTTTAAAGTGGCATAATGTATATTGGACTCAATCAAGTACAATGATTACCATGAAAGTAACACGAATGATTCTCCATTACGTGATTTTCAGTAAGTTCTCTTTCATCAATTCAATTCAACGATTCTCGAATGCGTACCTTTCACTCCCAAACGGTCAACCCAATTTTTTAATTCCCAGTCGCTGCCTGTGTATTGTTATCTTAATCCTTTCCTTAAAAAAGCACTGGTCTACTTGGGTCAGTCGAGTCAAAGTTCTGAGTACTTTAAAATATGAATTTACTTTTCAGCGGTGAAGTCTATCTATAAACTCGATTTTTTGATAATGTTAATATATTTTTACAATTAAATTAAATTACTCAATTTTAAATTTAATTTAGTTGCGGTATATAAATTAATGGCTATCTCAATAAATTCTTTAACAGTGAATTAATTCTTGTTTTGATAACTTTAATGAAATAGATTTTGTCCCTAAATGAATTCATTTTCTACACATCCCTAAATGTTAAAACATAATTCTTTGTCATTTTAACGTTTATTTAAAACTCAACCTTTTGTTGTAATATATAAATACCTGCAATTCACTTTCAATTAAATCTCATAATTAAGCATCTCATTGAATGACACTGTCATTAGCAGTTTTAATGGTTGATAGAATTTTTTAAAATAGTAATATGAACAATTATTAAAAATCAAATTTTGTTTAATTTGAAATGTAAAACAGAAAGTAAAGAAGATGAAAAAATAAATAAAGAGCAGATAGACTTGATGGATGATTGGATTAAAGAAGAAAAAAAGAAAACCAAATAGAAATTAAGTTGATGGTATTTAAGTGATAACTATTTTTATCATTCTCTAAAATTTTTAATTTTTAATTTATAAATAACGCATGTGATTCGTTATTAATATTAATGATTTAGAGATATTGGTTTTTTAAAATTTAATAGTTGAGTTCATAAAAAATTAAATTAAGAAGATTAAGTGCTTCAAATATTAAAAACAAAGAGTTTAAAACAAGTTTTTTTTTTCTATTTTAAACCAAGCGTTAATTTTACTGCATAACTTATCTTTTGTAATTCTAATTACTCCACTCTGTATATTTTATTCCATATTTGTTTTACTTCATATTATTATGGTCACACTGTTATTTTCCCCTCCTTTTGAATTCATGAACATAATTGAGTGCAGAAGTTATTTAAAAATACACTCAAATTGGTTTAAGTATCAACTTTTATCACTAAATAAATAAAAATGCATTCAAGAAGTTTTTGTTTATTTTGATGAATTGAGCAATCTTAAAAGAATACAAGGTTGATGATTATTTAATAACATTAATCAACAGCAAATATATATATGCCATTAGGAAATTTTATGCATTGATGATAACTTTATAGTTATTAACTGGTGAATTTACGAAGATTACTTTTTTTTTTCTTAAATTCAATAATGAAACTGAAATTAAAAATGAAAATGATAAAAACTACAAAAATGTTGAGTGACAATAACAACTTTCTAAAAGATCAATCAAATATTAACAACAAAAATACTCTTAGAGTGTTTTTGGTTCAACTTTTGGCAAGTGAAAAAGTACTTTTTTC
>JAOSBN010000177.1:12260025-12278187 GCA_027563595.1 Erythroxylum suave
ACAAAAGAAAGATTTGTACCTCTCTTTTCGAACCAAGTCTTGCGCTTGTTACAGTTCTTCTTCACATGTCCTTTCTTACCACAAAAGTAGCAACTTACTGTGAATTTTCCATCATGACTCTAGCTACCTTCCCCAGGTCCATTTTTCTTTGTGGAAAGTTCTTTCTTTTCCTGAATTTTCCCTTCTTCTTCATAACTCCATGAGATACAGCAAGAGCATGATTATATCCTTCTTGTCTTAATCTCACTTCCTCCTGAATGCATTTACTAGTGAGCTCATTTAAGTTCCATTAATCACTGTTAGTATTATAGCGGATCTTGAATAGAGCAAATTGTGATGGAAGTGAGTTAAGGACAAACTGTACCAATAAGGACTCATCCATACTCATGCCCCGTGCCTTAAGCTTTGCAGCCTTTTAAGTCATGTTCAAAATATGCTGCTGAATACCTTTCTGACCATCATATTTCATGGTGGTCAATTCAGCTATCAATGTGGCTGCAAGGGACTTATCGGCGTGTTTAAAGTGCTACTCAATAGATTTCAAAAATTCCGAGGCTGACTCGTTTTGAGGGAGAGAGGTCTTGATGTTATTGGCAATGGTCATTCTCATAAACATCAGACTGAGTCTATTTGATTTTGTCCAGGCTTTTGATTATTCCACCTGCTCTAGAGTACTGTTATCCGTAGCTTCAGGAGGTTTGTCAGTTATTAAAGCTAGGTCAAGATCCAATACACCCAGTGAGAATTGGACCCTTTCATACCATTCAGAAAAATTCAACCTATCAAAAACAGTCATTCTAGATGCAAGAGAGTGTAACGAAGTGGGAACTGTACAAAATAAAACAATGCTCACAATAAGGCCTCAAGTATAAAATTAAATATCAATGAACTATTGATATCATTAAAATTCTCCTTTGGGTAGAATTTAACATATCCTGTGTTCACTTGGAGGGAGCTTAAATACTAGACTATTTTATGTCATTTATATATTACCTTTGGGTATCCATTTGTTTCCTTTCTAAACAACATAAAATTAATCATTAACAAATAATTAGCAGAAATTGACTCTCCTTTGGGTTAGTCTCATTCTCCTAATTATTATAAATAAATAAATTTATTATGAAGATATTTATAAGTCTCCCTTTATTCTTTATGCAATTTAATAAGTATAAGATTTACTAATTTAGGTCACTTTGGTAACTATCTAAACTAATAAACCTTACATTTATAAATTGTCTAATATTATCCAAAAAATGGCCCAAAACCAGCCCAAAAAATTCATATTGGGCCTAAGGGCCTGCACATGCCAAACCCTGCCAACGCCTATTCAGCATTTGGCTCGTGGCTTGCCAGACGCTAGACGATGCAGTTGGCAAGTGTTTGGGTGGAGGAAGAACAACGTTTGGCGCGTGGACTACAGATGCCAGACGTCTTCTTCCTCCAGACGCTGCCGTCTGGTTTTCGTCTTTCTTTTTTTTAATTTTTTTCTTCTTCTTCATGCTTTAATTGGTTCTTTAATGACACAACTCTTTCATGGTTGTCTTCATACCACAAAACTTCCCATCGTCTTCTTTTATAGGTTTTCATCATACCATAAAAACATATCGTCAATGTTGGATCACAGTAATCACCAACAATTTGAAGTTTCAAAAGCCCAAACTTATTTTTGTTGTTTTGTTTCAACAATCGTAAATACAACAACAAACATAAATATTTTCACATAAATCACAGGAAGACCAAGTTCAAATCATGCCATACAAAGCGTTTGATTTCTAACCGTTAACCAATGGAGACGATGGCATCGTGCAAAGTGAATCATCCAACCGCACAAGAAAAGAAAACAAAAGAAATGTTTGAACATGTACAAAATGTGAAAACAAAAGAAAAATGATTCATTTGTGATCAAAACTGGTGTTGAACATGTATGAAAATTTAAGAGAAAAAGAAAGAACAAAAACATGCCCAGTATCCAAGAACAAACACAACATAACTCTGCGGCATATGAAAACAGTGATTCGTAAAACAACATGCCATGACAAAACTGAAAACTGTATTCCATACAATAATGCAACATAGTCGATATTAACAACACAAGCTCTGATACCAAATGTAAGAATTTCATGAGGAAATTAGCACAATAACCGAGTAATAATTGCATACAAACCATCGTAAATTCAAGGATTGATAACATACCATTTGACGAACATGCAGCCATTGTAAAACGATAAATCCCTTTTGATTTGTAAACCTTAAATTCTTGATCTCTTCTTCTCCTTATTCAATGTGATACACATAATATGTCTTTCAATGATAGAATGAGAGCCTTTTGAAAGAGGTTATGTATCTTCTTTTATAGATAGAAGAAGAGGGCTAAGAGATCACCGTTGAGTTTAAATGTACCCACTCCATCAAAAGGGTACATAGCCTTACAACAATTAAGTGGATAATAAATTAAAACACTAGGTTAGTGGGCCACCCATTTAATTTAACGTGGAAATAACATGTGATACTTCAGAAAATTAAAGTTCATGTATTTTAATTTTTATAAAAATATTTTTTATAAATCTTAATTGTAAGGATCAAATTTTACAAAGAATAAATTTAAATCGTCAATTTGAATGAAATTGATATTAATTGGTTATTTGTGGCTTAAATTTTATTGTTTAATTTGGCTTAAAAAATAAAAACCATTTTAATGTTGGTTTAATTTAAGGTTTTGTTCAAAAGGCACTAGGCAACTTATTGTACACCCAGAAATGAGTATGAAAGATTAATACAATGAAAATGTCTCGTTTATAAGTCTAACATTTTTTACCTTCAACATAATTTAGGTTTCTTCTAAAATAATCCAGTAGTATAATGCATAATGGAAATATTAATAAGCATAGTCAATTATTGATTGGAATGAAACACATAGCAGAGTTCTGAACCAAAAGGTTTTTCCTTTCAATTTGTTTTTTTTCCCCTATCTTACAAACTTAATGGTATAAATTTTGTTAGTGATTTTGTTAACTAGATAATTATTAATTATGAGTTTTTATAAACCCACAAGCTAAGTAAGAAAATTAAATTTGATTCAGATTAAAGTTAAGAAAGAAACCTAATAAAGGATCTGGTTCAATTAGGTGAAGTCTAATGAGGAAAATGGACTCTAATCAGTGTGAGACGATTATGTATTGGATCTGTGATAGGGAGACCCAATAAGGTTACTATAATGAACTGCTAGGGTCTCCTATTGCGTGCTAAAGTGAGTTCGTGGATGTTCAGTTTCTCTAATTCGTTAAAAGGCCCACGTATTGCAAAAGGCACAGAAAGACGTTAACGACATAAAGATATACAACTTTAATAAAGATTAATCAAAAGTCTCAAGAGCTTATTCAAGTAGTTTAGTAGCTTGTTCATCGTACAAAGGATAGCAAAAAAAATATTTTTCACAAACGGAAAGATGATACATTTTAGATCATAAGGGTATTATTGTAGTTTGTCACACTCCATTTTATCATTTCTGTTGGTGAGGTATTAGATTTGCATGATTGTATTAGATTTGTGTCGCATATGAAACATGCATTAGATATTTTCCAATATCGAAAGCCTTATGTGACCAAATGACGGACTTTTATTATCTTCAGATCAAATGTTTTAAATTGGTTGGCCTATATTTTGATTTTGCTTAACCACTTTTATTAGTTTTATTATTGTTACAACAATTGTAATTAATTTTTTTCCAAAGGGAGAATGTTAGTGATTTTATTAATTGGACAATTATTAATTATGGGATTTTATAAACATAAGCGTAAGAAAATTAAATTTGATCCGAACTAAAGATAATAAATAAGCCCAATAAAGGATCTAGTTTAATAGTTTGAATTCTAATAAGGAAAATAGACCCTAATCAGTAGAGGTCGGTTATGTATTGTGCTTGTAATAAGAAGGCTTAATATGGTTACTATAAATAACCATTAAGGTCTCCTACTGCCTGCAAAAGTAAGTTCATGAATGTTCAGTTCCACGCATTAAAAAAGGCAAAAAAAAGATGTTAATGACATAAAGATGTACAACTTTCATAAAGACTAAATGAAAATTTCATAAACTTGTTTAAATAGTTCAACATCTTGTTCATCATGCAATGGATAGCAAAATAGGTTTTTTTTTCACATTTTCTCCGTTAATACAAGTTCAGATTGATCTTGGATGCATTATTAAAGTTAGTGTTAGAATTAACAAAATCTTCCCATTAAATGATGTAAATAAATAAAGGTGCTTGTTGTAACTGAGTCCATAAAGTTGAAGATAGTAATAGTATCGAAATGGGATGGTGAAACTTTTGGTTATTTTACTAAACTGGATCTTTTATTCACTTTTTATATTCTAATTTTTCTTATTTAAATACTTATCATTAATTTTGTTAATGTGAATATAAATATTGCATACTATGATAGTAAAAATTATATGAAGGACATGTAAGTATACCACCAACATATTATCTCACTATAATGGTCATCAATCATGCAGTACCACCAACATATTATCTCACTATAATGGTCATCAATCATTGCATGGATGACACTTTATTATTTTAAATCACAATAATAATAGGTATAGTTACAATCAAAAATTAAAGAAATTATCAATAATAGCATGTTTAAATTGAGATTTCATTAATGTTGGTCTAATTATATATGTATATTGTGTTATCGCTTGGCATTATGGGATCACAATGTCATGTGTATTTATTATTATAATGATTTAAAATAATAATATTATTCATATAATATATCATCATCATCACCCTAATAAATAGGCTGAACATGATATAAGTTGTAAGATGAAATAATTTTAAATTAATGAACTCATTAGGGATAAAGAAAACATACATGTTTTATTAGTTAGAGGTAAAAGCTTTGAGCTATAAGCTCATATTGAAAAAAAATTAATACATTCTATCTTTAAAAGGGGTTTTCACTCTTCTCTTACTTGAATTAGGTCTTTTGTAAATAGAGTTCAAATTTTTTTTAATTTTTTAAACTTATGATAGTCTTTTTATGTCGTAGACTTTACCGGTATTTATTGAGCCATTTTAGTTAAATTATTAACCTCTTTATCTCCACTTTTTCTCTAATGGATCAAACAATCACATAGAAACATTAAGTAAATGTAAATAAGATAAAATAGAAAAAGAGGAAATTTCCATTTTTAATTTGACTTTAATTATGGTTTTATATTATACACATATATATTAAGAACAATTTATGAAACTAGGTTTAGCTAAACTAAGTTATAAATGAAAGTCTTTATTTTAAAAAGAGTAATCCTAAATTCTTGGACAAAATGAAAAAATTATTATTATTATAAATCCCACAAATATCTTAAAAAGCTATTAAGACCCACAATTGAACATCCTCTTGAATTTTTACTTGCCTAATTTGTGTTCAGACTTTGAAGACAATAAGATGTTAAGAATGAGTTTGATCACACTATATGGGGCTTTATTTTTAAAAAGTAAAGAATTTAATTCTCAAATTAAACTAACAACATATATCGAAAGGGTTATTATGATAAGTTTGAGTGTTACCATAACCCCTTAATGCCTAGTTCATAAATAAGTTTAACTAAACAACACAAACCAAGCAATATTAAATTGAACAAAAAGAATCAAAATGGCATGTGAATATAAACATGATAAACCTTCGTATGGAACATAAATAATAATCTACCAAACAAATAATGTATAAATCAACTAAAAACTTAAAACACAAATCGTAGGCAATATTTCTAATGTTGATTTTTGAGACTTTCGACATTCATATCATTTTCTTCATATACTAACAAAAATAAAGTGACATGTAACAATCAGACACTAAAAACTATAAACTTAATAACATCATGCAATGAAGCTAAATAAAAATAATGCTTAAAAGGTTAATACTGAGAAAAATAATATTGCATATATCATACTAGATTGTTATTGATGTTAATTATGGTATAATATAATATTAGTATTGATCAATATCAGATGCCGTTTTAGATTTTTTTAAATTATAAATAATCTTTAATTTTATAAAATTATAAAATAATGCTTTGATATATTTTTGCTAAATAATTTTTAACTTTAATTTAATTCTTATAAGATCAAGAATAATATAGATTAATGAAACTGTTGAAGCAAACTTTTTAACAAAACAAACATAAAACAAAAACTGATAAAAATAAATTTCTTATGAAAATAATTTCTTTTTTCAACAAAAATTCTCATTTATTTCTTTTAAATTCTATTTTCTCTACTTTTATCAATAGATTTTCTAGTGAGATTCATGTTCAACTTCTCCATTATTACTTATAATCATCTTCATCTCACCTCTATACAAGATTGATTTCCTTATTATTGGGTTTGCGGAAAAAATGAGTTTTTATTTTGTGTTTGAGTTTTCTTTGTTTTTCTTCTTTGCCTCTCGAGATTTGGGCTAATTTAACAACACTGTATGTCCTCAAAATGGTGAACTTTTGCCGATAGTAATTTCACTATATCGATAACCAATGTTTAGGATTCAGATCCATGGATAAAATTCAATAATCTATAATGCACTCATCTTTAATGGCTAGAATATGGTCGGTTTTTATTATCTGAGTTCTGCAAATTTGTTGTGTTCTATCAAATTTCATTCCCGCTATATTAAAGTAACTATTGAGCAAGTTTCCTCGAAAGTCCCCAAAACCCAACTTAGCTGAATGGGCACAATCTAACTCGGTATTCTCCTCTCAATGCATAGGTTAACTATGAGCTCCACCAAATTTGATGGCCCAGAACGTACTTCTTCTGCAGTGTTTCTGACGAAGGAGTTGAGCCTCTGGTACCCTTTAAGGACATGCAAAATGCAAAGAATATGAATCTCTATACGGAAAGGGTTAAAGGTGGCAGAAAAAGACGAAGTCGAGGGAGTTAACAGTGATGAAGAAGACAAAGGTGATGAGCAGTGTCGATGAAGAAAGGAGGGACCGAGCGACTTGCTTTGCAAGACTGACGACACTGGAATAGCATCTAGAATACGGACTTTGAGTTTGAGTTAGATTTTTTAAATTTTAATCCTCAAAAGTTTTCCATTTAGTTCTTGTATCAACCAAAATAAATAATTTTAATTCGTCTTCTGTCATCGGACCTCTCTTGTTCCACTTCTCATAATGTCTGAAGACCGATATAATGGATTTATTGTGATAAATAAATGACTGTAAAAGTTCTTCGTCATCTCTTAAAATAATGAAGTGTGCGTCTATTTCCATTTTTCCACGTTAATGTGCTCAAGGAACAAACCTCGTACTTAGGCACTCATTACTTCACGTCTTTCAAATCTCGAGGGTAGGCCTTTCTTTTTTCCTTTTCATTTTGTGCTTTTAACCAAATCTGGCACCAAGATTAATTGTGATTGGATCTAAATCTTAGCAATCACTTAATTCAAAACGCAATCCATTTTCTGAGCATCAGTGTCCATATGCATTTATAGTCAATTATAACATCTATTAAGAATAAGAAGAAACTACCAAAGATAGTAGGTGTGTGATAATTGCATTTATCATGCACGTCTTTTCTTAAATCAAATCTACAGTCTCTAAGACAATGGTCTCTTTATAAAAATACCAAAGAAAGGTCGCGAACATTAAGACCCTTTCAATACCCTTATAAAGCAGGAAGTCTTATGTATCAGTACCAAAACAAACAAAAAAAACCTCTCCAAGAAATATCTATATAAACAAAGCATATAGGAGTTCCAAGTGCTATCATTGTAGAAAACAATCAAACATCATAGAGAGGCATAGCGTTTCGTATCATCATTTCTATTCTGCCAAAATGGAAGACATGGGAAATCTTTCACTTAAATTGGCTTTTATCCTAACAATTGTGATGCTTGCACCTGGTAAATCTTCTGTTCTTTTCACTAATCAGATGATACAGATTCATGGTAGATGATATCTTGGTGGAATTCTAATTCTAATTCTAAGCATGTTGATATCATGAACAATGGCAGGATTGCAGATGGGAGCAAAAGCAGAAACAGTTGTGAAAGGGCCATGCAAAACTCATTTTGATTGTCACAAACCAAGTATATGCGACTGTTTCCTTAACTGGTGCGTGTGCCTCAAGGAGCCATCAGCTGCAGCAATTACAGCAACAGCACCTTTAAGTGCAAAATGAACTGCTATTAGACCAGATACAAATATATGCAAGATAGGTGTTGTTCTTTAGATTGTATGGCCTTTTCCCCAGAATAAAGTCTACAATTATTTTAGTACTTGTTCTTTCTTTTCTTGGGTTTCATGGGTATTTGCTATGGACTTCTTTGAATTTCTGGACAATCTTCAGCAAAACGAATCGATTGTGTTTCTACGCCTTTCTTTTTCTGTTAAAGAAAATGCCGCAACTATCTTCTGCTGAGCAATCCCCGAGACAAAATTAATACAGCACCACCATTGTCAAGCTCGTAATTGATACACCAACATTTGTTTTTGTTTTCTTTTCGTTTGTAAGGAAGCTGGAGGAAGCTAGCCACAGCTCCAGCAGCAAGTAAATATAGGTAAAACAGAATTATTTTGTGCAAAAAACATACTGGTAATGTAGGTCAATGCCCATCTGGATAGAAGATGTGTCCCACAAGTTCTTCTAAAGTCCTGAATGCAAAATGCCTGCAAATGCAGCATATTTTTATCATTCTGTATCTACAAGCAATAATTTGTTTTCTTCCTCTAATTCTCTCTGCAATTAAAAAAAAATTATTGGTATTCTAATTACAAATTTTAAGAGGCTAAAATTATAAGTAATTTTAAGAGGCTAAAAAAATTTTAGAATGATACAAAATTTTTTGTTTTCCTATAAATAACTACCGTTTTTATCTTACTATATCCTTATAAAGTATTTTATAATTCTCTAAAAATAATAAATTTAATATTAAAACTATTATCATTTAAATTAAAAATAATAGAAAATAGACCATTCTATATCTCTTGGTGGGCTTTTTATTCCACCCTTTAACCTTAATTATCATGGTCATATATGGAGCTAACTTCAAGATCTTATGGGTAAATACAAATATTTTTTTAGACACCTAATTTAGACAAAAGTCACATCTACTCTTTTTTACGACAATCTTACTTAGTTCCATTAAGCAAGATTCAATTATTCCATGTGATCATTAACTAATAAAACCTTGCTTTTAAATACCTCATAATTCTCCAAGTGTTTAACTCTCACACTCGAGTAAGCATAGTATGAAAATATTAATAACCATAGGCAACAATAAATACTCAACAGCTACCACTACAAGAAAAATTGGTTTTAGCAACATAAATTATAGACGAAAAGTTAAGGTTTTCCGTCGGCAAACGAAGAAGGTGATAGAAATTATTGACAAAATGAATCATTGGAGAATCAGCCGTAAGTAAAGCTTAACGATGAAATTCAAAAGTTTCATCGCTAACATTAGAGATGGACCATTGTAATACCGTCACTAATATTAGCAATGGAACTATAATCCCATTACTAAATTTAACGATGGAGTTACAAGCTTCCCTCGCTAATATTAGCGACGGACACTCTACATCCATTAGTAAATTTACTACTAAATTTGCATACAGTTTTTGTTTATTCCGTCGATAAATGTACCAATAACAACTTCAACTACTATTTTTCATTTCCTTCTCAATTATTTGTTGATAATCTTTTGATTTTTTTACGTTTAATTTCTTTAAACAGTAAGTTAATTGATAAAATAAAATAAAATATATCTTAATTGATAATAAAAATTATTATGTACAACAATAAATGTCTTGAAAATAAATGTAAATTTAGAATTCTGGAAAAACAAATATACATTAACTTATCCATCTAAGCTATGTAGTTGGTAAAGGTAGATGCTCTGACTGCTGCGATGAGATGTTACTCATCTCCTTCAACTCATCCACCTCTTTGCAGAACTGGGCTATGCAGTCTATTAGCCTCTCTACTATGCTCTCAAGTTGAACAACTCTGATCCTCCCTTATAATGAGATACTATTATAAAGCCATGCCTTTCAATATGAAGAAAACAAAGCTTAGTTAACAAGTCTTCTATAAGTAACTATAGGAATATGTAATCATATGCCATCGACATGAAATAAAGACAAAAAGGGATGAAGATCATTCTACGAAGTTAACATAATGCTTTACAGCCTTAAGAAAATATGACATAAGGCTTAACTCTAAAAAATGAACATTAGGGGTAAGGGCACGGGTAGGTAAATTCCTCAAATTCAGGAACACAAAAGAATCAAAGTTAATTTATCACAAATATAAGGTTATATTATCCATGGAAACATTAAAGAACCAAATGAATTTCAGTAGACTGAAGAGTGTTAGTTATATAATAAGTCCATTATTGTTATAAACCCTAAAATTAGGAAAATTATTATACATCTACATACCCATTTTGGATACTTCCCTAAACTCCATTTTGATTAGGGAAAAAGGAAGCAATTAAAAGCTTATATAATATGTAAGCAAGATACTATAAATCCTAAAGTTGAAGTATCTAAAATATGAGAAAGTAGCTTATTCACACCAATAAGGTAAGTACTTCACAAAACAAATGTATTCGAAAGACTTGTAAAATGGTAAGTTAATCTTGAAGAGTTTAATGTTAGGTAAATACCAAAAAATTATTTAAAATTCCAAGTTATGGTAAATTTTGCACTTAAAATATTAACACCATTTTAAGAGGAAGATGAAATCACTGAAAATGAAAAACTGACATGGAAAATGTACATAAATGGCTATATCAGATGAGGTTAGTATGTAGGAATATATTTGGAATAACAATGCATTATATAGTTTCACAACAACGTAAAATATCTAATAATGAGGAGAAGTATAAGGTGTTACTAATTATTTTGTAATTAGCCTCTGAATTGTAGATCAAGTCCATAACAATAATTTTAGACTAAGCTTATGGTAAAACAAGTTAAGCAGGAAAGTATAAAGAGAAGTTTATGTAGATAAAAGAATACACACGCGCGCGCGCGCGCACAGACACAGACACACACACACGCACACACACACATAAATATTAAGTCACCTCAATAACAAAATTTCAAGCTAACTATTTGCGTACCCAAATTAGGAGTAATAGCGATATTATGTTAAAAGGAAAATTTTTATGAGAAGTAGACAAAACTAATGCCAACTCAAATAAATCAAGTAGGTATTATTACTAAGGAAAAAGAAACATATTATACATATCAATTCAAAAAATATCTATAAGAGAGAAAAATTGAATAGATTATTCAAAATACTTGAAAAAGCTCTTAGAATAGACTCCAATATAATAATAAAAAATATGTAGAAAGTTTCTTAATATACAGATATGAAATCCTATTAATAATCAGTATAGACAGTTGCACATAATGTATATATTGTTTCATAATCATTATAAACACTCCAAATTACAAATCATGTCTATCATCCTCTTACAGAACTTTCATAGAATAATTGGTACGCTATTGAAAAACAACACTACTTTGTTTCAAAATTACTAATTATGATGCATTATTCACCGACACATCCACACAAAATAAACAATGACTTATTAACAACTTAAATAAATGTCCCTCGCAACTCAATCCATACTAAAACAAATATTACAAACACACACAAAATAACGTAAGAGTAGAAAATGGACAGCCAACCTCCTCACGAAATAGCCAACATAATGGACACACACAAAATAACGTAAGAGTAGAAAATGGACAACCAACCTCCACACGAAATAGCCAACATAATGGAAGCAATGAAATAGTGAAAGAAGATCAATAGATGGAAGAAGATGAGTGAAGGAGAAAATGAAAGCCACAAAAAAACTAGAGATGATAACAGGGGGGCAACTTTGGGTGTTAGGTTTTTATTAATTATCAAACAATGTTGTTTTACCATAAATTTTAAAGCACTGCCAACGTCATTTGATTTTACTAATGGAATGATAATTTTGTCAGTAATTTACCCTAATTCGTCAATAAATGTTGTCATTCATTTCTCCCACCAAACATTGCCCATTTTCCTAACAAATTTTGCCATTTTGTCGCGAAATTTTGCGAAATTTCGTTAACAAGGTTTTGAAGAAAAATTCCCTCCACATTTACCAATTTATTATTTTTCCATCAGAAAATGTCATTTTTTCCAACAAGTTTGCTAATGGAGTTGAAGTTTCATCACTAATTTGCTACTGAATGATTTATATTGCTAATTTTTCGTTGGCGTTCTTTAATTTTCTTGTAGCGTACAGTAAAAACCAACCTTTATTATTTTCACAAAAGTGCACGAACGAATGCTCTCTTTCAATGTGTTCCCTTCTCCTTTATCTTTCTTTTGGAGCGAGGCTTAAATAAGTTATTTATTGACACCTTTTGGCTTTATAATTCAAAATCCTAATATAACCGAACTAACTAGATCACCTTTATCCTTATTAGATTACATCGCACTAAATGACACCCTATCAAAAATGGTCTTTATCTAATAGGATTTATCTACATCACAATTGACAAGATAAGATATTATATTTAATTAGGGAAGATACATCCATATCCATGAAGAACTTTACTATCTTCATATGATCCTATCACATGGTTTTTATCTTTTAGAGCTAATATATATCTGTTGTGATCTTATCTGCCACATCATCCAAGGTCTCTCTTTGATCTCTACCCATTGATGATGAGTTATCAAGCCTAAAGCTTGGTCCAATTCTATGCTTACTCATGTCAAATCCATTAGTCATGGCCCATTTATTTGAGCACACATTAAGTCTTTATGGCTCTCACATGTCTCCCTCATGCATGTGATCTAGCTAATCTTCAACCAAAGATTCATCTCAAACTATCTTTTAGTCTCACATCCAATTCATGCATCTCATCAAAAATTTCAACCAATGCTCATTTTTCTTAGCTAGTCGCAAGTCTTTTCTTTGTTCCGTCATCCTAAGTATCAAACATTGGTTAAGGCTCCCCAATGCCTATAAGATTTCATAATTAGGACTTAGAGGTCTAATAGCAACCATAGACATAGATATTGTCGCCACTAAGAATAAGCGAATCAAGATCATTATTTACATATGCCACTTGTGTTAATTGATTTTTCTGTTCTTCTTGTTCTTTTTTAATTCCAATAGGTCGTATATGTTGTCATAGTTTAAACTGTCGATAAATCTATGTATATTCATTAATCCATTTTTAACCCAAATAGTGGTGTGGCGGACATTGTTCACATCATGACATCATTAAAATTAGTTCTTTTCATATTTTTCATGAACATGTTAAATTACACTGTTATATTTGTCTTGTTTTCCTTTGTTAATTCATAAATATTTGTAACAAAGATAATTATGACTCACAAATTTTTGGCCAATTTAAAAGACATGGAGAAGAAATAAATTTAAGGTTATTATGGATTAGATAAATTATTTTGAATATAATGTTGGTGTTCAGATTTACCAAAATTACAAAGGCATCTAAATATCAAGTTAAAAGTGTATTTTGTTAACCACATTAGTAAATAATTAACGAATTGTAAGAACTTTAAAAGTTTAATCATTAAATTAAAATTTTAAAAGATTTAGACATTTTTAGAATTTATTATTATTATTATTATTATCTTATATCATCCTTATAAAGTTATCATATAAATCTCTAAAAATATTATGCTTATATTAAGATTATTATCATTTAAACTAAGAGGAAAATGATAAAGATGTTATTTTTATCCTTCATATTTCAAGATTATGAATAAAACTTCTTCTTTGACATTCAAAATTTTAAGAATATGATAACTCTAAGAAGCATTAACAATCTTAACAAAAGTTATTATCAATGTTTTAAAAATAAGATCAGACATCAAGCTGGCAAGAAGAGTGATTTAATGTTTAAAGATTCAATCGCTATTAAACTATTATAAAATAATATATAATAAATAAAAAGTAGAAATCCTATAGTTAACATAACTTCAAAGAACAGTGACAATAAAGTGATACATTAATCACATGAGTTTTCACATTTTTAATGATTTGTCACTTTCAAGAAGGATCTACACCAATTAACAATGAAGGAAAAAAAAGAGAGACAAAGTTGAAGGTTGCAATTACAAATTCGGCTAATTGTAACAAATAGTTTTATTTGAATAAAAATACTACACTTCTACACTACAACTACTAATTCCATGTAAGATAAGTTCAAAAAATGAAGCAAAAGTAAGCAAAATTCATTCTAATGATTAATTGGAAATTGATAAATATATGATAGTAAAACCTAAGATCAAATGGCTACTACTTATTTGGTATTATTGTTCTAGCATCGATAATCAAATCTATCTTGTTGATGTATAAAGCAAATATAAATAGAGTTAATTTGAACAATATTCAAAAGTTGATTGTACATATACATGATTAAGACCTTGTCATTTGTTTTTATCCTTATACCTTTTTTTGTTCTGAGAGCCCTTTTATTTCTAATAAAAAGATGTGATGTGAATGCTCAAATAAATAATGTTTTCCTCGTCAAAAAGAAAATGTAAAGGTCTAATGATCAATTGGATTCTAATTTGGAGATGAAAAGTTCCAAGTTTATGACCTAATAAAGGGAAAAACAAGAGACTAGAATAATTAGATATGGAGATTACACATAGAGCTAATACGAATGCAAATATATATTGATTGCTAAAGTGACAATCAAGCGTCCTAGGATCTGAAACATGATACAAATAATTAAGCAGAGATATACATGATTAATTCCTTTGATTTGGTTTCCTGAAATATTGCTCATGAGATTATGTAGCTGTTGACCATTATTTATTATCATTACTGTCATGATATTCTGTCATGACTAATACACCCCCTCAAGCCAGAGGGAGTAGAGCTAATTCTGAGCTTGCATCAGAGATTGATAAATCTGGTACTAGATAATGGTTTGGTAAACATATCTGCTAGCTGATCTTGACTTGAGACATTTTGAACTGTCATGGTTCCTGAAGCACAGTGCTTGCGCACAAAATAAAAATCGCATTCCAGATGTTTAGTGCGTGCTTTGAATGCTGGATTGCGTGATAAATATGCAGCTCCCATGTTGTTACACCAAATAGGAATTGGTTAGTAGACCTGTTGACCCAATTCTTGTAGGAGAGACTTCAACCACAAAATTTCAACTGCTGCATTTGCTACTGTCCTATATTCTGCTTCAGTAGAAGACCTAGCGACTATTGGCTGCTTCTTTGATGACCAGGCAATTAAGTTTTTGCCTAAATATGCAGCAAAATGACTTATGGACTTTTTGTCGTCGTGACTGCCAACCCAATCTACATCAGTAAAAACCTGCAATTGGGAGGTGGAGCTAGAAACAATGAATAGTCCCTGATTAAGATTCTCCTTAACATATCGTAAAACCCTCTTACATAACTGCCAATGAATATCAGTTGGAGAGGCCATGAACTGACTTAATCTATTGACCACAAAAGAAAGATCAGGTCTGGTGAGGCACGCATACTGTAGAACACCTATAGTTCGTCTGTAGATATAAGGATCAGGTAGAGGGTTACCAGGATGAGAGTGAAATTCAACATTAGTTGGTAAAGGAGTTTTGACACACTTAGCACCATCCATGTGTGTAAGTTTTAGCAAATCACTTAAATATTTCTGCTGCGATAACATAATACCATCACTTGATGGTATGATTTCAATGCCAAGAAAGTACTTGAGCTGATCGAGGTCCCTGAGTCCAAATTCACCAGATAATTCACCAAGAAAAGATGTAATGAGAGTAGCATTATTTCCTGTAAGGATAATATCATCAACATACAATAAAAGAAAAAGTATGTCACCACTAAGTTGTAGGATAAACAAGGAAGTGTCGGAGTTGGAAGTCTTAAATCCTTTATGAAGTAAATATTGACTTAATCAAGTATACCAGACCCTTGGAGCCTGCTTCAACCCATAAAGCGACTTTCGAAGGAGACAAAGTTAGTCCAGACATCTAGAATCCACAAAGCCCTGTGGTTGAGCCATGTAGACTGCTTCTTCAAGATTCCCATTAAGAAATGCATTTGAGAAATCCAATTGCCTAAGCAACCACTTATTAGATACCACCAAAGAGAGAATGATTCGAATGGTTGTTGGCTTAACCACTGGAGAAAAAGTTGTTGAATAATCGAGTCCCTCCTGTTGTGTGAAGCCCTTCACCACGAGTCTTGCCTTCAATCTTTCAATTGTTCCATCAACATTCGTCGTAAATTTGTCAACCCATTTGTTCCCAACCACATTCGCATTAGTGGGTTTGGGAACTAAGTCCCAAGTTCCATGCCATAAGAGAGCAGTAATTTCATGACTCATAGCTTCTCTCCAACCTTTGTGTTTGACAGCCTGAGAATAACATATGGGCTCAACAATATCAAGAGGTGGTGTGTTGGAAACAATAGCAGCAGTATTCAAGACTTTCTTCTTTGTATTCTTTCTAAGAACCATATTGAATGTGTTCGAGTAGGAGGTGGCGCTGGTGGGAGCTGAAAAGAGGGTTGAAGAGTGTCATGGGCAATGTTGAGAGCAGCTGGTGCATGATTTATAGAAGATGACTGTGCCTCGATAATAGGAGAAGCATCGTTTGTAAGACTAGGGGATAGAACTGGTGTGTGAGGATGAGTAGGCAAAATTGAGGAATCTGGAGATACTGGAGCCATGAGTTGAACATTGGACTGTGAAGATGCTGAAGTTGTTGCCGATGTAGAAAAAAATAACATTTGTGGACAAACAGTTAACCATGGTGTTGTATCTGTGTCCGTTGGTGTGACTGATCCCAATACGGACTGCCTCTGTGTAGCTACTTCCTGATACAGAAATTGATTTGCATCAAACTGCACATGTCTACAAATATAAATTTTGTTACTGGTAGGATCAAAACAAATAGATCCCAAGTGATCATGAGAGGATCCCAAGTACACACATGGTGTGGACCTGAACGAAAACTTGTGAGAGTGATATGGTCTTAATAAAGGATAAATCGTACAACCAAAAACTCGAAACGAATTTTAGTCAGGTACATCCTGAAATGAATTGTAGTCAGGTACATCCTCATGCAATTTATCAAATAGGGAGATAATTTGCAATCACAGAAGATGGAAGGCTATTGATGATGTGAACAGCAGTAGCAAAAGCGTAGGACCAAAAACAGAGAGGAACTTTGGAATAAGCCAATAATGTCAAGCCTCTACTACATGCCGAATCTTTCTTTCCGCTGTCCCATTTTGCTCATGTGTATGAGCACAAGCAAGTCTATGAATAATACAACACTCTTTGAGAAAGGCAGACACATTTCTAAATTCTCCACCCCAGTCTGACTAAAACATCTTGATTTTTGCGTTAAATTGCAATTCAACCATTGCTTTAAATTAAACAACAGATTGAAACACTTCACTCTTCAATTTCAGAGGGTATAGCCAAGAAAATCTAGAAAAACCATCGATCAATATCAAAAAATACTTGTACTGTTGGACCTCGTTTCCGAAGTCCAACTCTTGATCATTATCGATTCATCTTCTTGCTCTGATACCATAAATGTTGGATCCCGTTTTTGGAACCCAACTCTTAATCGGAATACATATATCATAAGACTTGTGATATTTCCAATATCATATCTTTACTTCATCATACTCTTAATACATTAGTTACAACTAATTTTCATCAATCACATTTTCAAATACCCTCGTAACAGGGGATTTTACAAAGCCATAATGTCCTTTCAAGTCACAATACAACATATTCTGAAATCTCCAAAATACAAAAGTACATGAACCACAAATTCTAAAAATGACTAAATCCTTGTGTCTTCCAAAAATCTTTTCCAAAATACGTCATAAACAAGCTTGGAATGATGCCTCGATTCTCTTTCACTTCATCCTTTACTCATTACCTGAAGGTGGGGACAAGAGGGGGTGAGCTTGAAAGCTCGTGGGAACAAGTTTATAACGAATAATAAGCAAAAAATCATTTTCAGAACTCATTGCATTATACATTTCAGAAACCATATAAAGTTTTTTAAAAAATAGTCAAATACTTATTTCTCAGAATTCTCACTTTCAAACAATTCATAAGCAATTAGAAGTCATATATGCAT
>JAOSBN010000177.1:12281097-12295349 GCA_027563595.1 Erythroxylum suave
TAAATTCATAATTTTCTCACCAATTTCTTTCTCATTTAAATTCATTTTAATATTTCTATTTTTCATCAAAAATTCGGAGTCCAACAATAATTCACGTAGGATTTGATATAAGTAACTCCTAATCAATCTATGACATTTTTTTAATAAACTCCGTTTATATAAAATGATCATTCAAAATAAAGCTACAATATAATTCTTCTTTATATGGTGTTTGAACTTAGTGATCGTTAAAATTTAATCCAAAAAAATGTATTCTAGTTAATGGTTATAAAATATATTTATTTTAAGGTTAAAAATATCAAATCCATCCCTTAAGTATCATAATATGTATTTGTTTAATGTAGTTTCTACTACTTACATTTTCTTATTTGTTTATTTGAGTGATAAATTGAAGGACCAAATAATTTTTAGGATCTAAGTATAAGGAGCTGTATTTAATACTTATTAATTATAGAGGGCAAAATTGTGATATTTAAAAGCGAGGTCAGTACAAAATAGAGAGCCTCTTCTTGGCTTAAAATCTTCTTGTTGCTGCTTTTTTTAAACATTATATATGTTACAAGCATTCAACTATAAGATCACAAGAATAGTGAAGAGGGATATACAAAATCCAACTAAACAACTCCACAAGCATGAGCTATGTATACCGTACTAACCTCATAATCAGAACCAAAACTTCGAGATCTTAAATTGATAAAGCAAGCTCCCTTGAGTGGAGCGATAAGGATGAATAGACCGAAAAGGATGGTACTCAAGTGGACAACGTCAAAAAGTTAGAGTATGTTGGTCATGATAATTCAACGTGTTCTCGAATGGATGATAATCGCTCTCACAAAGAAGCATATGTCCCAACTTTAGGCCCATGTGGAGTTATCACAGCCAATAGGCCCGAAACTGTTCTCATCTACAAAGAAGGTTTTTGTAACATCTCGTTTCCATACCAAGGGTTAGAACCCTAGATTTCTATTAATGACAAATAGCAATGAGAGATTAGAAAAATGCATTTCATACTTTTGCATAATATTAGCATACATACACGTGAATTTGAATCTTTGTACACATTACAATGATTGTTCCTGCACTCATTTGACATTTTCCAAGTATAAATGATTTTAATGTGATTATGATTATTATGTCTTGAATTCTGGTTAATAAATGATAATTGATGATATAAGAAATTATTTGTTAACTTAAGAAATTTATGAAATTAAGAGTATTTTTGGACTAGGAAAAAATGCTGAGTGACATTACAAATTGATAAATGGCAATAGAAATAAGTATCAAATGACAAAAAAAATTATTGATAAGTGACAATAGGATTTAATGACAAGTGTTATAGAAAATTGGGAGACAATTGGATTAGAAATTGGAGACAAATGGACTGATTATTAAAGAAGACCCATTAGAAACCACAAGGCAGTGACATGTGGCAAGTGACAACTATCACTTGCCATGCCACACCCCTCACTCTCGTAACTTACCCTTGTAAGACCAATGTTCATTTGTTCTTCACTTTTGGCTAAATGCTCTCTCCTTCATTTCTTCTCCACCATCTATGATACTCTCTTCTCACCCTTTCAATGTGACCTTTACTTTAACCCTTCAATTTCTACTCCAAAATCATGTTGTCTTCTTCATTTGTCACAAAAGACCTAACCCTACCACCCTTGGATGATGATGATCATATAAGAGAAGAAAGATAGGGTTAAGTGATTTGAAGATCTTGAAGTTAAACAAGTAAGTGTAAAGTATTATTCTTTATGATTTGTTGAATGAAACATGTATGATGATAGTTAGATGTTAAAAGATCATGAAATGGTGATGAAAACATATTGAAACATGGATGAGAAAAATGAGCTTATAGATGTCTTGTTTTTGTGTATGTTATGAGTGATAATTCATAAATTATTAGAGAGATGATTTTTGGCTAGAATGATCATTTTAAATGTTGCAGAAAAATGCATAAATGTATAAAGGGATGATATATGCTTATTTTCTGTTTTGAGGTGTGATAACTTGGATTATTGATAGCTGTTATAAAGATGAACTAGAATGAGTTTAAAGTCAAAGAAAAGGCTAGTGTATTTTCTTGAAATGAGAAGAAGTAGGATAATAGTTTTGAGAAAAAGGAAAGTTGAAAACGAAGTTAAATGTGTGCTGGAATATGTTGGATGGAGTATTTTTACTGAATAGATGTTTGTATTTTGGACCAATCTTGATCTGTAGTTATCCAAATGGGATGATTTTTACTTTGGCTTAAACTAGAGACATATTGCTATAATTCGTATGAAGGAATTAAATTTTAATTCTATCCCTAAGGGTTTTGAAATTTGTCTTGAATTTGAGTACTAGGTACTATCTCTATTTGAGAATAGTCTGTAGTATTTTGGGTTTAAATCTAATAATAATGAACCAAATTATATAAAATTTAGTTAATTAGAAACTTGAGACATAGAGAAACATTTTTTTGAGAAGAACTTATTGCTTAGAAACCTAATTTTCTACGTCAAAATGGCCATACAAAATTAACCTGAAACCTATCTTGAGAAAATCTGGAAAAAGTGCAGGAAAAGGATGTGGACAGATGCAACAACTTCTATCACGATTATGGGGTGGGCAGTGCTTTTACATGGTAATGCTTTGATTTGTGCAATGGTTGAACCAATTAAGGATAAGGTACTTAACTATGGTGCATTTAGACTTAACTGGGGCTTAAAATAAACATAATTTGATGTTGGAAAAGTTGGTTGAATTTGTGCTAAGTTTTAATTGATCTTTGATGTTATACTTTAAAGAAAAGGATGTTTGATACTAATGCATCTCAATGTAAAATGTTTAGAGTGATAATGACGATATAACGTAGTGAATCAATTGTTGATATCAAAGAGATAAAATCTGGAAAATGAGAGAAACTAGAGAAATGAAAGTGATCCTATGGAGGCTAATGTAATTCAAAGAAGATGAATGATGTGTATTAAGGATGAATGAGAAATTGGATATTTTATGATCTTATAATGCTAGAAAAAGGATTGGAAAGCATGTATGTGATAGATATGTTAGTAGTGTGCCTTAGGCCAATGGAAAGATGTGACTTTTGTACTGACATTCTGACTTATTAATAATATATTCTGAGGTATTCTTTTATACATGCATGTATATTGTTTACGTAATATGATTTACATTCCATGAATAGTATTAGGCTTATGTCATCAAGTATGTGACTTGATAGTAAAATCACAAGCATTATAATGCCATTCTAAAATGTCCCTGGTCAATCATTATTGGTGGAACAATAATGAATTAAGGCTAGTATGTATTTTTGATTGATGATCACGTTTTACTGATCATAGATATGAGTTATCAAATCAGATACATAAATATATGTTAGAGAATATATATTGGACCAACCCAGAGAACACTATATGGTTTCATGTCATTAGTGATTCTCAATATGGTCTGACTTTAGTCCTTTGACCTGAAGTCATCATAGTTCCCTACATGAGGAATTCAGTGCTTTGACATTAAACTAACTTATCTTTAACCAGGTAAAAAGTAGTCTTATGTTGGACATTAAATGAATCATGCAGTGGGATGTGAATGACGTAGATGAGATTTGTACCTCTCTTAAATGAGAGAGATATCATTTGGGCCTCTTGACAAGTATGACTGAAGAAATGTATGGCCGTGCTCAAATGAATTGATGAGGAGTCATCAATGTCATTTGTTACAGTCAGTCAACTTGGGAATCAAGAAACTATGATTAATCAAAGGCTGACATGTACCATGCCTTGTGAGTAATCTAGATATCATGTTACAAAGGGACTGAGTTTATAACCATGGTTGTAGGTTAAATCGGATCACCAATCCTCATTTGATTTGGGTAGTCATAATGTCTTGCTAGAGGCCACTTATGACTTATGGGCCTTGAAGTGTGATCAAGCCCATTGCCAACATCAAATGAGTTTACAGGGTCGCGCATAGAGAGTGATGTGATCTGGGCTTATTCTATTGGGCCTAATTTATTAGGCACTGAATAAATATATGTGGATATATTTATTGGGCTAGACTGAATTAAGTTGTCGGGCTTTTATTATATAAGATATAATATGTGCTGAAACTTATTGGGCTTCCATGATCCTAATGAGTTTAGGATTATGATATTCTTATTCCTAATAGGAATAAGGATTAGGGTTTCTCTATAAATAGAGAAACTTATGTCTCATTAGAGGTGACACGAAAACCCTAGCCACCTAAAAACCTAGCCGTTCATTCTTCTTCCGAGAGAAACATTAGTGCGGCGTTCTAAAGTGTTTAGAACGTGCTAGCACACATTAGCCGCAACCCGGATTGTTTATCCTTGTGTGGATACCGGTAGAGGATGTTCGTGTGTTACCGCGTTTACAAATCTTAAAAAAAAACCAATCCTCATCAAGAGGTAATTTTGTACTAATGTGAAAATTTTAATTATACTTCTTATTGTAATATGGTCCATTCCACTGCATATTGTGAATACTTAGGCCACAGGCGATCCAACAAGATATATGAGGGAATGATGGGCTTAGAATAATCTTGTACAAATGAGGTGTAGACCCAAATTTAAATTTCACATATATGAGTTATGAAGTATGAATGATCAAGAGATGTAAATAAAGGATAAATACCTAGAATAGTCAATTTGAGCATGCATTATACATTACACATATACATATGTGTATAATTGAATGTTTATGTGATTGTGCAATGAGTAATGTGTATGAGATATGTGTATTACATGATGTTGATACACAGGATAGACCATCAACATCCAGATGTTTTCGAATCTTGAAAGAAAATGCTAGTTTAGAGGTACTGTGAGTCGACCAAGATAGTTGTACTTTAATTGTTTGTTCTGTTTTAAATTTCTGTATTGAATTACCATTTATGTGAATGTAATTAAGACCATTCTAGACATAAATAGTCTAAGGAGTTTGATAAATGTTGATATATTGGAAGTGCTTCATTGAATGTGAATGAAATAAGTGATTCTCAACATGTTTGTTCAATGCCAGACTTAGGTTTGATGATATATGAAAGTGAATGTGTTAAGTGAATAAAGTGACTGATTGAACTCAAGAGATATGATGCAGTCTACTACATTAATGCATGAACAAATAAAGGTAGTTATGATTGAAGTAGCCACTGAAAAAGAGCTTAAAGCTTAGAATGTGATTAAGAGCTAAAGGCTTATTATGTATAATGAGTCTTGTATCCTTAATGGATAAGCGATAGTTATTAATGAGCCCGGTATCCACAACAGATACGGGACAGTTACAGGCACTCTATCACAACAACGTAACAATTGGAAGTGAGTCTTATGAGCATTGCATATATATTTGATATGTATGTTTTAAATGATCGTAGTGAATTGTTTGAATTGATTTGAATGTGAAATGTGAATTAAGTGAATAAAAAGCATATTTGATTCGACATGAAGATTAGTAAAGTGATGACAATTATGTAATTATATGAATTGCATATGAATTATTGTGTTATGTGATTTGAGTGAGCCATCAAGGATGGTCCGCTCACTAAGTTCGCAAAACTCATCAAAATTTCAACGTTATTTTTTAGGTTAAAAGGAGATATCTAGTTAGGTAAATTGGAATCTAGCCACTACACTCAGATAAAAGATAGAGGTCGGGATCAGTTTGCTTCTACATATGTTTTCCATTATTTTTTTGTATTAAAGAGCGTATTCACAAGTACTGTACAATGTGTATGTGAATGATTTTGTAATGAAATGACATTATGACTAAAAGTGTTATGGACATGTAATGGGCCCAAATGATTATTGAAATTTTGATGATATGCATATGGTTTGTAACACTTGTGACTGAAAATGTTTCTAAATAAAATGGGCCGAAAATGATTATGAGTTTTCCTAAAAATGTGAGTGATGTGCATAAATTTTTTTTGCAATTAATATGGTTTATTATGGTCGACTGACTGTCCTAGCACGCTACCCTTGTAGAGTATGTTCTCGAATACCGATGGTATGTTCGGGAATATGCCCTATGAGAGTGGATGCTATAGTTTTGGCCAAGATTTGGATTTTCGTCCCTTTTAGTTGGCTTCTAACTGTTATAAGAGTAGCTGTGCGTGTTGCTTCTTATTAAGTCAAAATAATATCAATAAAGTCTTTGATCTCAATCAATTCTTATTTTCTTCTTGGTATCATAGCCTTGTTAACGAGAGACACAACCTCTTTCTCTCGTTAATCAAACATGTCTTCCTTTGGCTTCAACCAAAACAATACCACATCAATCAGTATCACAAATTTCACCAAAGTAGAGCTCCCAAACAACATATATGTCATGTAATATTTGGTTTCTGGAACATACTTAGGGTTAGAACGCTAAATCATTATGAATGAGTAATAGCATTAAAAGCATTTCATTTACATGCATATCATTAGCATACACACATAAATTATAATTTGGAACAAATTACAAAGATAATATATACACTCAATTGACATATTCCAAGATATAAAAGATTAAAAATGAACATGATGCGAATTTTGAATTGTTATGTCTTGAATTTTGATTTCATTGGATTCCAACTAGTGATTTGGAATTAATTGTGATTAATTGGGAGAGTGATGAATTAAGATGCACATTTGGATTAGGAAAAATTTTAAGTGGTAAAATAAATTGATACATGAAGAATTAGGGTTACTAAGCCTATAATTGAGTGACATTTGTTATAGTTAAATGAGTGACAAATGGACTAGTAATTAAATGACAAATGGGCCAATTATTATGTGACACGTGGACTAATTATTAGGAGTTATGGATTGATGAATAGGAGATCTATGACAGCTTAAGGAGTGGATTAATGGCAGCTTATTAAGTAGGCAAATGCCTTCCATGCCGTAAGACAAATGTTATGATCAAATGAAGAAACCTATCATATTGATGAAGCAAGTTTTTGCAGCAGAGTTTCCGTTGCTTCTTTTTTTATTTCTCCACTGAAATTGCATTAATCTTCTCTCTAAATTGTAATGTAAAACTAGCTAAATTGTTACACAAAATCCACACTTTAATCCTTCAGAAATTAGCCAAGAAACCAGCCTATTGTCACCTTCATCTTGCTACTGATACTAGCTCATTTTCACCTTAAGGTTATGTTGATCTTGCTTGCATGGAGGGCTAGTATAATTTGGAATTTTAAGCCAAGTTGGAAGCCTAGTAAGTAAGTAACAATCTGATCTTTATGGCATGATTAATAGTATGAGAATGATGCTTGAATTGGAATGAAATATGTATGGTGTTGGTGATGATATGTGCTAGAATATGTTGGATAAACTTGGATGTTTTCTGTTTGTTCTTAGTGTGAAAACCGTGGGTATTAGGTTGATTCAAGGATGAATTAGATCTAGATTTGAAGTATAATGCAAGTGAATATATGTTAAAGGAAGATGAAAATATAGTGTTCTTGAATTGAGAAAGAACCAAAACTATATGCATGATAATGTATGATAGTTTCTATTTGATTTTTGAAGCATGAAAGACCATGATTTGTGAGCTATCAGTTAAATAATTTTCAGTTGGATTTGGAGTATAATTTAGATCTATATGAGGTTACATAAATGGATATGAACTCTGGAAAAATTGGAGTGTTAATGATGTTTCTATGTTTGAGGAATTCGTGGAAAAATGAAGGAAGAAAGGTAGGGCACAATCGTGGCCTGGATATTTGGGTTCTGTCATGATCGTGGCATAGTCCCCACGATTGTGGGCTAGCATAAAGAGTGAAATGTGTCTTTTAAGTGGTGTTTTGAAACAACTAGTGCCAAGGTATTTTATTATGTTACATATGGAATTGATTGAGGCTTAAAATGAATCTAATTTGACGTTGAATAAGTTGGTTGAGTGTTTGATAAGTTGAAGTTGTTAAATGATGTTATAACTTAAGGAGAGATTGTTTGATAACAATGTATTTAAGTTTGAAATGAAGGAGTAATAAAAGAATGAAGATCTTTTTATAATGTAAGATTGGTTAAGAAATGAGAATAAGGACACATACTCAGGAAAGTCATTGAGCATGCATGAACATAACATACGTATATATGTACATGATTCAATATGTATTTGATTGATCACCTTGGTAAAGTGAATTTTATATATATTGAATGATTTTAAACGCACAAGCTGAATGCTATAATCCAAAAATTGCCGGCCCGTCAAGGCACTAGCATAATTTGGAGCGTACTGTGGGTCAACCTAGATATTTTTTGATTTTTCGATAAAAAAATACTATATGAAATCTTCAATTTTTTCCTCTTTCGCTATCCCTATCCCTATCCCATAGGTACAGTGTTTGAATCAATAAAGAACCTCTTCTTCTATATCTGTATGAATTGATATTATTACATTCCAATTCCTTCTCGACACCTCCCATAGAAAATCCCGAATTGGATCCCAAATTGACAGGTTAGTGTGAGCTTATCCATACGGTTATGCACTCTTCGAATAAGATTCCATTTTTTAAAAGATCCTAGCTTTCGTGCTTGGGCGGGTCTCTAAGATCCTTTTGATGGCCTATGTTGTGTTAAAGGGATATTTATCTGATCTGATCGATTGCGTAAAGCACGTGGCAGTAAAGGAACCGGGAAAAATATACAAAAAAGACAGTTCTTTTCTATTTATTATATTTTCTATTTTATTAGTATTAGTTAGTGATCTTGGCTCAGTGAGTCCTTTCTTCCGTGATGAACTGTTGGCACCAGTCCTACATTTGGTCTCTGTGGACTAAGGAGAAACGAGCTCAGCGAGAAGAGGATTGTACCATGAGAGAAGCAAGGAGGTCAACCTCTTTCAAATATACAACATGGATTTTGGCAATGCAATGTAGTTGGATTCTTATGTCGATCCGAATGAATCTTCAGGATCGAATTATTTCTATTTAGTTTTTAGTTATTGAACTGTTAATGATTTGATTATGATAATTTCTGACTTTAATGGTTTGAGAAGTTTGATATTTGGGCATGTATTGGGAGTGTTCTAATTGCATATGAATCGGAAAGATATTTGTATACTCAACAAAAATGTTGAATGGCAGACTTAGGTCTGATGAACATGTGAATCTGACTGTGCATCATGAATTAATGTTATTGATGACATATTTTGTGATTTGATGTATCACTTTGATATGCGTGATCAAATAAAGGCGTTGTGACTGGAGTGGCCAGTTTGACAGAGAAGCTTAGATATGCACATAAAGAGCCACAAGCTCAATGATTAATGAGCCTAGTATCCATAATGGGTACGGAATAGAATATGAAATGAGCCCGATATCCACAAAGGATATGGGATAGTAATAGACGCTCAGTCACGACAAAATAAAAATGAAAGTGGAGTCTCATGTGCGTATGCATTTGCAAATATATGATTGTGAAACATTTCTAAATTGTGATATGCCATATTTGTGTACATTTGACAATATGATTGATTGGAATAGATAGATGAATTATTTTGAAAAGTTTATATGAGATGTGTGCAATTCATGATGAATTGTTGAGATGAGGACTATTGTACATTGGTTTTATACTTGAAATGTTTGATGTCCTAAAGGAGTGAGCACATTGAGGATGGTTCACTCATTGAGTTCGCAAAACTCATAAAAATTACAACATGGCTTTTCAGGTACAAGAGAGGAGACCTAGTTCCTAAGTCACTCTAGAAGGACAGTTTGGAATTAAGAAATGACTCAAAGGTCTGGTTAGCTAACATATATGGAGTTGTAGATTGTGTTGATGTAGTTTCTCGTTTCAGGTAGATCTTTTGTAAAATGAGTAGTAAACTCTCCAAATAATTTTGATGATGTAAATATTTGTTTAATGAAATGTACTACTATAGTGTAAATTATGTTAGTAAATGAAATGGGAAAAATTGCCCCTTTAAACTTTGTCAAGTGTATGATGCCATCATAAGTGTTTATGACTACTTTAACATGCCATTGTCATAAGGTATGCTCTTGAATGTCCTCTGGATATTTGGGTATGTACTCTATGCTAGTGGGGTGTTACATTTTTGGTATCAGAGCATGGTTTGACATCTATAGGACATAACATTTAGGCATAAAGTACAATGAGAGACCCGTATAGTGATCACAATTATTTTTGTTATAGGTCATCTGCCATAGGAGATCATGTTGGAGAGTCAGCTGACTTAGAGTCTGTAGGAGCCAATAAAGAATCTCCAATACCTAAGTTTGACCAAATGCCTCTAAGAATTTCTGAGAAGAGAGAGAGAAGGTATGATAAGCTTAGAAAGTAGGGGGATGTTGATAGTTTTGCATCAGTCTATGTTTTTTTTAAGTAATTGGCACGTGTTTCTTACATAATGGTTTATGATTATTGCATTTTAGGATTTATTTTGTATGTTTTCATTTAGTTTGATCTTCAGTGTTGTTCTTTCGTGTTTGATATTATTTAGGGTAAGATTTGATTATTTTTATGCAGGAATGAAGATCAATTAACTAGGAGATTGAGCTAGAGATCAAAGAGGAGAAGAGAAGAGGGAACTTTTATTCGAGACATTATGCAGGGTTCGATAAACTCTAGGGTTTCTTGACTATAAAACATAATAAAACCTCCATGGTTAGAAAGACGAAAACCTTTTGTAGTGAGAGCCTCTTTGAGTGAAGAATACAAGTTTTGAATTTTGAGGAAGGTTAAGATTCAAGGATTATCAACAACAATTGGGAAAATAACACATGAACACCAAAATTTCCAGATTTTGGTGAAGAAAAGAAGTTTTATTTATTCAATTTCTATGTTTTTGTCTCTTCTAATCTTTGTAAGATGAATTATTTTAGTGTTGATAATGTTACAGAGACCGTGAGTGGCTGATTTTAGTTTTAGGGATTACCTTGACCTATTTTATTAAACTTATTTTATTGAATTGAATGAAAGTTGTCTTTGATGATTTTTTTTTTATATTCATATCTTGCAATAAATCGAGAGAGTAAGTAAGGTTATTTGTGTAGGATTATACACTGAGAGTTAGCAACCTATAGACTTACAATCATCACGTTAATTGATTAGTTAGAAGAGAGATCTCGGCTAAGTCAATTAATCACCCATAGGATAACTTAACAACTAGTTAAATTGGTGGAGTGATGGGGTCAGATGAGAGATTGTTTAATCAACTTCATTTAATTTGATTAGGGACAATTAATTACACCTTGAGAGAGGCTAGTTAATATAATTGGACATCTTAGGTGAGACACAATTTCATTAATAAAATAGGAGGGAGACAAAATAGGGAGAAAGTAATCTCTAGTTTGTAAATTCTTGACTTCCAATTTCCTGCATTTTTGGTTTTATATATTATTCATTGTTAGTCTTTTAATTTTAATTTAATTTTCTAGATTATTTCTATTAAACTATTTCGTTTCTTAAACTAAGTGTAACCTCAATTAAGTAGTGTCTAGGCATCAATCCTTGTGGGATTGATATCTACTTTCTAAATACAGGTCACAACCCACATACTTTCAGTTTTTAGCGTAAAATGAGTAGATTGTTTTGCAAAATTCACTCAACAAGTTTTTGGTGCCGTAGCCGGGAATTGATTGTTTAACATCTTGTTTAGTTTAGATCACTTTGATTTAAAAGTTTTGATACTTTTCCTTGTGTAATTGCAGGTGTATGAATACAAGGAGCATGTGAAGAGTGAAAGAAGTTAATGAAGACGGGTTTTTCGATATCAAGTGCAGCGACCCTTACCGTAAGGTACAAACCGCGACGGCCGAAGGTCATTCTGGTACATATCTTACGATAAGGCCCAGCTACGTTCGATCACTACCCTCATTTATAACATGGAATCATCTTTCTTTATTCACTTATAAAGTGTCATAAATAAAGTCACAATATTTTAAAACCAACTTTTTCCTCATTTCACTTCACAAAACTGAAAATCAAAAAAGAAAGTGCCTGAAGTGCAATGGCCAATAAATGATGATGGTTCAGATGAAGAACCTTTTTGGTTGGAAAGAGGACCACATACTGGAGGATATGTTACAAGGCAAGCCTCACAAAAAGAAGCTATTGAGGCAGAAGAAAAAGAAAAAAGAACCAAAGAAAAGAAAAAGGGCAGAAATAAGAAAAGGCAAAGGGCCTTTGACCGAAGAAAATATTGAGGATGTCATTACAAGGAATGAGCTATTCCTTGAAGAGGCTTTATTTGAAAGAAGCCCCTAAGGCTAAAAGAAAAAAATTGAAGAAACTAATCATTCTTCAAAGGGGAGAGGTTTCAGCATCAATGAAGTTATTCTAGTTAATGGAGGCTAAAGCAAGATATAAGATGTGTTACAAGAAGAGAAAAGTGGTAGCTAGATGCATCTTGCCTCATCATCTATTTGATGATATAGGTAATCTTATTATTCCCTATTTTCTTTTTGTTGGTTAGGAGAATTTCTTAAGCTTAGATGAAAGTTTGTCTGATGAATTGGTCAAATCTTTTTACAAACATAAGAGAAAGGAAGAAATTGATGGGAAGCTAGCAGTTATCTCTTGGGTACACGATTGCGAGATTTTGGTTATAGAGGAAATCTTAGGAAACATTTTGAGTGTAATTTCTGAAGGTAGGATAGACCTTCCTTGTCATAAGTGGGGCATTGTAGACATTGATCTGGAAGAAGTAGTGAACTTCACTTGTATGAATACTGAAAATGCCCACAAAGGGAGACCCTAGTGCAAACTTTCTGCCAAGATGCCTTGTATCCATTTCAGCTACCTTTATTTTTCCAATGAGTAGTTCAGTGGAGAGGTATAGTCTTTTAGACACGTATGTGGTTTACAATTTGTTAAAGGGCAATAAGATGAATCTCCTGGCAATGATCTTGAAGTTCATAGTAGACAAGGTAAGTCACAAGAACACAACTAGTAGTCTACCTTATGGAATGCTGTTGACTAAGATATTTGCATATTTTGGAGTGTTGTTTGATAGCCTAAATTGGTATGAACTAGCAAAGTTCTATTCTTCCATTCCTTAATAATTTGGTTACAAGACTAAGGACAACATGTGGGTTAAAAAGAAGTCAGAAAGAGCTGCAGGAATCTCGTGTTTAACCCCACAAAATTCAATCTCTGTTCCACTCTAAAGCACGAATGACCATATCTTGCAATAAATGAGGGACATTTGCTCTAATCAGCATCAAATGTTCAAACAAATTGACAGCCTTCAAAACAAATTCCTATATTTGCAAATTCTCCTTAGGAAAACTCTTCATTGATTGTGTCAATTGGTTTTTCTATCATATTTCATTCTGTTTTATTTCACTTCCTCCCTACACTCTATTATTTTTTTTATAATAACAAAGGGGGAGAGTGTTGGCCCTGGTCCCCGTACGTAATTCATGGCGACTATATGTCACCAATTGGAAATTTATTTGTAATAAAAATAATAATGGGGCACATTTCAATAAAATAAATTATAACCTTAGGTTTAATTAAAAATAAGGACACGGAAGGTTCGTGGTGGGATCGTAAAACAATTTTGGACACCCAATTTAATTATTCAAAAACAAACTGATTTAATAACTACAATTAATTATTAATAGAATAATTAATGGAGATTAGGTAATAAATATATCAACTAAATTAATTTCATAGGAAATGTAAAAATAATGCTCATCAATTAAATTCAAAATTTCCATATCAATAATAGCAAAGAATAAAGGATTTGATAAAAGTTAATTAGAAAAAAAGAAATAATTAGAAAAAGGAAAGAGGCGGTGAAGACTGTTCTGGAAACTAAGGAGCTCGCAATCGCGACATAGTCGCGATCGCGAACTTACAGACTTGAATTCGTCGCAGTCGCGAACCGTGGTTTTCTTCCCCCTATATCACGATCGCGAAATTCCTCTGTACTGTCACGATCGCACCTCCTTGCAATCGCTACTGTCGTGATCGTGCCGTGTTACGATAGTGACCCGTGACTTGGGGATGTCACGATCGTACCTGGTCATGATCATGACTTCCCTATTTTAACCCCCTTATTTTAAATCAGTTTATCTCCCAATCCAGAAACTCAAAAATCACATACTATATTTCATTGGAAAGTTAAAATCAAGCTCTACAACTTTCATGAAGACAACTTTGTCTAATTTTGCTTGTATCGTTACAATTTAATCGATTAAAAGAAGATAACCATTCATCCTAAATTATACCAAATTATGCTTAAGATCCTCAAACATAGTCATCTTAT
>JAOSBN010000177.1:12295449-12306221 GCA_027563595.1 Erythroxylum suave
TATATTTATGTAGATTTTAATTTTATCCATAGATTTATGTAGATTTTACGTAAATATATAAATAAGATTTAATAGAACAAGATAAGATTATAATCACTAGTATCTATATTTTTCATGATTCTTTTATACGAGTTGTCCATCTAACATTGAATGAGTACTATGCAATTAAAAGACTTTGTATAAGAAAAAACTATTTTTGTATTTATTGTGTGGTTTATAAAAAGGCATTTTGTATAAATAAAGTCGATAAAAATAAATAAAACTTTTTTGTAAATTTTTAAGATATACTTAATCTACTTTATAAAGTAAGGATGTTTAATTTAATTTACAAGACAAGTATCAGGCTTGTAATTTATTGTTATTAATAATGATAATAAATTAAAGAAAAATAGTAATTTATGATAAGCCTCAAATGTGATCTTCTCTTAAAGCTAATGGATATTACTCTTGGAATTTAACCGTGATAAAATCATAGGCGTAGCAGAAAACAAACAATTTTACAAATTTCGAGCAAATTCGATAATTGAATAAATTTTACCTTATTCATCTTCCTTTTGAATAATCTTTAAAACTTTTAAGATTGATCAATCACGAATTGTTCAATTGTCTAGTCTCTGATGAGATTCACAGAGCAATTCTCAAAACTTGATTTGAGAGGAAGAAGACAAAGTGCTAGCTTCTAAAATGTTCTTCCCATTTTAAATAGATAATTCATAAGGGTCTTTAATTAAAATTAAATTTCTTTAATTATAATTAAAATCAAATTCAAATTCTAATTAATTTAATTTTAATAAAATCAAATATCTCATATTTGATCCCCAAAGTTTTTCAAACTTTATAATTAAGTCAACTTAATTAAATTGATTTTTTTTCACAAATTGCTCTTTAATGTTTGCCCTATTAGGCTCCTAATAAATTGACAATGATTATAAATTAAATTAATACATAAAGATAGATAAAGCCTTTTTATTAATTAAAATAATGTCATACCTTAATTTGCGTTCAATTGATTGGCCGCAAGGGAATAAACTAACAATCTTCCACTTGCACTAAATCCAATCCCCTATGAATCTAATACCGTATCCATCTATATGTCGATCATGTCTCTTTTGAGACAATGACTTAGTAAAAGGATGTGCTGGATTCTCTTCAGTGAGAACTCGCTTCAATGCTATGTCTTTCTGCTCCCTATCACCTTGATCAAGTGAAACTTCCTGAGTACATGTTTGAACCGTTAATGAGACATAGGTTCCTTTGCTTGCACAATAGCATCTTTGTTGTTACAATACAATACTATAGGCTCATTAATGCTAAGAACCACTCTAAATTTAGTGATGAACTTCTTAATCCAATTTGTTTCCTTTGCCACCTCTAACACTGAAATGTATTCTACTTCATTCGTTGAGTCTACAATGGTTGGTTGTTTGAAACTCTTCCAACTTACTGCGAAATAAAGATAAACCCTAACTGTGATCTACTATCATCGGGATCTGACTAAAAACTGGCATCTGAATATCCTTGAACTCTCATTTCATGTCCTTCATAAACTAAGAAAACATCTTTAGTTCTTCTCAAGTACTTTAAGATATTTTTCATAGTCATCTAGTGACCCCTACCAAGATTAGAATAAAACCTACTCATTATGCTTAAAGCATAAGAAACATTTGGTCTAGTACATAGCATCATATACATGATTGATTAAATTGTCGAAGCATATGGAATACAATCCGTTTTATATCTCTCTTCTTGTGTCTTTGGACATATAACCTGTGAGAGAGAAATCCCATGCAATATGGTTAAGAATCCCCTATTGGAATTCTCCATGCTAAACCTCTTTAGCACTTTATCTATGTATATAGATTGGGATAATCCAAGAATCCTCTTTAATTTGTCTTTATAAATCTTTATTCCTAAAGTATAAGCTACTTCTCCCATATCCTTCATAGAGAAGTTCCTGGAAAACCAAATCTTTACAAACTATAGCACAGGTATGTCATTTTCCTATTAGCAATATGTCATCCACATACAGTACTAAGAAAATGATTGCACTCTTACTAACCTTCTTATAGACACATAGTTTATCCACATTTTTTATAAAATCAAACTCTTCGACTGTCTCATCAAAACAGATGTTCCAACTCTGTGAGGCTTGCTTAAGTCCAAAAGTAGACCTATGCAACTTACATACTTGATTAGGAAATCTCTTAGGTTCAAAACCTTCAGGTTGTGTCATATATACATCCTCCTGAAAATTCCCATTGAGAAATGCAGTTTTGACATCCATCTATCAAATCTCATAATCATGATATGTTGCTATGGCTGACAAGATCTTGATGGATTTTAGCATAGTTATTGGCGAAAAGGTTTCATTAAAATCAATCCCTTGCTTTTTTTTGTAATCTTTAGTCACTAACCTTGCTTTGTACGTATGTACATTAACATTCATGTCAATTTTTCTCTTCAAAACCCGCTTGTATCTAATAGGTTCAATACCAGTAGGTGCATCAAACAAGGTCCATACTTGGTTAGTATAGATTCCACTTCAGATCCCACAGCTTCTTGCCATTTCAAAGAATTAACTTTAGACATTGCTTCTTTAAAAGTAGTAGGCTCATCATAAATGAGCGATAAATTATTCTTTCCCTCCTTGCTCAATACGTAGATCTAATCTAATGGGAAGATGATGTATTCTACTAATTCGTCGCAGACTATATGTCTCTTAAACTCTTAGTTGTACATCATATGTATCAACTTGAGGTTATTGTTCCATTTTGATGTGAATTTGTGGCTCTTGAACTTCTCTAAGTTCAACCTCACTCCCATTGCTTCCTTTGAGAATAAATTCTCTTTTTAAGAATGTAGTATGTCTTGAGACAAACACCTTTTGCTAAATAGGAAAATAAAATTGATAATCGAAACTCTCTTTCGGATACCCCACAAATTTGCATTTATCTGATTTAGCTTGAAGCTAATAAGATATAGCACAGTTCACATAAGCTTCACATCTTTAAATCTTTGAGTGTGATAATCCATTTAATATCCCACTACCATAGAGTATATACCCAAATATCTAGAGGACATTCAAGAACATACCCTATGATAGTAGCATGTCAGAGCAATCACATTCACTTATATGGCATCATGTATAACACAAATATTCAAAATATCAAGCTTTCCCATTTAATTTATAAAACATAGTTTACACTGTAGCCTTTCACTACTTAATCCATATACATATAGTATCAAAAACATATAAGAGTTTACTTCTCTTTACAACATGATCTATATGAAATGAAGACTATACAAAAATATTCTATCTAAATTCTCAGTATCAGCTAACCGATCTTTGAACCATTCTTGTGCCCAAAATCGACAAAACTAGACTTTTACTAGTTTGCTTTAGGAACTATGTCTTCCTCATACCTAAAAATCAACGTTCACAATTTTAATGAGTTTTACAAACTTATTGAGTGAACCATCATTGATGTGCTCACTCATATCAGAACAGAAACATCTCAAATATAAACCAAATTCACAATACACCTCATCTCAACATTACATCATAAATTTCTCACATCTTATATAATCTTTTCAAAATAATTCTGTCATCTATCTCAATCAATCATATTATTTATAACCGTTCCCATATTAAGGGTTAGATTCGGGAATATAGTAAATGAGAAATAAAATTAAGAGATACAAAAATGTGTTTCATACTCATGCATAATACGGAACTCACGTACATGAATTGATTATTACACACATTACAATACTTTGTTCATGCACTCATTTGACATTTCCGGGTATAAATAATTGTTTTAATGTGATTGTAATGTGAATTATGGATTATGTGTCTTGAAAATTGAGTTGGTGTGTTTAATTAGTGATTTAGAATTTTTGGTAAAATTTGAGGATTTTCTAAAATTAAGGGTATTTTTGGATTAGGAAAAATGTCAAGTGGTGAGACAATAGATGAATAGTAGCAGAAATAAGTATCAAATGGTAGTAGAAATGATTGAAAAGCGGCATTAGGATTTAATGACACATTTAATTTAAAATTGGGAGCCAACTAGGTTAGAATTGGGAGACAAATGGACTTAGCATTTTAAAAGACCCAAAATTGGACCATGAGAAAGTGACATGTTTAACCACATTTTTATTAAGTGAAAGACCCAACATTTTGGTATTTCACTTGTTATTGCTTCTCTCTCTTCGTAAGCTTCTCTCCCATATTCATCTTCTTCATTTCTTCTTTTTCTTGATATACGATTCTTGCTCTCCACCTTTGTCATCTTGATTTTTGTTGAAATAAAACCACCCACTTCAAGATCCTTGTTGTCCTCCTCATCTTACTACAAAATGACCCAAACCACTCCTTGAATGATGGTGGTCGTATGAAAATGGGAAAGCCAGGATTAGGTGATTTTTGAAGACATTGAAGCTTAAGCAAGTAAGTAGCATGTTATTTTTCTTGAATTGTTGAGTGAAACATGCATGATGATAGTTTTATGTTGAAAGATCTTGAAATAGGGGTGAAAACATGGATGAGAAAATGAGCTTATAAATGTCTTATTTTTGTGTATATTGTGAGTTATAATTCACAAATGGTTAAGAGATGATTTTACTTAGAATGACCATTTTAAAGGTTGTTGAATGAATGCAGAAATTTATAAAGGGAGGATATATATTCTTGTTCTGTTTTAAGGTGTGATCACATGGATTATTGGTAGCTCCTAAGAAGATGAACTAGAATGAGATTAAAGCCAAAGAAAAGGCTAGTATATGGTCTTGAAATGAGGAGAATTAGGAGGATAGTTTTGAGACAAAGTAAAGTTGAAAATGAAGTTAAATGTGTGTTATATTATGTTAGATGTAGTGTTTTTACTGAACATACATCTGCATTGATCTATAGATATTCCAATAAGGTGATTTTTGATTTAGAGTAAACGAGAAACATATGGCTACATCTTTTATAAATGAATAGAATTTGAAATCTATCCTTAAGAGTCTTGATATTTAGCTTGAAGTTGTGAACTGTGTTTTGTCATGGTATGAGAAAAGTCTGTAGTATATTGATTATAACGTGCATGATATTGAACTAAAATGTATGAATTTAATTTTGTTAGAAACTTAAGACATAGAGGAACCTTTTATTAGAAGAAAGTGTTGCTAAAAACCTTCAATTGCTAGGCCAAAATGGTTGTATAAACTAACCTAAAAAGCTGTCTTGAGAAAAATTAGGAAAAAACTGTTGGAGTACTGGGAAATTCATTTCTATCACGATTGTGGTAGGGGATGACATGATCATGGGTAGTGATTTTTCATGATAGTGTGTTGATTATGCAATAATTTAACCAATTAAGGATGAGGTATATAACTATGATGCTTTTGGACTTAATTGGGGTTTAAAAAGGATGTTGGAAAAGTTGGTTAAATGAGAAATAAGTTTTGCTTGATCTTGATGTTATATAGGGATGACAATTCCGGCCCAACCCAACCCGTATTTTGGCCTGGGTTGGCTGGGCCATGGGCGGGCCACGAGCTGACCATGGTCCGCCTGGGCCGACCCGTGGCCCGCCGACTTTATCCGAAACGACGTCATTTTGATAAATTTTTAATAAAAGTATAGTGGACAGGCTGACCTGTGACCTGGCGGGCCGTTGGGCGGGCCACGGGACTGTCGGCCCATCTTGGCCCGTGCGGGCCATGGGCCAGCCTAGGCCCGCCATAATTGAGGTCAGGCCCAGGCTTAGCTCGGCCTATTGCCATACCTAATGTTATAACTTTAAGGAAAATGATATTGAAAGGTAATGCATCTAAATATGAAATGTTTGGAGTGTTAAAATTATGACATAATATAATGAATGAATTGGTTGATGCATTATGAATAAGACATAGGAAGGAAAGAGATTGGATTTCATGAATTATGAGATTGAGTTTGAAATGTAGAATCAAATGAGTTGAGGAATAGTGAGTTTAATGCAATAAAATGGGTGGTATAATTGGCATGAAATGAAATTTCATTAATGCGTATGAATTATAGGAAAATTGGTATGAAATTGGAGTTATGATAAGTGTTGAATTCAGATGAATGAAAGAAGAAAAATGCAGGGCACGATCGTGGCCTCACAGCATGATCGTGACCTGATATAATAAGATTATGTCACAATTGTGTCAGGGACACCATGGTCATGACCTGGCCAGAAAATGTTTCTGTCACGATTATGGCAGGGACACCACGATCGTAGCCAAACCTAAAGAGAAAAAGAGTGGTCTTTTGAATGAAGTTTAAACTAATCAATACTAAGGTGTTTCTATATGAAGTAATTAGACTTGAATGACATCTTAAGTAAACCTAGCAAATGATGAATGAGATGAGTAAAGCAAGTAGAGTGCTTTTGATATTAAAAAACGATGGAAAGATGTTAATTGATTATGAAATGTGAATAAAGGAAATATACCCGGGATTGTCAATATGAGCAAGCATTATACTTTACACATACACATATTTGTATAACGAAATGTTTATGTGATTGTGCAATTATTAATGTATGTGCACTATATGTGTTGCATGAAATTATTAATGTATGTGCACTATATGTGTTGCATGAAATTGATATACAGGATTCAACATTTGCATCCAGTCATTTCCAGATCATGAAAGCTAATGCTAACTTGGAGCGTACTGCGAGTCGACCTAGATGGTCTCCTTTCCATTGTTTGTTCTGTCTTAAATTCTGTATTGAATTACTACTGAATGTGACTGTGATTGATACAATTTCGGACATTAACAGTTCGAGGAGTTTGATAAATGTGAGAATATAGGAAGTGCTCATTATATGTCAATTGGACAAAAATAAGTGATTCTCAACATTATTGTTGAAGGCTGGACATCGATCCGATGAATATATATGAATATTAAGTGATTCTCAACATTATTGTTGAAGGCTGGACATCGATCCAATGAATATATATGAATATGAATGTGTAAAATTGAGCACTAGTGATTGTTTGATAATATGTGAATGTAGTGCATTTCATTACATGAATGCTTGAAAGATAATGGCTATTGTGATCGGAGTAGCCACCGAAAAAGAGCTTAAAGCTCAAACATCTGTGGTAAGAGCCTATGGCTCAATTTGAATTATAGAGCCCAGTATCCACAACAGATACGGGACAGAAAATAGAGCCCAATATCTATAACGGATACAGGATAGAACGATAGAGCCCGATATCGACAATGGATATGGGACATAATGATAGAGCCCGGTATCCACAACGGATATGGGACAGTGAGCATGGCACTTGGTTACAACAACGAATGAAGTCGATTTGAGTCTTATAAACACTGCATATACACATGAATTTCATGATTTGAATGAATGCAATTGAAAGCTAGAATCAAATTAGTTGAAAAATGCAAGAGTTCATGATCAAAGTATGTTATTGATGCTACATGATGAATCAATGACGTGAAGTGAATTGTGTGAGTACATGACAAGATGAATTAATGAAGCGATGGGAATTGTGTGATTACATGAATTGATCAAAGTATGTTATTGATGCTACATGATGAATTAATGAAGCCATGTGAATTATGTGATTACATGAACCGTATGTGTTATGTGATTGAGTGAGCCATCGAGGATGGTCCACTCACTGATTTTACAAAACTCACCTTAATTTGCAATATGTTTTTCAGGCTTAGAGAAGACACCCAATTAAATCAACTGGAGTCTAGCCACTGCATTCAGATAAAAGATAGAGGTCGGGATCAGTTGATGTTTGCATTTGTAGTTCATTATTTTTGTTTTAAAGTGTGTAATCATAAGTACTGTTCATTGTCTATGTGAATGGTTCTGTAATGACATTCTGAAAAAAAATTGTATCTGTAACGAGCCTGAGTGAGTATTGAAATTTTGATGAGATGTATATTGATTGTAACATTGAAAAATGACAATGTTCATGAATAAATGGGCTTTTTGATTATTAGTTTTCCAAAATATGTGTTTGACACGTGAAAGTTTTTGCAATGAGTATGATTGACTGACCATTCTAGCGCACCACTCTTATGGAGTATGTTGTCGAATACCGACGGTATATTCGGGAATATGCCCTATGGGAGTGGGGTGCTACATTATCAAATGTACACAACTTTACATATCATCATATCAATATAATTCAATAATTGTTCACAATCATTCATTTAGTATATTTGAAAATATAATTGCAAATGCATATGCAAACGTGACTCCACTTTTGTGACCAAGTGCCTATTTACTGTCTCGTATTCCTTGTGGACATTGGGCTCATGTCACATTCTGTCCAGTACTTATTATGGATACCAGGCTCATAATCACTGAGCTTGTAGCTCTTTATGTGCATTTATAAGCTTTAAGCTCTTTTCAGACTGGCCACTTCGGTCACAACTCTTTTATCTGATCATGCATAATAATGGAATAAAGTGCATTATTTCACAAATAAGCTTTCATTCACTTTCATTCATTGCGCATGGCCATTTTCACAGATTCATCATATCTAAGTCCAACATTCAACTTTTTGTTGAGAATGCACTTTCCATGTTCATATTCAATTAAGAAACACTCCCAATACATTTCCAAATATCAAACTCCTCGAACCAATCAGTGTCCGAAATTATCACAATTATAAAAATAATAGTTTAATAACTGAAACTGAAACATAAACAAATCAAACATAATGAGAACATCTAGGTTAACTTACAATACGTTGCATATTAGCTATTGCCTAGATGACCCGACAATGTCTAGATGCTGGCATTCGACTTATGCATCTAAAATCATACAATACACACATTACTCAAATTACTAAGGTGATCAATCAAATATATATTCAATTATGCACATATATACATATGTTATGTTCAATGCATGCTCACTTGACCTTTCACGGGTATGTATCCTTATTCTCATTTCTTAACCAATCATACATCATAACTTGGATATAATCAATTTGTAATTAGGTTTATATATTCAAGTAAGCTTAATTATTTTAAATTCATCAACCATTCATTCATTAACCCTTTTCTAGCGCCATAAGTATTCACGCAATTCCTAATTCTTATTCATTCATTCCGAATGCATTATTCATATCATTTGGATCACATTTACATTCATAAGAACATCTTCATTCCTTTAACACTCCTACATTCCGAACTTAGATACATTGTTATCAATCAATCTTTTCTTCAGGTTATAACATCATTTTAACAACTTCAACTTATCAAACATTTAACCAACTTATTCAACATAAAATTAGGTTTATTTTCAGCCTCAATCAAGTCCATATGTATCATAGTAAAGTACCTAATCCTTAGTTGATTCAACAATTACACAAAACTGAAATTATCACTTCAGATCCTTGCCTACAATCATGGTGGACCTTCCCACGATCATAATAGAAGCTAGTGCAACTAGCCACAGTTGTGAAGCCAAGATTGTGCAATATCCATTTTTCCCTAATTCTTCACGAATTTCACCTACTAAGAAACATCAATAACACTTCAAGTTTTCTAGAATGCTTGTTCATTTATGCAACCTCATTTAGACCTGAATTATACTCCAATTCCTCATCAAAATCATCTCCAATTCCAACTCAAAATTATTCAATTGATAGCTCACAAATCATAGTCTTTCATACATAAAAAATAAAAACAGAAAAACTATTGTTCATTATCAAGCATATAGTCTTAGTTCTTTCTCAATTCAAGAACACTATATTAACACCTTTCTTTAGCGTAAAGTCACCTTCTTTATACTTCAAATTCTAGTCCAATTCTTCCATATGATAACGTATAATCCACGGTTTTCATATATGACGAACAAAGCAAAACAACATTCGAATTTGTCGAATATATTCCAGCACATTTCATCACCAACATCATATACATTTCATTCCAGACCAATCATAAATTTGTTCCAACATATTCCAGCACATTTCATCACCAACATCATATACATTTCATTCTAAATCAATCATCATTCTCATTCTATTAAACATGCCATAGGGATCAGATTTTTACTTATTAAGCTTCCAATGCTCAAAACATCAAGGTAACCTATCCCTTGAAGCAAACAAGATCAACACATTTCCAAGGTGCAAATGAGCTGGTTTTTAACATAAAGATAAAGGTAATATTAAGTTGGTTCTTTAGTTGTTTTATGAAGGATTAAAGTGAGGATTTAGGGTGGTAATTTAGTTAGGGTAAACACCAGAATACAGAGAAAAGATAGAAGCAATTTCAATAGTGAAGCAAGGAGAAGACAACAAAAACTATCCTCGCTATAACTTTCTTCAGTAGGTGCTTGGTGTCTTCATTTGACCAAGGCATTTGTCACTTGGCATGTAGGCCATCTATCTACGCCTTAAGTTGCCATATGTCACTTTGTATCTAGTCTATATGTCACTCACTAATTGATCAATTTGTCATTTATTTTCACATGTCAAATGTCACTCATTTATCTATACCAAATGTTACTTAGTTTATAGGCTTAGTTATCATAATTTTTCATATATCAATTTATCTTACCACTTGACATTTTTCCAAGTCCAAATGTAAATATTAATTCATCACTCTTCTAATTAATAACATTTAATTCCAAATTACTAATTGGAATCCAATCAAACCAAAGTTTGATACATAACAATTGACAATTCACATCATGTTCATTTTAAATCTTTCATACCCCGGAATATGTCAAATGAGTGCATGTACTATTTTTGCAATGTGTATC
>JAOSBN010000177.1:12312884-12333558 GCA_027563595.1 Erythroxylum suave
TTGGATCTCTACAGGTCGAGATATCTCCAAAATACTGAAGCATGTTCAGAAAAATATCCAACTCATACTCTTTTACCCGATCCCTTCATATTGATCAAAATCCATCTTTTTCAAGTTAAGAAAAGACCTACAAATTTTCATGGAGAGGTATAGGAATGTCTTAGGAATCTAATGCTTCAAAAATCACTTCATTCGGAGGTCGGACGATGAAGTTATGACCAAAAGAATCAGACAATGTGCATAAAAGTGAGACGAAATGCACCAGACGAAATGCACTAGACGAAATGCACTAGACGAAGTGCACCAGACGAAATGCACCAGACGAAGTGCACCAGACAAACTGCACCAGTCGAAGTGCACCAGACAAACTGCACCAGACGAAATGCACCAGACGAAGTGCACCAGACGAAATGCACCAGACGAAGTGCACCAGACGAAGTGCATTAGACGAAATGCACCAGACGAAGTGCACCAGCACTTAAAAGATCATAACTTTTGACTCCGTTGTTCAAAAATTCCATACTATACACCGTTGGAAAGCTAAAAGAAAGATTTACAACTTTCTAGAAGACACATTTGCCTAAATCATCCTATATTAATTTAGATTTTCACTCGAATACAGAACATAAATTTTTACATTCATCCAATGTACTGCACACAATTCTCAATTTCATGACAAATTTTGAGATTCTTACAAACAAAATTTAAATTCTATGTCTTCATAAGAAATGTAGCCATATGATTCTAGTTTAATCCAAATAAAGAATTGTCTCATTTGGATAACTAGAGAAAAAGTTATGGCTAACAGACCGAAGCACACTCAGAGTACATTTTTCCAGATCAACCCCCCATTTTGTTTCACAATCTTTCTTTAACACAACTCATACCAAGATCACCTTTTCTACTTCATTCATTCCTCATTCTCATCTCCTTTTCAGATCAAAATTATCCACAAGGGAATTTAACCCATGATTAATCATGAACACCAATAACAGAACATACACATATTCACATATTCTTCGTCAACTTACTACACAATTTAAATTCCATTTTTGTTTGCATTCTTCCCATTTCAAAATCTCTTAGCCACTAAAAGCACCAAAGAATATATATAAACCTCTCCAATTTTCTCATTTATTAATTCTAATCTTCTAAGAAAAATTCGGGGTCCAACATGTATCCATTAACAGAAGATATAGGTGCAGGCCGCCGTAGAAGAACGGAATGAAATAAAGGTCTTATGTACCAGATATAAATACTGGTCAGTTTCATCCATTGGGTTAGATAAACTGCCACCAACATTTGTAGCTTTTGTTTTGCTAGTTATTGTGTACTTATACGAGTTCATAGAACCAAAATAAACATTATCTCAACACCCATCAGAATTATTTCTCTTTCATAACGTGCTTCCCCTCCTTTAATTTCAATGTGTTCTGCTTCAAATCTATCTTCTTCGGTGGCCATGGCGAGAGAAAAATTCCCTGCTTTGTTTACCCATGCACTAGTGTTGTTATAGTTATTGTCAGTTATTTATTTGTTAGTCTTGCAATTCACTTACATTTTGCATATAAAATTCTTAAGACATGACACGACAACTTCTACTCATAACAAGTTGATTAGTCTTTTTCATATAAAATTCTTACACGACAACTTCTACGCATAACAAGTTGATTAGTCATAGTACTGGAATTGTGTAAGTTGTCAGATAAGTGACTAATGATGAGGGTTATAACTTTTAGTACGCTAACCGAAATCGCTTATTATACAGAGAGATTTGTTACAACACAATATAGAAATTGTAAGATACTGCAAGCTGGAGAAGAATATACCAAAAATTTGAGTTCCTTGTACGAACAAATGGAGTTCCAGTTTTCTATACGAAATTTGATTAGCCTATATGCAAAAGGGACAACGATATTTAAAACTCAATTTTTTTGCACCAATACTAGGTGTCGACAGTAACAAGTGCATAGCACCAAGGTAGTGGGGGGCAATGCTTGTTTATGACATAAACATAAGAAGTTCTTTAGGATTAGAAAAGGAAAATAAGTTGCTTTACAGTTCATACTTTACACAATCTTAGAAGTAAATATAGTTCAAAGCAAAAATTTGATAATTCATATCATCCGAAGATTTTCGAATAATTGTAAATGCTTCTGGAGGAAGCATTAAAGTGGCATAAATAAGAAATGCATAAAAGAAAAGAGCAAAAAAAAGTCAACATTTTGAACTATCTTGATACTCAATTTGTTTTAGATAGCTACAAATTTATTGAGAATGTGATATCTTTAACAATGGCCAGAAGCAAGTCGTTAGAGATGACTTTGAAGAAGTCCTTTTTAAGGTCTTTTTGGACGGGGATGAGGAGCTTGGAGAATTCCCCCAAGCCTTCCAACTTGTTATTAACACCAAGGACTTCTTCATGCTTCAATTTGAGCTTCTTTTTCTCTGATAGGTATCTTTGTTTTTCTGTATGATTGGTGGCACAGAGGATTTGGAGAATTTGGAGACGAAGATAATGGTATCAAATGAAGAGGATAAATGAAATCAGAGATAGAAGCAAGAAATAAAGAAATATAAACGAAAGAACATGGAGGACAGAAAACAAAACGAATAATATTCATTGATGGAGGGCAAAAGAATAACAAGAGAATGGAAATTGAGATATGTCCAAAAAAATGTTAGTTTTGGTTTTGGAAACCGATAAAAATATTGTTTGCAAATGACTTTAACAGTTTAGGAAGATAATAATAGAAAAAGAAGTCAAGTTTCGAAAGTTGTAAGAAAAAAGAGGATAAAAAAGAAAATATTGAAGAAGAATCAATGTGAATGATTTTAAAAGCTTTAATAAAATCGTTTTGTTCGGTTATTAATCATTCGATTACAAAATTTAAGGACTTTTATAAATGACCAACTGACTTTTTTTTAGTAAATTCAATTGAATCAAAGTCTAATCAAATTTTATGTCCATTGGTTATTACAGCGATCATCTATAATCATATGCTCTTGAGTTAACAATTTGATATCATAATTCTTTTTATAAATGAAATTTTAAAGTACTTTGAAAAACGATTTCTTTTCTCAAATTAAACCAAAACTAATTTGATAAGCTACCGAAAAACAAATGGGATTAACTTCTCTGGTGTATAACAAATTCTTTTTTCATCTGTTAAATTCTAAACCTATAAAAAGAAGTGGGCAGGAAGCACCAAAACTTGTGGCCAACATTAAAAGAATATTACCTTTGCTTGTGATATCCTTGGCGGGGCGTAAACAAACAGATTCGAGGAGACAACTGACCGCCTCTATCAATAAAGTTTTGCATTATCGCCCTCCCAAATTGAGAAAGTTCTCAAGAGATCGAGAAAGTTAAGGGTCGTTATACTCTCACTGTTTAAACGACTGTTTTCTAATTGTTTGTAACGTCGACATTTTATTTACCGGGAGTGTTATAGTCCTAATGATCTGTCCCATGTGGAGAGACTTCCAGATATAAAATATTCTCTTTATTAATGAATTTTTTAAATTCTAAAGAAAACATTAAAAGAACATGAAGTGTGGAGGAATTTGTGATATGGATTAAGCATCATCAACTTCTATGTTATTTTAATTGTACATTAAAAGACTTGGTAAGAATGAGTTGGAATTTTAAATCCAAGTAAAATTGGGTAACTTATGCCACCCTGGGCTCGCAGAAGATTGGGAATCCCCTAAATCCAATTTTCTCGGAACTACTGTAATGAAAAAGGCCTTGTTCTTTAACCCTAGGACCCATTCCTAGTTCTAAGCTAAAGAAAGACCCAAAGTTGGAGACATTTTTAATATTTTAATGAGCTTTGAAAGATTACCGAAGTGAGTTTATTCTTTCTAAGAAGGGGAAACTTAATTTCTAGCCAAGATAGATTTTTTTTTTCGAAGTAATTTAACTTTAGAGACACCAGCGCGCCACCTGAGAAATGGATGTAAGTTGATCCTGTTACTCCATATGGTAGTTAGTAGCCGATGACGAACAATCCAATTTGATGTATGCATGCATATATTAGTCATTACCCATTATTAGCTGGTGCATGGCCTCAGGGAAAGTTTGTGCTTTGATAGTGCATGTTATCCATTGACCTTGACGAGAATGGGGAGCTAATTTCGGTAAGTTCAGTGAAAGGTCTAATGGTGCTACGGCCTTTGGCACCCCATTTATCCCTCCATTACTAGTGCTCTGTCTACTCGACCTGCACACTTGAACCTATTTTTTGCTTTCTTATCTCAACTTCCTAACATTTAAGTAACAGGGAAAAACAATGTCGCATGGACGGACTCGACGATTACTTTAGCATTTTCAAAAAGTTCAAAGGTTTCGCTAAATTAAGGATTAAAGATCAGTGATTTTAGAAGTGCAATTAAGCTCATTGGATGTACCCTTTACAGATGCTTGAAGCACGTAGTAAAACAATTTGTGCAAGTTGCTGAGAAGGAGTATTATAATAAACGGAGAAAAGAAGTCCCAATTTGGTCTTAGCAGTAGTTCTGTTTTAATTGACGACTTCTTCAGGAATAGTGGCCATCAATATGCCTTCCATGTCTCCTAAAGGATGCTTGGGAGCTGTAGCTGCTACTCCCACTAAAACTTGAGGAGTTCCTTTGATTTCCATATACAACCAACACAGACGTGGATGGCATTAATTGGGGGCAATGTTTGCTAGATTGAAATCTGATAGTGGACAGTGGAACTTTCTAACATGAGATCGTGGTTTAAAAGTAAATCTTTTTATCTCGAAAGGAATTCCCAAGAGGAAAATGAAAGTGTTTAGAATAGAAAGCTTATAAAAGCAAAAGCAAGATTGACTAGGCCCTAGATGTGGACAAGGTTTAGTGGCTTGCTTTGTATCCTCCTGGTGGATTATCCATTTACTGCCACAAAATATTTTATGAAAGAATGCGTGCCAAGCATAAGAATGCCACGCCCCCTGGAATTCATTGATGGTGATGTTGAACACAACACTCAATCCACTTGTAGAGACGCGTCTCCATTGCTGACTGCCATTTCCAATTCTCTTCTTCCTCTACGTATCTAGTATTTTAACCATTTTGTTAGGTCAGCTTCTCCGAGGATTCAAGGACATATCTACTGGCTATACCTATATATACATGTTATTATTATAATTGATTCTCATTCTAATCTTCACAGGCTCTTATCTACGTGTAATTATAATCATATTTGTCCAAACGCCACCTAAGTTAAATGTCATGGAGAGGTCACAATCAACTTCTGGTTTTGGGCATTCAACATCCCCAGATACCAACTTCTTTGGACCATTTATGTACACTAATGCATCTCACTCACTTCCTGACTTTTCTTTTCCTTTTTCCTTTTGTAAAATATAAACATATGCAAGCAACATAAAATAACAAATGAAAAAAGCAAACTCCTACTAAACAATATTTCTTTACCAAATTACCTCGTTGCCATTTGACCACTCAGTCAAATTATTATAAGCAAACCGGGCTTCATTTTCGTGTCACTTTCTTTTGCTTTTTAAAAGTTTCCTTTCCTCTGTGTGCTATTTCCTTTTTGTTCTGCTTAACCATGGAAAAAGAAAAGTAAATAATGATGATTACAAATTTTCTCCGTAGAAAGTCAGATGAAAGGTCCAAAATTTGGGCTGTAATCCCCTTTATTATTAGTCAGTCGTGGAAAAAACCTCCACATGCATGACTTCTGCGCTCGTCCTTTCAAAACTATGCAACTCTCAGTCTCAGTTCAGGAATCAAGACCCTTGTTTCATTGCACATTTGGTTGCCTGCCGTTTTGACTCGCTGTGCCAACACGAACATGCCTTTTAATTCCTCTGGAATCCAAACTCTGATATTTACCAAAAACTCTTAAAATCTCAGGTCTGAACTAACAATAATAAGGGCATAAATTAACTTTTATGACATTTTTGGCTGACGGACCGCTAAAGACCATTTTTCTCGCTTATGACAGATTCAATAAGTGAATCAAAGGAAAGATAAAGTTTCTAAAATTGATTAAAAAATCTATTTCTTTTGAATTTTAAAGTTAAAAATAAATAAATTTGATTTTTAATAATTAACAAATAAATATTACTTACTAATATATATTTAACTTATTTACAAAATTAATTCATATGTAAATTTTATCTAATATTTAATTATTATAATTTCATTGATATAAATTACTATACAAAATTTTTTATTTTAAAATGATTAAAATGAGGGTGAGCTTTAGATTAATTGGTAAAGTTGTTCCTTTATGATCATAAGGTCATATGTTGAAGTCATAAAAACAACATTTTTGTAAAAATACAAAGGGAATGTTGCATGCATTATAAACCTCTCTAGACCTCCATAAAGGTAAAGTGAGGTACACTTGGTAACCTTGTACACTGGGTACGAAAAAACGAAAGTAAAATCAACCAACGCTGAAGAGTAAGTTTGGTTAAAATTCTTTGTTTTGCTTTCTAATTTTATTTTGATTTTAAAGTTTTTATATTACTATATTAAAAAATAAAAATAGTTTGGTTAAAATAATACTATTATCATATTTTTTTCCTGTTAAACAAGTGATTTACCAATAGGATTAGTATTTGATAAAAATTTAATATTTAGGAACTAATCTATTCTTATTTTGTTCTCTTAATCTTGTTAATTCAATTATGTGTGATCCAAGATTTCCTAAGATTTTGATTACTCTCTCTCATTATTTAATAAATCAGCCCTAATTGAATTTGATATTTATAGATTTGTAATATCTCAATTGACAAAACTACCCATAACTTATTCAATTAGATTTGAAGTAATCCGATAGATAATTAATGTCATAATTAAGATCTCTTTTCAATTGATCATTAATTTTATAATGTGGATTTATTAAGTTGTCAAGTCTCGTTGTACACCTTAACATTAATATTTTGATTCACACTCCTGATTTATTGTCAATTATATGCATGACAATTATCACAAATATTCAAAGATAAATTGAAATCAACAATAATTAAAGTTTACAAAATAATTTTAAAATAATTCTTAATCCAGATTTAGAAATCCATATACATGTTATACCTTATAAAAATCCAATTACACATTAAGAACTACGAAGAAAATAAAAAGGAAAACAGTAAAAACTAGCTAGTGCCTTGACCTTGAATGTCGGAATTTCTTGAAGCTCTTCTTTGATCTGTCCATTTGGATTTGCTTTGATGTCTAGCTACTACCTTTTTCATGTTTTCCTTGTTCTTAAATAGTCTTTAAGGCTTCTAGGGTTTTTTATAAGGTTTCGCTACTTAATTTGATTTCAAAAGTAGCCTTCGAACATCAAAAATACAAAAAAAAAAATATTCACACACCGAAAAAACTAAAATTTTTTGAAATTTGCTCTTTGTCACGTCTAATACGATTGTGACCTGCATTATTTCATGCTTCCAATACTTCTCTTTTCTTCAATTTCCTATTTCCCTTCATTCACAAACAGATCAAACACCTCTTGAAACTTAAAATTAAGATCATATTCTTACTTTAAGTCAATCAAACAATTGAAAAATATACAAACATTAATAAGAACACTATTTTAAGTCCTAAATACTTAATTATATATCAAAAACACTTAAAAACACACTTAAACACTTAGAAAAACATACTATAATGTACTCCTATCATCTTGTTTCTTCCTAAAGGAATGACGATTGTTTTTATTTAAATAATAAACAAAATCTATCATGTGTGTTTTTACATTGGTGCTCAAATGACATATAAGAAGGGGGTGAATTTTTACTTTTTTCACATTTGAAATTAATTAATCAATTATTTGCACTAATTAATGATTATAAAAAATTACAAAGCAAACCCAAAAATAATAAAAGAAAATAGGAAAAGAAAGATAATAGTTTATAGTAGTTTGACTCAATAACCTTTTACTTATGCTGACTTTTCAAGTTTCACTTAAGAATTTACTATCTTCCTCCTTTAACTGTGAAGATGAACTTTTACAATTATCTTTTTTTTTTTTTTTAGAATTACAATCATCTTACTTTGTCATAAGTGAAGAGTAACAATTTACCAATCTTGTTCAAAGTGAAAAGGAATCTTCACAAATTGTATCCCAAGAAATTTCTCAAATTATAACAGATACATAACTCAAATGTTCCTTCTCTTACTCATACTAATAATCAAAACATTATTATGTGTTACGTAATATAAACATATATTCTCTAACCTTTTAGGGCTCTTAAAAACTCTCTAATATGCCTAACCAGCCTCCTATAACTCATATGTGGTTATTTATACTAAAAATAAGATTAAATAGTCAATAGAAATAAAAACTAAATATTGGTAGCTAGTAAAAGTAGCATTAGTCAATCAATGTACAGATTAATATTAACACAAACTCAAGATACATCTTTTTTTTGTCTTTCATGATGCATTAGTTGACTACTCACCTATATTGGTTAGCCAACATACCCAAAAGTTTAACATCGGTTAACTAGTATACCTAAAAATAAAATTTTTTAAAGATCAAAACATTTCCACTTTGAAAAAAACTTGATTCATAACTAAATCAAAAGTTCTCCAAATGTTTTTTAATGCATGTGAATACATTTTTAAATCGTTCTTAATTATGACAAAATATGCAATATTCCCTAAATGCAAAGTGAGCATGCAATAATTTTAACCCCTATTTCATCACTAAACTAACCACGATAAAGTTGTAAGAATAATTAAAATGATTTTCTTAAGTCATGCTTAATTCTTTCTTTCTTTTTTTGGTTTCTTCACTTAAATTGGATATGTGCTCTATTTTGCTTATTTCCTTTTGTTATTGATTGTTCAATTTATTTGATTAATTTCTTTGATGAATTTACCCCTGAACTTTATCCTTCATATATTGCTTGATTATATTATAATAAAGCTACTAATATCACTAAAAGTAAATTTATTATAATAATATATTTCTTACCATCAAAAGCAAAGGTTAAGAACTCACTTGGTCAATGTTTTGTATATATTAATAAAAAATCATGAACATATCGAATAATAAAAAAGCATTTGAACAAAGTCAACACCAATCTCTCTTAGGCTTCTCTATTGATATTTGGAGAAACTTATTTTATTTTATGTAATTTGGTGATAAAATTAACCAAGATTGTTATTGTTTCTATTTATATACATTGAAAGAAGATCAAAACAAAAAAATGTCACTAAACCAATTAACTAACTAAATTTAGAACTATCTAGATACCAATAATCATATGTATATCTGTATATAACTCATGTATATAACTTAACTAAAACTTCTTTTAGCTTACCTTAACTAAGTGTTATGTATGTTACACTGCTTTACTACACATTCTAATAGCTCAGGTTAGAGCTTAGGAGAATTGAGCAAACCCAACTTTTAGCATAATTGTTTATGAAGAGTTACAGTCAAAGACTAATTGTTTATGAAGAGTTACAGTCAAAGACTTTGTAAACATATAAAAAGATGGTGCAAATATAGTATAAATAAACCCTTTTGTCAAGTGTTCCCTAACAATAAAACAACAACAACAACAACATCTAGTAAAAATCACATTGAGACGTGAAGTCTAGAAAGGTTTAATAGTAAGCAGTTTTATCTTTAACTTATAGAGAAATTGTTTCGAAATAACCCACATGAATGAAAAATGTTTCCTCATAATGTGACAATTAATGTTTAAGTATTTCATTCTATCATGTAATACCATATTGGATAAGATATGTATTGTTGTCACAATGCAAAGGAATTAGAGCCTCTATAACAATGTCAAAATCCTTTAACAGATAAGCTAACCACACAATTTAGTGACATAAGTCTCAATACTTCAATATTCTACATCAATTGATGACGTAAAGATTGTGTTTTACTTCTTAGTATTCCATAACATTACAAGAAAAAACACACAATCCATATATAGATTTTCTAAAAATTTTAGGAAAATCCCAATCAACATCATTGTAGGTGGCCAATTGTATGCCATTAGAAGTTGAAAATACAATTCCTTAGCAAAATTTGCTTTAAAAGTACCTTAGTAAATGTATGTCTGCATTCCGATAAGGTTTCATTGGTTGTGTACAAACTTGACTTAATTATTGAACAACGCAAGTAAAATTAGATCTAATTATGTTTAAACAAAATAATATGCTAGTAAGCGTCCATTAATTGTCTAGCTCTTCTGATGAGCTTTAGATTTTGAGATGAAAACAAAAGGAACATAATATCTTTACTTAATAGGATGTCCTTCAAAACATGAGCCTTCCATCGATTCATTTCCCATCTATCCAGGAGGGAAAAAGTTGGCATTTTATTGTAGTTTAAGCGTTTTTTTTTCCTCATTGAATCACTAATTATTAAATAATCAACACTTTAATAATCAATAAGTTTTATAATTTTCTCCGTAGATTTAGTACTATTTATTATGATTAAGGTCTAATATTAATTTTTATTGTTATTTTCTTCATTGTTAAAATATTTTCTGTCATATAATAATAAATTGATATTTTTTCCAATAATTGAAGGTAAATTTTTTTGGGTTTAAACTAATGCTTTCTAAACTCATTTACAAATATTTATTTTTCTTGTTTAAATAATTTTTGAAATCTTAAGTTTAATGGAGGTAAAACAATATTTACGTTCCTCATCATTTAAATAAAATAAAATATATTATAATTGGTCCAGTTATAAAATGCTTTCGTATATTAAAATATGAGATGTTAGATTCAAATATATTTACAAAGAAAGAAGAGGGAAGTGGGTTAGGATTTGACGAAAGAAAGTTAGCATAGCGGTGCAATTCAACGTGGACAGGCTTGGCAGGTGGCAAGGCAAGGGAGGTATCTGTATCTCCAAGGCATTAGGAATTAGGAGGGTAGAGACAAGCTTGTGAAGACACGGGCATAACTCGTGGCATCCAACGATCGCCACACCTTTGAGACCTCCGTTTCATGTGCTGCCTTCATGCCCTCCCGTCTTCATCAATCTGTTTTCATTAATCTACCAAAATAACCAGTTTTTGACTTTGAGCAATGGAATTGGAATTTTTTTTCCAAGTAAGCAGTTTAGACAATGCCGTGATAATCTAATGAGAAAAAAGTCCAATAATATTAACTCTTAATGGATAAATGAAGATTATATTATATTAATTAGTTTTTGAAATGTTAAAATGAATTTTCAAATCCAAGTAAGGTAACAGCTTCAATTCAATTAATGTGACCATATATTGCTATTTGAATTATTAATACAAGTTTTATTCTAATAATTACGCCGACGTCGACGTCCTACTTACGCCTGGGTCAACCGTGCCGTCCTTCCAAAGGGTTGCCTTGTCAATTCCTAATATATAAAAAAGAGACTAATTCGTACAACGTGTACTTCTAATGTCAGACTCAAGTGTATTTCGGTTCTAATTAGTTTTGTTGATTAAAATTTTAAAATGATAAAGTTTAGGATATTTTTGGATGAGGAAGCACAAGATTGACGTACTTCCTAATATACCCACATGATTACGCGACGGAGCGGCCTATTTTTCATGTGCCAATATGTATGTATTTATTTATGTATTTCCTATTTCCAGGGTAAAAATGTAAGGCAATAGTAACATTAAGTTCTTCCATGTAGTGGATACTCGATCACCAGTCGACACGTAAACCACTCTCACTTCATTTTTTTGGGTGTTCTCTATCCATATACATTTGCAAGAATGTATAGTGAACCTTCTAGCTATCGTGTTTTGTCTTCTTGCATCCTCTCTTCGTCTCCTTATAAAAAACGTATTTAGAATTTAGAAAAGATTATATATATATATATATATAAAAAGCCATGTTTATACAGGGAACAATTTCTGGAAGCTGAACATAGGGGGCAAAAAGAGAAAAAAGAAATACATATATAATCCAGAAAAGCCGTGGTAATGGATATGGAAATCTAACCAACTCAGAGCATAGGAGCAATCTCTCTGAAGGCCTCGGGAATTATTGAGATCTCTTCGGTAATGGCGGCCCCATTTTCCGGTCTAGACGGCGGCGGTGCTGGAGGCGTGGCGGTGATGGCTGGTCCCATGAACCCAATTGATCCTTCTACGCCGACAAAGAACTGCGTCAAGAATTCGGCGCTCAAATCGCCAATCCTAATATTCCTCTTCTTCCACAAGGCTATTAGGTCGGAGCTCGATGGCCTCCATCGCGCCGCCATGGCCTACGTCACTAGCGGCGGCGATTTTCGGCCCTTGTTGGATAGGTATCAGTTTTTCCGCGCCATTTATAAGCACCACTGCAATGCTGAGGACGAGGTTGGTTCCTGCTTCAGATAGAGATTCCTTCCTCTTCAGAGCTCTCTCTTGTTGCTTCTAGATTTCTTTTTTATATGTGAAATAGTTAAGAACTACACGTATTTTCTTTCATTTCTATTTTAATTATGCTTTCGCATTCATGAAAATTATTCAATTTCCTCAGTTGGATTGTTCCAGTATAGGTTATTTTTAGTAGTTGTAAATGTTTGCCCTGTGCCCGATGCTATCTGATTTTTTCGGACTGACGTGACAGTATATAGTGATAGAAGAAACTTTTTATCAAAAACCACTTGGCTAGAATCTGAATCTCATAAAGCATTTTGAGATGTGGGCTTCTAATTAGCTACAATTAACAGATTGATAAATCGTTAGCTGCAAATATTGCTGGCTATAAATTCCTTAATCTTGTGGAATATAGTTTTATTCTATTTAACAGTGTGTATTTTTGGGCGTTGGTTTTTGGGCTAGTTGATTCCAATTGCATACCTTACATTAGTCTTCTCACCCTTCTTCAGAAATTTACTCTTCTTTTCTTAATTTACATGCTGTCGACATGACCTGTTGATGGTCACAAGCAACAATTTAGATACTTTAGAATATATCCATGAGGACTTTGCATAGCGTTTACCCGAGATTAAGCAAGCAGAATAACAGATAAGTGAAGTTTACAGTCCCATATCTAGTGTTGGAAGATGATGTCTCTGCTTCCTTTTGAAGGTTTTGGTCTTGCTAAATAATGGAATGTTTTCGTTGTTTCTTCTTTTGATTTGTAGGTTATCTTTCCAGCTCTTGATATACGTGTAAAGAATGTGGCACGAACTTACTCCCTTGAACATGAGGGGGAAAGTGTTCTTTTTGATCAGTTATTTGAGCTGCTCAATTCTAACATGCAAAATGAAGAAAGCTATCGCAGGGAATTAGCCTCTCGCACTGGAGCCCTTCAAACATCTCTTAGCCAGCATATGCACAAGGAAGAAGAGCAGGTATTTGCTAGTTCTGCAAATGGCATTTCTCTTATGTATGTTTAAATGGCATAAATTAATATTATCCTTGTCTTTATACCTTTTAAGTTTCATTTGAAGTCCTACAGGTAATCTTCACATCATTTTCCTTTGGCACCTTACAAGTTTAGAGGTTTTTCACTAAAGAATTTAGGACTGTTGACTCTAGCATCACATCTGCAACAAGTTTTTGCCACTTAGATTGAAGTAGAATATTAATGATATGTCTTTTAGTTTGCTATCTAGTGTATGATACTTGCATGTAATGTTGTTGAATGCTTACAACACGGTTGCTGAGTGCTGCAGGTATTCCCTTTGCTTATAGAGAAGTTTTCATTTGAAGAGCAAGCATCGTTGGTGTGGCAGTTTTTGTGCAGCATTCCTGTTAACATGATGGCAGAGTTCCTTCCTTGGCTTTCTTCCTCAATTTCATCTGATGAAGATCAAGATATGCGCAAGTGCTTGTGCAAAATTATCCCAGAAGGAAAACTTCTTCAGCAGGTGAGGATCCTTTTGGAGAGGTTAGGTTCCTGAATGTTCTTTCATGGTTAAGAAGGTGAAGGGGCGAAATTAAATGGTTCCGTTGTTGCAGGTAATATTCACATGGATGGAAGGGACCAAATTGTCAGATTTGTGTAAGAGTTGTGGAGATGATTCTAAGGCTCATTATCGAGAAATTGGGACATCATCCTTTGTTTGTCAAAGCAGCAAGGCAACTTGTGCATGTAACTCTTTGTGCAACTCATCAAAGGCAGTCAAAAGGAAATTTATGGAGTTAAGCTGTGATGACACTAATTCCACCTTGTCCCATCCTATAGATGAAATTTTACTTTGGCATAATGCAATAAAAAGAGAGTTGAGAGATATAGCTGACGCAGCGAGGAAGATACAGCATTCTGGAGATGTTTCTGATCTTTCTGCACTGAACAGGCGGCTACAATTCATTGCTGAAGTTTGCATTTTTCACAGGTAGTTTTATCGCCAATTCTATTTTCAAGTGAAGTTGACTTCCTCAAAGTATATACATCTCCTTTATGGTGACCCTAGGTTCATTAAGTGGTCCGTTTGGTAAGATATTGTAGCTCCTTACTCCTTTCAGCTGTGCTTCACAGAGTTACCAAAAACATACCCTGTTGTTTATTAGGCTGTATCTTGTGAAATGAATGGTGGTTTGTCTCTTTGATTGCAGTATTGCTGAGGACAAAGTTATATTCCCTGCTGTAGATGCAGAGATCTCTTTTGTACAGGAGCATGTGGAAGAAGAAAGTCAATTTGACAAGCTTAGGTGCCTCATCGAAAGCGTTCAAAGTGCTGGAGCCAATGTGTCTGTCGCTGAGTTTTACACAAACTTGAGCTTGCAAGCAGATCAGATCATGGATACTATCCAGAAGCACTTTCAAAACGAAGAAGTTCAGGTTAACATGCTAATTCTTCTTTGTTGCATAAAACTTGTCATTCTTATAGATCTGTTTTTCCATTTCCTACTTCATACATATTTTAGATGGGCTTCATTTATGCTTTCATTCTTCATGATCCTGTGCTGACTATGTGCCGTAGGTTCTCCCCCTTGCTCGAACATATTTTAGTACCAAAAGACAGCGAGAACTTCTTTATGAAAGCTTATGTGTGATGCCCCTGAAGTTGATCGAGTGTGTGTTGCCCTGGTTGGTAGGATCACTTAGTGATGAGCAAGCAATGGCTTTTCTTCAAAACATTTGCATGGCAGGTTTGTAGTTAATCTTTAACTGTATTTTGCACTGGTATTTTATTGAGAAAGTTGTCCGTTGTGTGCCATTTCTATTACCAGTTAGCACAGTTCCTAACTTGAGTTGTAATCTGATGCAGCTCCTGCATCAGACACGGCATTAGTTACGCTTTTTTCTGGGTGGGCATGCAAAGGTCGTTCCAGGAATGTTTGTTTATCTTCAAATGCCATTGGTTGTTGTCTAGCAAGAGTTCTATCTGGAAATGAGGGAGATAGTGGACAACTTTCCAAAGTATGCAGTGTTACATCAGCTACTGATGATAAACTGTCCACTGAAGCAGATGACTGTAGAAGACCGCTTAAGCGTGGAAACATATTATCTCAAGAAGAAAGTCATACCTGCTGCTCTACAGGGAATGAAAACCCAGAAAAACTCTCTTGTAGCAATCAGTCATGCTGTGTGCCAGGGTTAGGAGTGAACAGCAGTAATTTAGGAATGAGCTCTCTTGCTGCAGCAAAATCACTACGCTCATCTATTAGTCCTGCTCCCTCCCTGAACTCCAGTCTTTTTAACTGGGAGATGGATTCTAGTCCAGCTGATGTTGGTTATGCATCCCGGCCTATAGACAACATTTTCAAATTTCATAAAGCCATCCGCAAAGATGTTGAATATCTAGACATAGAATCTGGAAAACTAACTGATTGCAGTGAAACTTTGCTTAGGCAGTTTACTGGTAGATTTCGTCTGTTGTGGGGTTTATATAGGGCTCATAGTAATGCGGAAGATGATATAGTTTTCCCTGCCCTAGAATCTAAAGAGACACTTCATAATGTTAGTCATTCTTACACTCTGGACCATCTACAGGAGGAAAAATTATTTGAAAATATATCATCTGCACTTGCTGAGCTTACGCATCTTCATGAATGCTTGAAGAGTACAGATGTCCCTGATGCTTTGTCAAATAATCACACAGACCTGTCTCATCACGAAGATGCTGTTAGGAAGTATAATCAGCTTGCAACAACACTTCAGAGCATGTGCAAATCATTGAGAGTAACCCTGGATCAACATGTTTACCGAGAAGAACTGGAGTTGTGGCCATTATTTGATAGACATTTTTCTGTTGAGGAACAGGACAAAATTGTTGGCCGAATAATTGGTACTACTGGTGCAGAGGTGCTTCAGTCAATGCTTCCTTGGGTGACATCTGTTCTTACGCAGGAGGAGCAAAATAAGATGATGGATACATGGAAACAGGCTACGAAAAACACAATGTTCAGTGAGTGGCTTAATGAATGGTGGGAAGGAACTTCTGCTGCAAGTCCACATGCAACAACATCAGAGAGTTGTATATCTCTAGGTCTTTGTCCTATCTTTATTTGCTGTTACCTATTGATTCTATCACATTATCAATTAGAGGTTCATATCACCGAATGATTATTGAGATGTTTGTCGACCCTTCCTTCTTGTTTAGGTACTGATCTATATGAGAGCCTGGATACCAGTGATCAGACGTTTAAGCCCGGGTGGAAAGATATTTTTCGGATGAATCAAAATGAGCTTGAAGCAGAGATAAGAAAAGTTTCTCGTGATTCAACTCTTGATCCAAGAAGAAAAGCCTACCTTATTCAAAATCTTATGACCAGGTTTGTTTTATTGTTGTCCATGCTGTGAAGTTTCTGACTATAGCTTTCTGTTTCTCTGATGAATATATTGGCTATGTTAGTCGCTGGATAGCTGCCCAGCAGAAGTCTCCTCAAACACAACTTGGTGAGACTTCAAATAGTGAAGACTTACTTGGATGTTTCCCTTCATTCCGGGATCCAGAGAAAAAAGTATTTGGATGTGAGCATTATAAAAGAAATTGCAAACTTCGCGCTGCTTGCTGTGGAAAGTTATTTACTTGCCGGTTCTGTCATGATAAAGTCAGTGACCATTCTATGGACCGGTAATGTTTTTCTAATGATGAAGTTCTTGTTTTAATTCTAAACTGGTGAAGTTGATGATGCTGATTAGTAATGAATTCTACATGCAGGAAAGCTACATCTGAAATTATGTGTATGCGCTGCCTGAAAATCCAGCCTGTTGGACCAGTATGCTCGACACCTTCTTGTGGCGGGTTCTCTATGGCAAATTACTATTGTAACATCTGCAGGTTCTTCGATGATGAAAGGTGACAAGCTTTCATTGAACTCCTTTTTCTTTTGGTGCTACCTTGATCGGTGTCCGTTCTTGTTAATGTGTTATGTTCATGTTTGCACGATCCTCTGAACTACAGTTGTAAGCTTAAGATGCTGTGATAAACTAGAATGGAGCAGTTACTCTGTAATGAATAGATCCAGTAACCTTTAATTATGATTTCTATATTTACCTCTGCATTATGTTGCTCGTCAATTGTATTTCTTACATCTCTTGCTATAATTTCAGAACTGTTTATCACTGCCCTTTCTGCAATTTATGCCGACTTGGGAAGGGTCTTGGCATTGACTTCTTTCATTGCATGAAGTGTAATTGTTGCCTTGCAATGAAGCTAGTTGACCACAAATGTCGAGAAAAAGGCCTTGAAACAAATTGTCCCATTTGTTGTGATTTCTTATTTACGTCGAGTGCAAGTGTCAGAGCTCTGCCCTGTGGCCATTTCATGCATTCAAGTTGCTTTCAGGTCTATCCTTTACTGGGCTTCTACTTGACAGTTGGAACAATTCAAATGAAATATGATGGGGCACTAACCCTTATTTCACCTTTCATTGTGTCAGGCATACACTTGCAGCCATTACACCTGCCCAATTTGTAGCAAATCATTGGGAGATATGTCGGTAAGATCAATATGAACTGGCTTTTTAAATTTTCCTGTGTGCTATTATGATTGATGTTCATGGCGACGATATTGTGATGTGGTTGAGGCCTTTGAAGATCGGCATGGCTGTGAAATATTTCACAATTTTTTCCTTTAATGAAAGTCGTTTTAACAGCATCACATATTCGATAGTATTTGCTAATTGAAATTTGTTTTTATTTGAAACGTGATTCGACTGTTTCCCTCTGAATGGTGGTACAGTATCAAGCATACCTTTATTTCTAAACAGCTTGATTACTGTAATCCAAGGGTATTGAGCTGCTGAGAGCAATGTAAAGTTTGTGAGAACCTGGATAGTTGCATTTGGATAAGTTTATTGATGGATGAAGGGGAAAATGGAACAGTTAAGAAAAAGAAATTGAAAATTAGCCATCAGTTTAGGCAGAAGAGCGTAATTAGCAGAATGGGAATGGAAGACCATGACCTAACCAATGAATTAAAGTTCTCCACTTTTGATGAGTTGGTTAGTCCTGAAACATGAGGTGTTGCCAATGTGATTAAGTAACACGTGTATATGCAGCTGAACTTTCTCTTTTAATTTTGGTGGTAATGATCACCTGTGCTGAGAGTCAAACCAAGAAACTTATTGCTGGGTCTTCTCACACTTCTGCCTTTTCTGCTCAGGTTTACTTTGGCATGCTCGATGCTCTGTTGGCTTCTGAAGAGCTTCCAGAAGAATACAGGGATGGTTGTCAGGTAACCCATCCAAAATTGTTCAAGTATATTGGTCTTGCAAAAGTTGGAACTAATTGTGGTTGTGTTGTCCAGGATATATTATGCAATGACTGTGACAAGAAGGGAACGGCACCCTTCCACTGGCTTTATCACAAATGTAGCTTTTGCGGATCCTACAATACAAGGGTTATTAAGATTGACACAACGAATTCAACTTGCTCAACTTCGAACTTGTAAAATATCAACTTGTATATACTTCCCTGCTACAGCGGTTTGTAAATCAATCCCACTGTAACAAAATTTTTGCAGGCCCTGCATCTTTGCCTCTTGTCTGAGGCTCCTGGATTCATAGTACCTTCCAGTTCCAGGATTTTTGGTTCTTGTTATTTGAATATCTTGGAAAAAAATGTACAGAAATAGAAGTTTTATCCACTTAATCATTGATGAGTGGTCGACGCTAGAAATCATCATTTATCAACTTGAAGGAACAATGTCATTCAGAGGTGCATCTGACGAGACGAGACGAATGGGAAGGTACTCGGAGGCTCTAGTTAAAACTGTAAATTACACTGATGGTTAAAATACATAATTTCGTAACGATCTAAAAGTTTTAAAATAATTATGGATTAGAATTTAGGAAAATTTAAATCTTATCTAATTTTATAATACTAATAAAAATTAAAATTTCAATTTTCAGAAATATTTTAACCTGTGGGTTATAATAATAAGATAAAAATAAAGAATTTAGTTAAGCCTGCAACCGAGCACCGTAGTCGACGTAGTCTTCTCCTCCTCCGTTGGAAATGGAGCCGACCTGACCTGCGGTGTGTAGTGAATGGGATGCCATGTATATCATTAATAAAAATAAAAACTAGAGAAGAATTACGATATTGAATAGGAAAAGAAGCTCTGATATTTTTCTCGATATTGATGATACCTTTCACCCTGTCGTTATCTTAAAAGGATTTCTTCGTAGTATCAAACATAGATCCAAGTTCTCTAGAAACTCCGGTCTGACCCTCCATAAACTGGAGTTTTTGCTCCTCCTCTTCGTCATCGTCACCGTAGAGCAAACAGCCCTTCGTCTTTTGGAAAGTTGATACATTATAGCTCCAGCACTATTAGAAGATGAAACATTCATTTGATCGAGAGAGAATTGAAGCCAACATTGCCTCCAAACCCTGCCTATAGCTTTGTTACTAGAAGCAGCAGATTTATCTGGTTGAAGATCTTTCCTGATTTGCAAGGGGACATAAGATCTGTTGAGCTCTTAAAGCCAAAAAGAATTTCTCGTTTACTGCTTTTTCAATAACAGTAGATCTCGACGCATGATTCTTCAGATTTTAAACAAAAATCTCCCATCCTACACACTTCTACTTTTAACAGGACGTAAACTATATCCAGCTTCAAAATTTGAAGTTCCGGATCTAATGTGTGTGAGATTCATTACTACTTTGATAGAACTTAGAAGCCTTTTGAGATTGTATCAATTGCATTAGTTGGTTCAACCAGATGATAGTTATAGTATGCAAACCATAAATGAGTACTAAATTAGGGGTATTTAGAATTTAGCCCTTAATCCCAGTGCGAAAATTTTGTTTTTCCAAAATCCTCAAAATATTGTTATTTTTTAGTTTAACGATTTGACACTTAATAATTTTTTGTAATAAATTAAATATTTTTATTATAATTTACCTTAAATTTAAGTTTTAATATTAGGTTAATTTAAGTAAAAAATATTGTATTTAAACTCGTTTTTTCAATCACGCCGTGGGACACTCCTGCCGGTCAACTGTTGGGCATTTTCCAGGTCATCGGCGAAAGATACCCCAAGTTCTAGAAGCGAAAGACAAATTGGCTTTTTGATTCTCTTAAGAATATGGGCGAGGGTGGAAGTCCGGGACACAACATTTACAATTCTATACCTAGTTAAATAGCTATGGTTGTAAAAGTTGGATCTTCTTCCATCCTTGTACCCTTCTCAATGATATTCACATCCTTTCTGGCGGCGGGTGAATCCCAGGACTCCCACTCCCACTCTGACTATGATTTGTGTTCACCGTTCAAGTGTGGTAACATCACCTTCTCCTTTCCTCTCTCCTCCTGGACATCCTCTCTTAC
>JAOSBN010000177.1:12353703-12365475 GCA_027563595.1 Erythroxylum suave
TGTTTTTGAGTATTGTAGACCTGATATTATTGTATTGTGACAACAATAAGGCTATTGCTCAAGCCAAGGAACCAAGGTCTCATCAGAGGTCTAAGAAAATATACTAAGGAGATATTGTAGCACATCTTAACACTACTTAAAATAAAAATTATACTACTACTATAATAGTGGTTAGTTTAGGTCAATCCCACATAGAGTATGTGCAAAGTTATTAAACTAAAATTAATCGATGTTTAGGTTAGGGGCTTTGGTTTAATAATAAGAAAATAAAATGAAGCTAAACTAACTATCAAAAGCATTGTAAAGAAAACATGTAAAAAGTGGGTAATTTGGTAGGGACTTAGTTTTTTGGTTCAATCTAGGCCTATACTATAATTAAACATATTTCATTGATTTATTGTTCTCAAACCTCTGCTAGAAACTATTAATCATAGGTTAATAATTAACCCAAATTTTCCTTTAGGTAGTATTTAATAAAGATATGATCGTTAATTATACCTAAATACTAAATAACCTAGGATACGATCTCTTGATTCAGTTAGGTAGTAGCATTATCAATCAAGGATAACCACATATGATATATCATTTAACCTAGGATATGTTATCTATAATGAATATGTATCATTAATCACTACATACAAATTTCAACATAACATTTACAGATTATATCGAAATTATAGCAATGGGTTTGCAAATAAATGATTTAAGGAATGTATTATCATAATACCTAATGGGTACACAAATAATTGAACAATATCAAGAATACAATTGTCCATACACCAAACCCAAATCAATAAAGATAGGATAACACTTTCTATGCTAGAAAGAAACAATAAAAGTGGTGAAACACATTTAACCTGGGTCGTTGGCTTCAATGTCACCTTCAAACTGGCATTGGGTTGTCTAGCCCTTTATGGATCTCTCCCAAAAAAATGCTCTAGCCCTTATTGAAATAACCCAATCGAAACTCTTCACTTCAGTAGTGCCTCCCTTCTTTCTATCTCCTTTTCTGTCTAACCTATGCTACTCTTTGTTTCTATTTAATTTTTGGTCCACTTCACTATTCATTCCCCTTGTTACTATATGTTTCAATCTTTAAAAATGCTATATAATGTCTACGTTGGTATGAAACATTTTCATTTATGCAGACATAGTTTGCCTGAAATGCAAATGTTCATGCGTATCCTTCCTTGCTTCTATGTCATTTAGCTCATTGACTGTTGTATGCTTGGTTTATGGACTACTGCCATTAAATTCATACGGTGCATGGGGTTGTGTCATCATATTACTGTCATTTTAGCTTCATTAACTTGACGTTTTTACATGGCAAAAGCATGCATGTGCTACATTGTTTTATATGTTTCTTCTTCTTTTTGCTCCATTTTCTTATCTCCCTTTTGTTTTTAATTTCCTTCTTTTACTCCATGAAGACGAGTGAATACTAATCCTAAAAAAATGCACCAAATATCGTTCTTTCAACTTACTTTAACTTATTGGCTTTTGAATTGTACCTAAAATCATATATGAATCAAAGTGAGTATCTTAAGCAAAACTAAGGCATTATCCACTGAGTGTAGCATATCAAATTAATCAAAATTTAAACACATATTAGGTTCCTATACATTTAACCTTTAACCATCCTTGGGCAATTAATCAAAACCAAAATCACAAACCAAAACTTTTATTCATTTTCCATTTTTCCGAAGAATAGATAGCCATAAGTAAAGATGAATGACTTTTAAAACCTAAAGCAAAAGCTCAATATTCAAAGCTTTTGCTTATGATCAATCAATATTCACCACCCTTAGAAACTGAGTAATCTAGAGGTATACTTGGGCAAAAGGTTTTTAAACAAGATATTTCCATGGGTACACTCAAACACCATTCATGATCACAATAATCCACAACTTTGCATATCATTTCATTTCTCCACCACTAAAAGTCATAAACATAATCATTAATCAAAGGAATTTTCTAAGGTTGTAATGTAGGCAAAGGTAAGATGAGATGTATTTGGGTTAACGTAGTATAAAAACCATCAAGTTAGTGAAGAAAAAGTAATACTTAATGAGATATCAAAAGTGCAAGTTAACATGAATTCAAAACTTGGTACCGGCATCTATGAAGCATCAGCAACTATATCTCACAACTTAATTTAGCTCTCACACCATAAACCACATGAAACATATACCAATTCAAAGGAATTGCTAACGGAATTGATGAAAATATATTGAAACCATAAAAAGTTAACCTTCCAAGTCAACCTCTATCTCATATTCAACATTCTCTAATAACATATTCACTACTACAACTTTAAGAGGATGCATTAAACATAAACAAATTTTCAACATAATGCAATTCCTCCTTGATACATCTATTCAATCTCACATTTTCCCCCTTTTTTTAATTTTTTCTTCTTTTTTTTTCAAAAGTAGAAGTGATAGAAGCTACATCAACATAAGATTCATAACATGGAATTTTAATGAATATAACCAACCCACATATATGCATACCCCACACTTAGGCTTTTGTACAATCACATTCATCAAGAATTAACAAATGCTCCACTAGCTTTATGACTTAGGTAGGGCATTTGATTAGGTGTATGTAATGCGATTTATACAAAAGAAAAGGATAATAAAGCACAAAGGGGGTTAGCAAATGAAAATTCACATAGTTAGGTAAGCTATTTGGCTAATATAGCTCGTAATTAACAAAAAATGTCTAATCATTTTCATAAAAGTGCATGTGATAAAAATGTGATCTTGAATAGAAAATCAACGCAAAGTAAAGACATAAATGTCATAAAGGTCACATATAATAAACAAAACAATAAGACTGATATAGGGGCATGTTAGTCTAATATGACCCGAAACCTCACTAGTCTCTTTTGTCTACCACTGGTCACCATTCTTCAAATAATAATGCATATTTACCAATCATAAGAGCAAAAGTACATGCCAAATTTTTCTATGGATTTTACTAATCAATTCACACTTTAATTATGACTAAATAATCTTAAAAGCATTATAAAACAAGAAATTTTTTTGATTTGGTTTGTTTGATTTTAAAAACCACCTAAGAAGTCACATAAGCTACAATTAAGCTAAAAAAACATGCATAAAAACTAATAAACCCCACCCCCACAGTAAAAACTTACATTGTCCTCAATGTAAACAGAAATGGAGCAATTAACAAAAATAGCAAATATAAAAATCTAAAAGACAGAAATTAACTCCCCATGGGTTGCCTTGCAGTGCTTTTGTTTAATGTCATTGTCTCGGCCTCCAGTTGCATGCATCAAGTGACACTAGTCATATCCTCCAACATGAACAACTCCACATCCTCCATTTGGAAGCCCTCATAATATAGCTTGAAGCGATGACCATTCAATATGAATGTCTTGTCAGTTTTGAGGCTTCATATCTCTACTACACCAAAAGGAAAGACATGAGTGATAACAAATAGACCAACCTAATGAGAATGTAACTTACAAGGAAAGAGTTTAAGTTTGGAATGATATAGTAACACTTTTTAGCCCCCCAAGAAGCTTTTCCTCAAAATCATCTTACCATTAAAAACTTTTATCCTCTCCTTATATATTACTACATTTTGATATGACTCATTACTTATCTCTTCCAACTCTTGAAGCTGTAACTTCCTTTACACTCCTGCATCATCCAAGTTCATATTACATCTTCTGATTGCCCAGTATTGCTTATGTTGTAATTCCACCAAAAGATGACATGGCTTCCTAAACACTGACTTGTACGACGACATCCCAACTGGTGTTTTGTAAGCCTTTCTATAAGCCCATAGTGTGTTTTCTAGCCTTACACTCCAATCCTTCCTATTGGGCTGCACAGGTTTCTCCTGTATTAACTTGATTTCTCCATTTGAGACTTCAGTTTTCTTGTTAGTTTAGGTATGGTAAGTAATAAAAACTTTGTGTGTGACATGATATTTTCTGAACAATGCTTTCATTACCCTATTGCAGAAGTGGGTTCCTATGTTGCCAATAACGACTTTCAGTATCCCAAACCTAGAATGTTAGCACTAACAAAATTTGCAACAACCTTTGCATTGTTAGTTCTAGTGGCTTTGGCTTCCACCTAGTTAGGAATATAATAAACCATAAGCAATATATAAGTAAAGGCTAATGATGGAGGGAAAGGTCCCATAAAATCAATGCCCTAAACGTGAAAATTTTGACATAAAAGCAAAGGAGTCACAGTTGATTCTTGCTGGACAAGTTACTTGACCGTTAGCATCTTTCTCAGGATTTGTAGAAGGTATATGCATCTTTAAATAATATTGGCCAATAAAAGCCACACTTTAGAACTTTATAAGTTATCCTTTTCACTCCAAAATATGCTCTACAAGTGTACGAATGACAGAAGGCTAAAATTAGTGACGATTCATTTTTCCATACACACCTCCTGATAACTTGATTTGTGTAGTGCCTCCAAAGATACAGGCCATCTGATACGTAATACTTCAGTTCACTTCATAGCCTATCCCTTTGGGCCTTTGACAAATTATCAAGTAATTCACTAACAACTAAAAAATTGACCATGCCAGCACACCATGGTGGTGTCGTATAGACAGAAAATAATTGCTAATCTAAAAAGGATTCTTATAAAAGGATATCATCTTCTTCCTTTATCAAACGAATGAGATGGTCTGCCACCACTCTTTTTACCCCCATCTTATCTCTAATATATAAGTTGAATTATTGAAGGAGTAGAATCCATTTGACCAGTCTTAATTTTGTTTCTTTCTCTGTGAGCAAGTATCATAAAGCTGCATGGTTGATAGTAGCGTTTTGTATGATGTTTTAGGGTTTAATCAGAAGGACAATGTTGATAACATTATAAAAACCAATGAGGCTCAATAATGTCCTTCTTTCAAGTGAATTGTTAGCGAAACAGGGAATAACAATACTCCCTGAATCTTTAATTAAATTCAATAGTTTGTCTTATACGAAGTTAAGTTGCTCTCTTTCTTCCTTAATCAGCTTCGTTTCAATTTCTTCTTCCTCTTTATGAATAGAGACTTTCATCTTGTCTTTAAATTCATTGTCTACTGTCACCAACTCTTCAGCCTCTAGTTCATTATCAGATTTGAACACATCAATTATTCTGAATGAGCTACTACCTTTCGAATTCTTAATTGCTTCATTCATGTTGAATGTCATTTGATCATCATCCATCCAAAATTTTGAGTTCACTTCACGGAAATCAACCTAAGATTTTTTGATGGTCAAAGATGGAATATTAAAAATTGGTGGAGAATAGGGAAAATTAGCATTATTTTCTTCATCCTCTTATTTGATTTCTTAGTCTTCTCTAAGGTTGAGTTTAGTTTAAATTCTCACTGGTTCTTTTGGTTCTACCTCATTCCAAAGTGTGTTAGCCTAACATTACTCGATTGAATTCATTCTCATGCTGTGCAGATAGTTTTCCACACTTTACCTACAAAATTCGTTGGAAAGCCAGCTTATTTAAACTTCTAGATTGTGAATAAAAGAGGCGTGATCTTCTGATACCTTCTCAAACCTCTCTTCCAATCTCTTATAGTTTTCTTCCATATTCGTGAGCTTATCCATGATTTTGTCCAGATTCAAATCCTATAAATTGAATTCATCATGTTAAAATTCAATTGGGTCTTGATGTCCCATGTAAGTGCTTGCATTATTTGACCAATAGAAATCTGGGTGGTTTTGCCACCGTGATGTGTATGGGTTTATATAAGGATGAGGATTTTCAAACAATTATTAATGTGTGTTCACAATTGGAATGGGTAAATAGGTTAACACTTGGTCTTGAGTCAGTTGTATATTTAGTTCAAAGACCCTAAACACATATTTTGCATGCTAATGAGTTGATGTAATTTAAATGAGTGTGTCCAAGATTAAATTTAGTTCATGAAAATTAGAGCAATTGTCACATTATTACACGTGTGTTTGTTTTGTTTGTTTTGTTGTTTTGTTTGCTTGAGGACAAGTAAACATTTAAGTATGGGGATGTTGATAATAGCACTTTGTATGATGTTTTAGGGTTTTATTTGTCATACATTTTGTATGATGTTTTATGAACTAATAGAAGAAAAGAATTGGAAGAAGGAAGACTTGGTGTCAGAATACAGATGTTGGCCATGACCGTGGCCTGATAGATCATGATTATTCCCTACGATTGGGATTTCCTTCGGTGGTAAGCCGCATGCCACAATCGTGGCTTAGCAGGCCACATTCGTGGTCTGTGACTATGCACAAGAAGGGAAGGACGCAGATTTTAAGTAACCCTTTTACCATTTTATCCATTTTACCACCTATTTATTCAATTCTTACTTAACTTTCACCTTTACTTCAATTTTCACTTTATCTCTCTAGAATCTCAACTTTCAAACACTCTAACATCTCTGTAGAAATTTTCAACTATCAACCTTCCAAATTTAACCCAAATCATACCATACATCAAGTTAACTGCCCGACGGGAGCGTTATGGAAGAGAACAAGTTGCAGGATGGGGGAGACAAAACCAAGTAGCGAACTTTGGAGCTCCATTTCGAATCTACACTAAAGAGGAAGGTATTCATTTTCGATCACTTTATTCTAGGCAGAACAGCATGAACAGGTAGAGAACTTAGCTGAGAGAGTCCAGTGGGGTCAATTCATATTGTTCCAATTCCCCCTGTATGAGGAACTTACTTTGGAGTTCTTTACCTCCTTGACCTTTGATCCTAAGAACACTATGGAAATGTGGTCTAGATTAGGCAGGAGAGTATACAAATTAATGGTCAAACTCATGTATAAGATGTATGCATTTCCCGAATCCACCATCATTGATCAAAATGGCAATTTCAGTGTCTCCCAATATTGGCATAAGCTAACTGGAATTGACTGTTTTTATGCCAAAAATGCCCACAATAATATTATCCGGTCCCATGCACACTTATTGTTGCATAAATTTATATGTCACCTGGTCTTTGACAAATCAAAGACTAACAAGTGTTCAACCAAGGAACTTTTTATACTGCATTGTATGGACCATAGTATCCCAGTCTGCATGTCCACCCATATCCTGAAAGTGATTGCTGTGGTTCTGCAAAAACGAACCAACCATCTTGGAATGGGGTATATAGTGTTAGCCATTGCCAAACATTTTGGTGTGGAACGAGGGGGGTTAATAGTTCACCTTCTCAACTTCCTTAATTAACACCATTTATTCCGACCGGAAGTCATCCATTCTATGAACATTAGTCTGCGGGAGATTTATAAAAAGACACATGTACAGACCAAGATGGGTCATGCAAGCTCAAACTTTGCGCCACCTAGGCAAGCTCAGGAGTCATCTATAAGAGACAACTCGGATGAAAAGGAAGAAGAGGACCAAAATTGGACAACGGTTTTGGATGCATCCAAACCAATAGGACACTAAAAAAAGTGGTGTATACACAAAGGTGTCAAAGTTGAGAGATCCGCCAACTCCATCAATATTTTTAAGCTTAGGGTATTCAATTACTACCCCTTACACCATCACCACCTCCATCTCTTTAGGATCCAAACTTAACCCAAATTTTTTCTCCATTTCTTTTGTTTTGTGTTGTTTATAATTTTTAATTTTTATTTTTTGTTATCATTAATTTTATCTATTTTTCATTTTAATTTTTATTTTCATATTTTCTATGTATTTTTCATGTATGTTCTTGCTCACATTGAGGACAATGTGTTGTTCAAATGTGGGGAGGAATTATATGTTTTTTCTTTTGAATGTAATTTTGCATATCGTATGATAGTATTAGGTTGCATTGTGTGAAGTGTGTGAATGCGTCAATGGCTTAAATTAAGTGATTTTTTTTTAATTTTGGACATATCTTATTAGGTTGTGAACTATCACTAGCCTACAAAATTAGTCCATTAGGGGGACTTTGGCATAAATATACAACCTGATTAAGACTTAGTCTAAATTTAGCACCCTATAAATTGTCACATCCACTCATAATTTGAGGCCTTTAGGTTAAGTAGCTTAACTAGTGTTTTTTCATGGAAACAAATAGCTAAAAGCAACAAGGTAGGAAAAAACTAGTTTAACAATCACTATTTTGCTGACCTTTGGGTTATAAATGGAGCTAGTAGCTAGCTGAAAACGTGATGTAGTTGAGTGACTAGATCGACACTATCACAAATGTATTGCTTCACATAAAAAGGCTATAATGATGTTTTAACCAACTTGATAATAAATGACTTAGTTGAGTAACTGGATCGTCATTCATCATAAATGTTTGAGTAAAAGGCTAAGTCTCAGGTAAAAAAATAATAAATAAATAAAAATAAAAATTGTGTTTTAAATAAAAACCTACCAAACTTGTAATAGGCTTGAAGTTTCATGGAACTATATCTAGGAACACCTACCAAGTCTGAGGGACCAAAAAATTATTAATGTGTATGCACAATTGAAATAGGTAAATAGGTTAACACTTGGTCTTAAGTCAGTTGTATATTTAGTTCAAAGCCCCTAAACACATATTTTGAATGCTAATGATTTGACGTAATTTAAATGAGTGTTTCCAATATTAAATTTTGTATATAAAGACTAGAGTTGTTGTCACATTATTGCATGATGTGTTTGTTTTTTTATTTGTTGTTTTGTTTGCTTGAGGACAAGCAAACGTTCAAGTGTGGGGATGCTGATAATAGCATTTTGTATGATGTTTTAGGGTTTATTTTTTTTTACATTTTGTGTTAAATCGAGTGTTTAGTATGCATTTAGGGTTTAATTAGATTAGTTTTTGTGTTTACGTGTTTTTATGGGTTAGTTTGAATCTTTAAGTTTAAATTGCATATTTTTTAGGTACCTTGACATGTCTATTAATGTTGCAAGGTAAATAGGTAAGAACAGTGAAGATTTAAAGAGTTTTGGGCCAAAACATATAGGCCACTATCGTGCACATTAGCCATGATCATAACAGAAGAGGAAGAACTAAAGGTAGCCAGACCACGATTGTGCACCAATGGCCACGGTCATGACAGAGAGTGTCAAATAAGACGACGATCCTCCACTTTAGGCCATGATTTTGATAGAAAGAAAAAAGTTCCAGCCACGATCATGGCAAGTAGGGCCACAATCGTGCCCTACATCAGGCTGACACGAAAACTCAAATTTTGAGTATTTTCTGGACCATTTTGACCCCAAGTTTGACCTAGAGCCTCCACAGAATAAATAGAACATGATGTGAGAGCCGATGAGAGATTGGACAGCTAAGAGAGCTGCATAAACGTGAGATTCTGCTAAAATTCAAGTGAAAACCTAGATAGAGATCAGTCGATCGAGGAAGGAGATGAAGGAAGAGAGGCATAGAGATACGCTGGACTCGACATACTTCCCAAAATAGGTGGTCCCACACTCACAACTCTGAGATCCATTCCGACAGTATATTCTAGTTTTTATTTTAGTTTCATTGATGTAAGGAGTTTTGAGATTGAGTTGAATCATTTGTCGTTGAGTGTTGATTTTTCTGTCTACTCTCACCTTCGGGTTGATTTGTACTTAAGATTAATAAAATTGGTTTGAATGTATTTTATTTCGATTTATTGTGATTCAATTCGATTCTTTATAGCTGGGCAATAAACTAAGAGGGTGAGTCGGTGAAAATCATCGATTTAGGTTAACTAGAGCTAGGTAAATCAATAGAATTAAACCAAACTTATAAAGTCATATAATGAGAGATCGTGCACAGATTCCCAATAGGTTAATAAATAACATTAGAACTAATTTAGGTTTTGGACCAATTGCGGATTGAGAGATCGCAATTTTCATAATTTGAATTAGGGATTATTAACTATGGTTTAGAATTATAACTCGAGAGAGAGTAATTCACCCTATGTTCTTCTAGGCTCGTTAAGTCAGAAAATTTCATAATTGGATAGATTTTCTCTAATTTAGAATAAATTCCATCTCTCAATTGGTCACTTCTAGGTTGAAATTCAGATTATTTATATGAGTTTGCTTTTTTTTGCTCTTTGGGTGCTTTTAATTTCTCGTATTTGATATTTGATTGATTTAAATTTTTACAGTAGTTATTAATTTAGGTTTGCAAACTTATCTTCCATTAGATTTTAGGACTAGTTCCCTTTCTCTTGGGATCGACACCTTAGGTACTACACGAACAACCCATGCGCTTGTAGAATTTACCATGGTTATAAATATTAAAACTTAGCAAATGCATAACTTTGCAAACAATGGTCATAATAAACAATCACTTAAGCACCAAGAAAATATGATCAAAATTTTTCAAAAGAAGAAAACACAGATGACAGTTCTTTTTCAGTATTGGAATAATTCAATTGAGTTACGTTTAGAGTCTTTAAAGCATTGTAGATGGCATGCAAAGCTTTTCCCACCTTTTTCCTAGAGCTACCCCCATTGCATAATCGTTTTCATCACACTTTGCATGATCTCAAAGGGGAGGTTCTTATCTAGTGGTTGAATCACCGGTGGGGATGCCAAAAGCTCCTTAAGTTTGTTGAATGCTTCCTTACAGTTCTCATCAAACTTAAAGGAGACATCTTATTGAAGAAGCTTACATACTGGTTCAGTTATCATTGAAAAGTCCTTAATAAACCTTCTATAAGAACCTGCATATCCAAGAAAAGAATGCACTTCCCTTACAGTAGAGGGGTAAGGTAAAGAAGAAATAAGATTAAATTCATACTTATCTACTTCAATATCCGTAGCAGCTATCATAAGGCCTAAAACTATACCTTGATCCACCATAAAATGACATTTTTCCCAGTTTAACACAAGTTGTGTTTAGTTTATACATCATTCTTAGATAATGTCAAGATTCTCAAGAAATTCATTAAAAGAAGATCTATGCACACTAAAGTCATCCATAAATACCGCAATTATCTTCTCAACGTATTCGAAAAATGCTTAACTAAACATTTTTGGAACGTGGCGAGTGTCTTATATATCTGAATGGCATCTTTGGGTAGACAAGTGTACTAAATGGACATGTAAATACTATATTCTTCTGATCTTTTGGTGGGATCAGGATCCGAAGATAACCTAAAAAGCCATCTAAAAAGCAATAATAGTCATATCCAACCAATCTCTCAACCATATGACCAATAAAAGAAAGGGGAAAGTGCTCTTTATAAGTAGCATAATTTAACTATCTATAATCAATACATATTTGCCACCTATTTTGCACTCGAGTGGGGACCAGCTCACCTTCCTGGTTTGCCACAATGGTGATTCCAGACTTCTTTGGAACCACTTAGACAGGACTTACCTACTTACTATTAAAAATTAGGTAGATAACCCTAGCACCGAGAGGCTTCAGCACGTCCTTCTTCACAACTTCCATCGTTGATAGATTCATCTTACACTAAGCTTTCCTTGTCTATTTTACATCCTCCCCCAACAAACTGCGGTGTATGCATATGGAAGGACTTATCCTGTGGATCTCTACGATAGTCAACTTGATAGCTTTCTTATGCTCTCTTAGCATTTGAACCCACCTCTCCTCTTGATTTGAAGTCAATTCTGCTGAAATGATAACTAGGAGAGTCTACTTATCTCCCAAATAGGTATACTTCATATGTGTAGAGAGTGGATTCAATTCCAATTGTAGTGGTTGTACATCAAAAGGTAACAACTTTTGGTAAGCTTCAAGTAGTTGTATAGAAGCCAAATCATACCTTTTATGAGAGCTTTACAATGAGTCCAAGGTGATTGTCATTTTTATAAGCTCTTCTCCCATGTTAAC
>JAOSBN010000177.1:12371183-12393106 GCA_027563595.1 Erythroxylum suave
ATTGCAATCCTTGGTACAAATTTATTTGACCGGTTTCCAAGGATCAATCTTAGGATTGATAGATAAGCCGCGATCAACAATATGAATTATTGTATTGAGGACATTACCATTTGTTGTAATGGAGAATTGTAATAATGTGCAATTATATTGATAATTTGAATCAATGGAAGTTAATTGGCCTATAAATGTTCATTTTTGGTATAAAGATAATATGTTGAAGTATATTTGCGTTATGTACTTTGGTTAAGTATGCCATGATTGTTTACATAAGCATTGAATATCAATGTTTTGCTCATGAATGCGAATTTATGTTGTATGAGTTAACATATTTCTGAATGTGTGTGCTTGGTGGATGACCAATTTGAGTGCTCATCTAAACTAAGTGTTTCCCCATTAAGCTTTCAAGCTTAGAACGAGTGTTAATCCGTGTAGCTTCAAGTCATAAGAGTGAGGTATAGGGAACATCTACAGGGATCAAGGCCAATAGATAGAAGAGAAAGTACTTATGGAAGACATTTTTAGTTAATTATGATTGTACATGTAATGATTAAAAGAAATTATTGTTTTCTTATGAATTACCATGTAAACGTAAAAATGTATTACTACTATTGAATTATATTGTTAAGAATTGGAGAGTTCTGTGATGTGCATATGTACAACATTGGAAATTATCTACCTTGAATGCTTGTATAGGGATTTGGTTGTTATGTATGTGGATGGTTGTAGGTTCCATAAAGGGGGTATTACAAAGCATTCTTTGTTGTTTATGAGCTACATTAGCCAAATAGTCTACCCATTTATATGAATTTTCCTTTTTAAATCCCCTTTGAGCTTTATTAGCCTTTTCTTTTCTACAAACCATAGTATATGCTTTTAAACCTTACCAAATGTCCTACCTGAGTCTTAAAGCTAACAGAGCACTTTTTAATTCTTGATGACTATGATTTTATAAAAGCCTAAGTATGCAGGTATGCATACATATGGGTTGGTTATATTTTTTAAAATGTCATATTATGAATTCCCATGTTGATGTAGCTTTTATCACTGTTATATTTTGAAAAAAAGAAAAGAAAAGAAAAGAAAAAAGAATAAGTTGGAATAAAAGTATCAAGGAGGAAATACAATTGTTTTTAAAAGTTGTTATTTACTAGTTTATTCTACTTAAGTTGTATTGAATGGGTGGTTTGAATATACTGCCTACGAGGCTGATGTTATTTTGGATGAAGCACTATTTGTGTTATGTTTATGTTGTTTATTGTTTGGGAGCTAAATTGAGTTATGAAATATAATTCTTGCATTTGTCATAGCTAACGGTACCCAGTTTTGAATGAATGTTAACTTGTGCACTTGATATCTCGTTGAGTGTTACTTTTGCTTCACTAGCTTGATAGCTTTTATGGTACATTATGAAAATACTGCTCACCTTATCCTTTCCCTCATTACGACCTAAGAAAAGTCTTTTCATTCATGATTTGCATATGACTTTTAGTAGTCAAGAAATGAAATGATATACAAAGTTAGGGATGATCATGAATGGTGTCTGAGTGTACCTATAGAAATCAACACCAAGCACGATTAAAATATCTTATCTTGTTAATATTGATATTCTATTTGTGTATTAATGTTTTTTATGTTGATTGAATTGAGTTTTTGTATAAATAATCTTAATACATTATTTAGATTGTTCAATTACAAGCCTATTGCTAGAATGTTGAATGTAATTTGTAATATTTACATTTGATCTTCGTTAGTAGCATTTAAAGATCTTGAATCGATAGGACCAACGTAACTTAGGTTAGATAACCCAAAGATGTAAGGTTACTACTTATATTGATCATTTTCCACTTCATAATGCAGTTGCCAAATTCAATGTAGAGATCATATCCTAGGTTATTTGATGACTAGGTTTAATTAATGATTGTATCTTATAAACACAACCTAAGAGAAAACTGATATTAGCATAATGTATTGTTAGTCTCTGATCAATAGTTTGAAGAAAGGTGTGTAGATGTTAGGATGACGGGATAAGTTTAATCACGTTTAGGTTGAGATTGATCCTAGAACTAGATTTTATTTATATTCGACACTTTAATCATTTTCAATTGTTTACTATAATTTGTTTTTGCTAGTTTACCTTTACTTTATTTTCTAAATTGTGTAAAACCTAAAACCCCCTTTTTTCTTTTCGTTGCATCAATTAACTTTATTATGTAAATTAACTAAACATTCCCTGTGGATACGATCCTGATTCAACACAATCACAAATTTTAGTGTGCAAAGTTACCTAAATTTTGCGATGCACTCGACATGTGCTATCAAATATGTGTCTAAGACTAGAAACTTCAATAAAAGGGGAGTAGAATAGTGGGTAAGGGGTGTTTATATAAGGTTTTATCTTTAGAATTTTCTCTTCTCATCTCCTCTTCATTCCATCTACTTAATCGCATCATTTTCCATAAGGAATCAAACTGATCCTAGGTGAAAATCAAGGTAAAAGTTAGTGTTTTTTCTTCTCATCTTCATCTTTTCTTGCTTTGCTAATGAGGAACTGGAATTATAAGGTTGTATAAGGGAATGAGATATGTATTTATGGTGTTTCTAGTTGGTAAATTAAGCAAACTTAAAGGGGAATAAAAGGACAAGCAATATAAGAATAGCTAATTGAAAATTTTCAAGGTTTGGGACTACACTTAGCAAATTTATGTATGTGTTCATATTTTAATGTGTACAAAGATTGATTTCAACTTAAAATGGTCTTTAAAATGATGTCATGGTGTTACTTTGCTTGGAATTGGTTGAATATGACAAGGGAGAGTAATGTTTAGTGAAATTATATGTTAGGTTCTCGATTCACATGAATCACCCATTATTTTGACCATAAATCAGCTTATAAACCTCTAAATTATATGATTCCAATTCGAGATGAAACAAAGCTAAAAATATTTAGAAGAGACTCATTCTTAATTCTAGCTTTATGACATTGGAAATTGAGATCAAACATGGTGACCTGATGTTGCCCTTGTATTGGAGCATCTTGTGATGTTTGATGTATATTTCATAGTTTAGAAGTTCAAATGGTCTAATTTTTAGTGTTATAGAAACCACAGATATAGAGAGACAAATGTTTAGAAGATCTTAAAGACCAAGTTGAATGTTTTCTATGTGAAAATTATGAAACAGATGTGGATCATCCTGCAATTTGTCTTTTATTGTTCACCTATTTTGGACCCATCGTAGGCTTAGCCCAAATTACACTATTTTGAGTTTTTTTTCTATTTTTCTTTTAATGAATCATATTAGAACCTTTTTTAATGTTTATGAAACTTTTCATACAACTAGAAATAAATGAATGACTTATCATTTATGAATTGGGTGATTAATATGTTAAAGAAAATTTACATGTACATAGATGATTTGTATGCATATTTATTGCTTATATATGTGTAATATAACTATAAGGTGGAGCAAATTAAGTACAATTTAACATGTTAATATTTAAATGATGTTAGGTTAGCCATAGATTTATGCATCACATGCATGATCATGCAGTGAAAGTTTCCGAACCTAAATTCTGACACTATAACAAGCCCGAAAGCCAAAATCATACATGCATGCATAAGATTCTTAAGAAAATGAAAATTTAAACAAGTGTACCTTTAAATTTCTCCTCCTTTCTTGAATCTTCTCCTTGTTTGGGTTGTTGCAAACACCAAACCCTTCCTTTATCACCTATGAACATGCAAAGATGAAGAAGAGAAATGTGTAAGTGTGTTAGAATACCAAACTTGATGAGTTCAAGTAGATGTTCAAATGGGGAGATATATCAAAATTATCTTGCATGCAACTAGATTTATGCAAAATCTCTTCTCTTTATCTCTAGAACTATTCTAGAGCCCTTTCTCTCTCACTTGGGTGTGTAAGAACTAGTAAAAGCTCTCTATATATAAGAACTCACTTATGTATCATTTTTCAAGGCTTCGGTCACAATCATGGCCTACTTAAAAACTAGCTTTGCCTTCGGTCACAATCGTGGCCTATAAGTGTAAACAGCCATACACACTATGTTTTTCATCCAATTTTTTATGTGTGTGACCCTTAGGTTCTCGGTTATTTTAGGCACTTGAATTAACTTTTAATTCAAGCAAATCATGAAGAGTTTTATGATTGCAAATTTATCAGAATATAAGTGGAATATTACACAAACTCTTTAATAGTTAATTACCCAACCTACAAACCTTTTTTAGACAATTACCGTGCAATTCATCCTTTCACCATACTACCCCACTTGGCTCGAAGTATGGGCTATATGTCAACTACCACTAGACCTACTATGTCACGTCTAGTCTAAGTGATGTTAGTTCTTATCCTAGTCCTCATTACTCTCTATGTCATTGAAGATTCTCTTCATGATGCTTAATTGCTCTAGCTGGAGACTCTTAAGTAATGAACTCAATAACAGGCCGTGGGTATCGTCTTCTTCTATTAGGAGTAGTGAATCTTTTATTTCCTTCCCAATTACCTTCGAATACTAATAGCTTTACCCAATCACCACCCTAAGAGTGACCTCGTCTTAAGTAACAAGGAATGATGTAAAAGCACATGATCAGTATCCAAGGTATCCTTGAGTACCTCAAGCCTAAGGATATTTGCACCATTTCTATGATGAGACTGATCATTGACATTTGATAGATCATCCATACGATAATCTCATAGTGGTTCATTCTATGTGTTTACTATTCTTAGTAAGCATCCACATATTAACTTTAAACATCTCATGCTTACACTTTATGAGATCCACTGCTAAATCAAATTCAAGGAGCATAACATGTACTAATCTATCTAAATTATAATGTCATGTCTTATTAATCCTATTAGTAGGGATTATTCATATATTAATATAATTACACATGATAGGAATCTCATTATCATAATCTCATCATTATTTCCTTTATGCTATGTTTTGTAACTTAGACTTCATTAATTCGATTTAACATCGACGTTAATTCATATATAAACGAATGTTAAATTAATGAAAAATGCTTTTTATTTTATTAATGAAAATAAATTTTATACAAAAGTGTTAAAGTTGATTGCCTTTAGAGCACTACTCTAACTATCTCCCATTGGCGTTAAAGTTAATTGCCTTTAAATCTAATACCATAGGAGAGTACACTAGAATCAAATTTTATTTTCAAGAAGTGGCTTAGTCAAAGGATCATCGATGTTCTAATAATGTGAGCATTCTCTCTATTTTCACATCACCTCCATCAATTATCTCCCTGATCAGGTGATATCTCGTAAGTACGTGCTTGGACCTTGTTGATGGTAAAACTATACATGCTTGGACCTTGTTGATAGTAAAACTATCTACTTGTTTTACACCCAAAAACTGCAAGTGAACGGGTCATGACTTGTAGTTAAAAAGAGCATATATCGATCCCACAGGGATAGATGCCTAGACACTGCTTAATTTAGACACAAATTTGTTTAAGAAACATTGTTAAATACAAATAATATTGAACATAAAAACAAAATTAAAAGAAAAATGTATGTAATGGACAATACTGCAATTGCAGAAAATCTAAATTCAAGAATCTAAATGCTAAAGATTAATTTTTCCCTATCTTGTCTCCCTCCTATATTATTGATTAAATCATATCTCACCCTAGATTTCTGAATGTCCTAGTTACCCTCTCTCAAGGTGCAATCACTTGTCCCTATTTGAATTAATGTGAATCGATTGAATGATCATCTCTTAACCTACCCAATGACTCTACCGATTCAACTAGTTATTAAGTTATCCTATGGGTGATCAATCAACTAGTTGAGATCTCTTTTCTAACTATTTAATTAACATGATGATTGCTAGTCTATAGGTCACCAACTCTAGTTGTACAATTGGTTCAAGCCCTTTTATTCTTACCCTTGGAGGTCAAATAAAAAAATTTTAATTCCAAGGATTGTCGTATAGAATGCAACCTTGGGTCACCTCACTTAATTGGAACCTGATCAATGGAGCTAAGCTAGCCTATATGTCTTAATATGCAAACAAAATTAGCAAGGAAGAGGGGGTTTAAATCTTTGGAAATTCGGACAAAAATAAGCGAATTGTAAGAAAATGTAATGAAAAGTTTTTTAGAATTCGGGAATAGAAAAGCGATAAAATGAAAACGAGCTTTGGCTATCATAGTTCAAAATGAATTTTTATAGGAGTGAATCACTATGTTTCAAATAGTAAACCTTAAAGAACTCTTTAAGTCCAAGATTTTAATCAATGAACTCCATTTCTTAAAACCTTGTTGAATGCTCTTAGTATGCGCAATGGGTAAGTCAATGAAATAAGTCATTTTGGAATCTAGAATCATCTCAATATGAAACACATCTAGGCAGATAAAAGAGAATTAACCAAATCACAAATAGACATATATGAGACTTCATATATTCAAGTTCCGAGTTCTACATCAATAAATCCCAATAACACATTGAATGTCCAATACTTGATTAAACTTTAAGCAAGAATATTCGACTACAAATTACAAATCCTAAACCTAGGAGTTCATAGCAATGTAGCTGAATATGAAATAAACTACTCTCCTTTGAAACCTATCGAACTCTAGCCGTTGCTACATTTTCAAGAAGAAAGAGGTGCTTAGCCAAGCATTACTCCAAGAGAATTCACAGCCAGGAACCCATTGGAAGCATCCATGGTAGCAGCTATTGGGTAAGGAGTTGACGGTGAAGTGAAGTGGAGGAGAGTGGATGATGGAGTGTCTAAAGGTTCAGAGAGTTAGAGTGTTCTCCTCCTATTTTCTATGTCGACTCTCCCTTTTTAACCTAAAATGGCAGGTTTTTAAAATAAATGGGTATGGATCGGGTTGCACAGTGGGTAAACTTTCAAAAATGGTTTGAGTATTCGAAGGTTCGCCGCAGCGATAGATAAGTTTGTAGCAGCGAGCTTTTCCCAAAAGTTTTAGCTCCATTGTTGGTTCTTTCGCTGTGGTAACAGAATTTTCACCGTGGTAAGCTTTTCCTGAAAGTTCTACTTGGAATTTGCCATGGTGAACTTTCTGTTGCACATGTTCACTTATTGACTTGACTTCAGCCTTTCCTTGACTCTACATCTTCTTGAGTCTCTTCTCTTTGAGTCTCCTACAATGAACAAATAATAGTTTGCAGTATCAATTGTTCTCAGAAAATTAATTAATGCAATTAATACTGATTTCTGACAAATTTTACTCTCAAACTACATAAAATAAAGGTAGACACTAAAGATTCAAAATAAGCATAAAATTTAGAAATAGGAGCTAAGAAGTATAGTAAAAGTCATGAAAATGTTGCCAATTTATATAATAAACTTGGGCTCAATCAACAATCCTACATGAATCTTATCCTACTCACTCTCTTGATTTGTTACAAGATGATAATTAAGAACAACAATCAACAAAGACAATTGCATTCAATTCAATAAAATAGGAGTTCTAACAAAATAGTTCCAAAGCAATCCCTAAAATGAAATTAGCCTAATATGGTCCATAATATGATCAATAATCAAATAAACCATTTTTACAAAGAATAGAAGAAGTTAGAATGAAAAAAAGTTGAATAGAAAGTCTCCTTCTCTTCTTTGCCAAAAGAGATGAACAAAATACCAAGAATTAAGAGAAAATTGAAGACTTTTAGAGAGTAAGAGGAGATAATGTTGTGTTCTAGAGAGAGAGGGAGTGAAATTTTGAAGGTGGGTAAGAGAAAAAAGAGGGAGGGAAAATTAAGTTCCCCTCTGTGGGAATCCCCACAATTCTCACGAGCATAGGATTCCTGAAGGATTCCCACATCCGTGGGAATCACCATAATTCCCACGGACGTGGGTTTTCTCTCCAGAAACTTTCTGGAGAGATTTCCCATGTTTGTTGGAATCAATTCAGTTCCCACAAATGTGGGAATTGGTGATCCTCACAATTTCAAACTTTTTTGGAAGCTTATGTGTACTCTCTATGATCCCAAAACCTACAAACACATCAAGATAAAATCATCAACAAGAAATTTAGAAAGAAAACAAATTGAAATTGAAACAAAATCAAAGCAAACATCAATCCAACTCCAATCAAACATGAACGTAACCATGGAATCAACTGAATAAATAAACAAAAACAATAAAAACGAAATACAACTCCATGGGTTGCCTCCTATGCAGTGATTCTTTCAATGCCGGTAGCTTGACGCTCTTCCTAGGAAATTCAGCCAGGATCAATTATAAGCGGCTTGCTTCCATCTTTTTTGTTCAACATTGGTTTTATAGCCTATAAGTAAGCTATAAATTGCAAAATGAATAGAAGGATAATATTGATAAAGTTAAGAAAACCAATTAATTTCATCAATGCCCTTTTCATCAATAATGTAAGATATCACTCCCACAGAGCATATACCCGACATACTGAAGGATATTTGGGAACATACTCTAAGAAAATGGAAAGTTAAGATGGTTAAATCAATGGTGCAATTTTGATGATTTTTTTTTTCTTTTTAATCCATTGTACATAACATAAAACATTCCCATAATCATATTGTTCCATTTTTATTAACAAACATATGCAGTATGAGATGTCATTACATTTCCAAAATTTACATGTACAATATACAACAGTTGAGAGATATAATCCTTAATACAACATAACTAAGACATTTGTAGGTACAACTGATTCCGACACTGACCATATCCTAATGAAAAAGTTACTTCAACTAGACTAGCTAGATTTCTTCTGAACCTAAAAGGCAATGGTGCAATTTTGATGAGTTTGCAAACTCAATGAATGAACAATCGTCAATGTTCTCACTCAAAACAAACATAAATATTACAAGCAATAACCAAATTCACTTATATATTATATTGTTCAGAATCAGATCTCATTTAACACATCTTCCAATTGTGTATACCAACTTACAATATATACACATACCAATAAGCACTTTACGAATATAAACATTTCATAATAACTTAATCATTCATTGTATCGACATGTATACAAAGTTGCACAACATTGGGTCAACATAATTCAATGACCTTTACAATTATTCATACGATACATGTAAAGATAAATATATGCAATGCGCATGAGAATTCAGTTTATTTTTATTTTGCTGTTACTGAGTGCTTATTAATTGTCGTGGATAGCAGGCTTATTTCAGGTACTGACCCATATCTGTTGTGGACACCAGGATTATTTCAGGTTTAGACCCATATCCCTTGTAGATACGGGCCTTATTTCAGGTACTGACCTATATCCCTTGTGGATTTCAGGTACTGACCTGTATCTTTTGTGAATACTGGGTTTATTTTAGGCTAGTCACTTCGGTCACAACTCCTTTATCTGATCATGCACATCTATGTCATGAAATGAATCATTTCATATCATGTGCTATCAATCACTTTATTTCAGTAGACATAGTCATTTATAACAAACATCATATTAGAATCTGGCATTCAACATTCAGTTGAGTATCACTTATTTCATACACATTTACATTCACATTTGTCATCGGACCTTGGTCTGGAACTCATCAATAATGTCAAATAACATTTAGTAAGTCAGATTCATATATAATAAGCATTTTCAGTACAGTCCCGAATAATGTTATCCTCAAACAATTGATGTCCCGAACTATCACAAGTAAACCAATAACAGTACAATAATCGACAATAATCAAAATAATTCAATCATAGTGAGGAAACATCTAGGATAATTCACTACAAATATATGCCGTACAAAAATACTCATATAATTAAGTTTACACATCTAAGTTTACTCCCTACACATATAACTCATACAAAAACACACATATAATTGAGTTTTCATATCTAGGATTACTCGCTACACATATAACTCATACAAAAACACACATATAATTAAGTTTACACTTCTAGGTTTGCTCAGTACACATATATCTCATACAAAAACACACATATAATTGAGTTTACACATCTAGGTTTACTCATAATACACTCTAGGTGAGCTATTTCCTTAATGATCTGGCAATGTCTAGATGTTGTCGATCAACTTGTGCTTCTATATCATACAATACATATATAACCCATATATTACTAAGTTGATCAATCATATAATTGCTCAACCATGCACATGTATATGTATCATGTTCAATGTATGCTTCATTTATTATTCTGGGCTTTTATTCGTAATCACATCACATGACCATTAAAAACATAATTTATGTAGGTAAAGCTCACACTTAGCTTCATAGATCAAAGAACTTAGTTAATTTAAGGTCATCAATCATATGTCCATGACATACATGCTTTCCAATTCTTTTTCTAGGGCTATAAGATAACGAAGTATTCAATTCCCATTCACCCTTACTTAATACACATTATTCTCAGTTGAATTTCAGCATTCGTAAGATCACTTTCATTCATTTCATATTTTCATTCTCACAATTTCATTGGATCTATGTCCCTTAGGCGGAAAGTTCATAGGGTGGACCTATACCTATATATACTATCATTCGGAGAAAATTTTGGTCGAAATGGCCATTGAATGTCCGTTGGGTGGACTTCATGCCTACTGGGTAGACATTCTCGGGTTTTTTAGCTTCCTAGCTTCACTCATGTCCGATTGGAGGGACATCATGTTCGCTAGGCGGACATTCACAGGACACTTACACAAATGTGACATTTGACCTTTTAAACAGAAAAAATCTTAGAGTCTTCACAGAAGTAGTAGAAATTGGAGTCCTCTTCAAAAGTATACTCAAATGACTTTAATCCGACATCCATAGAGCAAGTTATGCCTAAAATACTAAAGACTATTCTCAAACAGTGACAACACCCAGTACTCAAATTCGAGCCCAATTTAGAAACCTTTAGAGAAAGAATTAAAATTTGACTCCTGCATGAACATTGTAGCCTTATGTCTCTAGTTTAATATAAATTAAAAATATTCTCATTTGGATATCTACATTTTAATATTTGGCTAAAATAAAGATGCATGTTAACACTCCACCTAACATATTCCAGCACGATTCATCATCAACCTTACAAGCAATTCGTCTCCAAAAAATCATTATCAAGGCATATTATAACCAAAACGTTTCACAGAAGCATTAATAGTACAACAATTGTCATTTTTCATGTTTTATACTTTCACTAATTCGGGTTCTAAGGTCCTAAAAAATTAGTAAATAATTCAAGGTTCCTGCACAGGGGTCTATCATAGGAAGTATTGGGGAAACAAACATAACTCGAGCTCTAGCCACTATTTTCTCAAAGCACTTTCACAGATGTTGAGTTAAGACCTATATCTACAACTTTCATTCATTGAGTTTCTTCAAATTCGTGCTCTATGGATATGTAATATAGATCTAAATATGAGGAAGAAGTTGAAACCAGAATTTTGACTTACCTTGGTAACCTCTCTCCTTCTCCTCTTCTCTTCCCCTTTTTCTCTCCTTCTCTTCTCCTTTTCATTTTTCTCCCTCTTCTAATCTTATGGCCGATCTTCCTTTCTCACTTCTCTTAAATTTTCATTCATTTTCTCTAGAAAAATCAAGAAGGTCAAACTAATCCTATGTCACCATTCCATTGGTCCATGTGTCACCATTTTATTGGTACATATGTTATCCTTATATTGGTCCATATGTTACTATTCTATTAGTACATGTGTCACTTACTTTAGGCTCCACTCATCACTCATTGAAGCCTCCATATGTCAATACTTATAAGGTTACAAATGTCATCAATTCTAAAGCTACACATGTCACCAATTGTAAGATTACACATGTCACCATTCTATTACTCTATATGTCAAAATTCTAAGGTGCCACTTGTCACAAATTTAAAGGGCCAATTGTCACAATTATACTCAAACCACTTGTGATCTATTTAGCTAAGCCACATGTCAATCGTTCCTCATTCCACATGTCAACATTTCATAGGCCTAATCTACCCAAATATCCATGTATCATGTTTGTCTAGCTCTTTATCATTTTTCCTAAATTTGGGTACTCACACCACTTCAATAAATTCCTAATTCACTAATTATAGTCATCAGACCAAATTCATGACATAACCGACACATAATTACATCATAATCACTTAAAATCTTTCATATACCAAGATTGGAGTACATATACTATCTTTATAATGTTTCTAAATCATGATTCATATGTGTATCTATATATAATGCATGCTTATGGAATGATAATGGCTGAATCTAATAACTAATCCTTAAGTGTAGGAACAGGCTATTACAATTCCTCCCCCTTATGAAATTTCGTCCTCAAAATTCTTACTTGATTGATCAAACATATGAGGATAATGTTGTCTCATGTGTTCCTTAGTCTCTTAAATAGCTTTTTTTCTTAAATGATTTCTCCCATAACTTTTACTAGAGGAATTACTCGATTCCTCAACTGTTTAGTCTGATAATCAACTATTTTTATTCATTCCTCCATATAACTCAAATTACTCACAATCTCAACTTTTTGAGCTAGTGACATATGCCTCAATATATTATCCATATAAAGAAAATACACATTCATAAGCCAAATATTTATGTTCAATACTCATTCATACAAATTATCACTACAATGGCACACTAGTACAATTCATCAGTATAACCGATACAAACGCTCATCAGTATCAATTATTCATGAAAAATGTTATCATGTTATGTTTCTTATTTATGACTATTAAGTTTCCTTTCTATGTTAAGCTTGCACATTTCTATGGTTGTTGTTCTATTACAAACTAATTGTCAATAAAATAGGGAATATCAAAACTCCCTGAATCTTTCATTGAATCCAACAGTTTGTAAAGTATGAAGGTGAGTTGCTCTCTTTCTTCCTTAATCACCTTTTCCTCCTTTACTTCTTCCACTTTACGAAAAGGGACTTTCATAACTTCTTCAAACTCAATGTTTGTTGTCATCTGTTCTTTGTCCGTTTGTTCTTCAGAAGATTCGAACACATCAATTATCTTGAATGTGCTACTATCCGTCGGATTCTTGAATACATCATTCATGTTGAATGTCTCTTTATCATCATCAATCCAAAAGATAGTGTTCTTTGCATGGACACCTACCCAAGACTTTTCGATGTTCAAGCATGGTGTACTAAGATCTTGCAGATAGTATGACGGGTTTCTATGCTTTTCTTCATCCTCTTTCTTGATTTCTTAGTCTTCTATAAGGTAAGGTTTGGTATGGTCTTCCACTGGTTCTTCTTATTCTTCCCTATTTCTAAGTGAGATAACCTCATAATGCTCTTGCTAATATAATTTCATATTGCTCAGAGAGTCTTCCATACTTCTCTTACAAAATTCATGGGAAAGCTGTCTTACTCAAATCTTCAAGTTGTGATTAAAAGCAGTATGATTTTTGAAAACTTGATTGAATTTCTTGTCTAGTCTCTTTCGACTTTCCTCATGGCTGGAAAACATTCTCTTCTAGTTCTCTTCCATAACTAGAAAATTTGGAACCAAATAGCTCCATAAACTGGTCCAACTTACTATCCATCACTCCAATTCAACCTTGCTAAATTTCAAATAGGTTTTGGTGTCCAATATGAGTACTTGCATTATTGGACCAATAAAAATCTAGGTGGTTTTGCCACTCCGTAGTGCACGTGTTCCAAAAAGAACCAGTACTTCCTCAGTTATATTGTGTCTCATTGTAATTTGCAAAAGTTCCTTGCTCCCTATAATAATTGTCTTTCATCATTGTTCTTTCTATTTATTCTTGGCATATATCTCTTCAGATGTCTCATTCCTCACTCTAAGATGTCTTAATGTGTTGCCAAATTCTGTTGATCTTTGAGTGTTCCTTTATACACCTACAAATAGATAAGGAAAAGTAACAAAAACTCTTAAATCAAAGTAATATGAATTAAACACGATGCTAAATAATCAATTCCCAGCTATGGTGCCAAAAACTTGTTGATGATAAAACTAATCGACTTGTTTTACACCCAAATGGGTCGTCACTTGTAGTTAAAAAGAGTGGATATTGATCCCACAAGGATTGATACCTATACACCGCTTAATTTAGACATAGCTTTGTTTAGGAAAAAAATTGTTAAATGCAAATAATATGGAAAATAAAATTAAAATTAAAAGACTAATGTAAACAATGGACAATACCACAATTGCAGAAAATCTAAATTCAAGATTTTTTGCAAGATGGCAATTAAAAACAGCAATCAACAAAGACAATTGCATTAAATTCAATAAAATAGGAGTCCTAACAAAATAGTTCCAAAGCAATCCTTACGATGAAATTAGCCTAACATGATCTCCATAACATCTTCAACAACCAAATAAACCAATTTTACAAAGAATAGATGTAGAATGATAGAAAGTTGAATAGAAAGTATCCTCTTCTTTTTCAAAACCTGGAATTTTGGTGTGGATGTGCTATTTTGGCTAATCTTGATGATGACCCTTGTTTTCAATTCTTCCTTAATGCTCTGAACATATGTTGTCCACTCAAGGATGGTGTTTCTACAGAGGGGTGTTGTCTCCCTTGAAGATGGAGGCTTAACTCTATTTAAATAGCCCAAAAACCTTAGTTTAATAAAGCCTCGTTGATTTCCTTCGGACTAAAATTCTCATGTCCATTAGAATTTGCATGATTCCCACAAGCTTGGGAATTGGTCACAGAAACTCTTCATTTCCTCTATAATTCCCATTTCTAGTGTGAATTTGCATGATTCCCTCGAACGTGGGAATTGGGCATAGAACCATTATTCTTGTCTTCTCTTCTTTGATCTTTTGTTCAACCTCCAAATTGCTCCATCTTCTTTCCTACACAAAAATAGTCAATTCTTACCCTCGATTAGTGTCAAACATATAAAAACAACAATGGAAATCAAACTTAATGGAAACATACAAAATGAATCCCAAACTAGAACAATAAACAATATACTAGAAAACACATGCCAAATTCCTATAAAAACGTAACCTAATGCACACCTATCAGACCTCTGGGGAGACCTTGGCTCCTTGGCTTGAGCAATAGCCCAATTGTTGTCACAATACGATAGTATCGGGTCTATAATTCTTGGAACCACCTTAAGTTCCATAACAAACTTCTTGATCCAAACAACTTCTTTTATTGCTTCTGCAACTGCAATGTACTCTGACTCGATCGTTGAATCTGCACTCATCTTTTGTTTCGAACTCTTCTAACTAACTGCTTCACCATTCAATGTGAAAACATATCTTAACTGGGATTTAAAGTCATCCTGGTCAGATTGAAAACTGGCTTTTGTATGTCCACTTATTACGTGATCTCCATTTCGATATATCAAGAATACATCCTTGGTCCTTTTCAAGTTTTTTAGGATATTCTTGATAGCCACCTATTGACGCTCACTAGGATCTGATTGATATCTACTCGTACCACTCAGAGAACATAATATATTAGGTCTTTTACATAGCATAGCATACATGATTGATCTTAATACCAAAGTATACAAAATCATACTCATGCGAGTCCTTTTATCTTACGTATTATGACATATCAATTTCGAGAGTTTTATCCTATGAGTCATGGGAAGAAACCCTCTTTTGGAATGCTTCATGCTAAACCTCCTTAACACTTTATCTGTATATGTCAACTGTGAAAGACCTAGCAATGTCCTTTATTTATCTCTATAGACCTTTCTTCCCAATATATAAGTTGCTTTTCCAAGGTCTTTCATGGAGAAATTCTAGGACAACCAAATTTTAACTAATTGCAAACTTGAGACAACATTTCTTATTAGTAATATGTCATCCACATATAACACAAGGAATGTGATAGCACTCCCACTAACATTCTTGTACACACAAAATTCATCAAGATTTTTTTAGAAACCAAACTCTTTAATTATCTCATCATATCGGATATTCCAACTCCTAGAAGCTTGCTTGAATCCATAAATAGATTTCTAAAGCTTGAAAACCCTTTTCCATCTTTGGATACAAAGCCCTTAGGTTATATTATATACACATCCTCAACTATGTTTACATTTAGGAAAGTTGTCTCCACATATATTTGCCATATTTCATAATCATAATGAACAATAATGGCTAAGAGTATTCTAATGGATTTAAGCATAGCTACAGGGGTAAATGTCTCATCATAGTCAACTCCTTGTCTTTGACGATAACCTTTAGTGATAGCCTCATTTTTTAGGTAATCACATTACTATCCCTGTCGATTTTCTTCTTAAAAATTCACTTGCAGCTTATAGGTTTTAGCCCTTTAAGTGGGTCAATCAAATTCCATACTTGGTTTTCATACATGGAATTCATTTCAAACTTCATGGTATGAAGTCATTTTCAGATTCTAAACTCTTCAAAGCTTCTTTATAGGTTGTAGGCTTATTGTCTTCTATGAGTAATGCATCATTTTATTCACTTATGAGAAATCCATATCTCTCTAGAACACTGTGTATCCTACTTGACCTACAAAAATTTTGTGTGTAAGATGGTCCAATTGTTGTCTCATCTCTACAAACATCAATTTCAAGTGAAGGCAATTGATTTGTCTCTGTTTGAGCATCATGAACTTCATAAAGTTCAACTTTGCTCCCACTGTCTACTCTTGGACGAAACTCTTTCTCTAAAAAGACAGCATGCTTTGAGAAAAAAAGCTTTTGCTTTAAAGCATTACAGAACTGATATCTAATTGTTCCCTTAGGATGTCCTATAAATAGACATTTATCATATTTCACTTCAAGCTTGTCTGATTGAATCCTCTTCAAGTAAGCTGAACAACCCCAAACTTTCATATGAGAAAGATAAGAATTTTTATTAGTCCATATATCCTAAGAAACTTCCTTTGAAGGATCTTTTTTTTTTAGATAAACAACAGTCTCGAGGGCATAACCCCAAAAAGATTTTGGTAGATTTGCTAAGCCCATCATTGACCTTACTATGTCTAACAGGGTTAGGTTTCTTCTTTCAGTCACACCATTATATTGAGGTGTGTAAGGTGTAGTCCACTGGGATACTATTCCATTATCTTTGAGATAAGTTAGAAAATCCTCGTTCAAGAATTCACTAACTGGATATGATCTAATTATCTTGATCCTTCTAACAAGTTGTTTCTCTACTTCATGTCTAAATTTTTTGAATATTTCAAATGCTTCAGACTTTTATCTCATTAGATACACATACCATATCGAGAATAATCATCAATAAAAGTAATGAAGTACATAAAACCACCTCTAGCATGAATGGGCATCAGACCACATACATTAGAATGTATTAGGTCTAATAACCCATTCACTTATTCACCCTTTCCTTTAAAAGGTGATTTGGTCATCTTACCTTACAAGCAAGATTCACATGTGTCATATGATTCATAATCAAATGACCCTAAGCTACCACTCTTGTGCAGCTTAGTTATGTGTTTCTCACTTATATGGCCAAGTCGACAATGCCATAAGTAAGATGATTTTAAGTTATCTCATTTTTGTCTTTTATTGTCATTGATATTTAAAATTGGATTAGACATATCTAATATGTAAATAACATTGCACAATGTAGCAGTACCATACAACATTTCATTCAACGTAATTGAATAACCATTTTTTGAAAAATTTAAATGAAATATTATTTTACTAAGATATGAAACAGATATAGTGTTCTTTGTCACAATGGGTACATAACAACAATTATCCAAAATTAGCTTTAGCTACAGCTAATGCAACAACTCTTGCTCTATTTCGCACACGTAAGTCTATCTCTCCCTTCTTAAGCGGTCTACTATCCCTGATACCCTTTATATTAACACATTTATATGAGCTACATCAGGTATCTAATACCCAAATGTTATGATTAGAAATAGTATTAATCTCAATGACAAATAACATACCTGAGTAGATGATGGGGCATCTAATGCCTTCTTATGTTTTAGTAACTCTAGATAAGCTTTGCAATTTCTCTTCCAATTTCCTTCCTTGTTGCAATGGAAGCGTATCCTCTTTGATGTTGTCTCCTTCACTTTCTTCGTTTCTACAACTCCTACTGGCTTCTTAGACTTCTTCTTCTTCATTTGGTTCTTTTTACGAGAACTAGAAGTAGAGTGAACCAGCATCATAACCTTACTATCTTTCTTGATACTTTTACAGTTGTTTTGAGTAGATTAATCAATTCAAGTATCGTTGTGGACATTTGGTTCATCCGATAGCTAAACATGAACATTGAATAACTATCGGTCAATCTAGTCATAATTAAGTCTATACTTAATTCATGATCCATTACGAAACTCAAACTGCCTAACCTATCAATGTATCCATACATCTTCAGCGCATACTACACTAGAGATGATCCTTCAGCCATCTTAGAGTAGAGAGCAACCTTGAGGTCCCAAATCTTTTAAACCGAGCTTGCTCATCAAATAGTTTCCTTAAATGCTAGACTATAGTGTAAGCATCTATAGCCACGTGCTGCTTTTGCAGTTCTGATGACATAGAGGCCAGCATTCTATAACTAGCCAGCTCACTATCATCCAGTAGCTTCTTGTAAGCTTTCTAATCCTTGTCAAATTCATCGACAGTAGGGGGAAGTGGTTCATCTAGGATATATCTTAGTTTTTTAGATTTGAGAACAATTATCAAATTTTGTAACCAATCCAAAAAGTTAAGTCTTGTGAGTTTGTTAGAGTCTAATAGAGAGTGTAGGTTCACATTAGATGGAGACATCATGGTGATCCAATAACCTAGAAGAATGAGAGAAATTGTTAGAACCTATACTAATGCATATCGATAAGGACTTTAATCACATACATTATAGGTCCCACTATTCTTATTCGAATCCATAGCCCTCACTACGAATTTGAGAAAACTTATAGATTTATTAATGGATCGATATCCAATATTACCAAGAATAACCTTGGGTTTTCCCAACAAGCCACCTTAGGTCAACGGTAGGTATCATCCATACAAATTGCATTTAGTTATGAAACTATTGACTTGTGCCATCAACTGTTGATTTAGTACATTTATTAGGTTGTCAACTCTTGAATTGTATACATCCCATACATATAGCTCAACTTTGCCTCTATCCACATTGACCTTTTGCCCAACAAATCAATGCTTCTAGTTAGGACCAACCCATTAATTTGAAAATCTAATTTCCATGGATTGAATATATTCATATAGAGTGGGCTTCGATTCGCCCAATAACCCAACTCTAAAACAACTCTAGCTCTTGCCATATCAATGGAAGGTGTAAGTCTTACTATTTCAATTGAGGGATTTGTTCTTTTGTCTCATCAATACTTAGATGATATTGTATATATATCACATATATATATTTAGATTATGGACAACTCAATTAAATTGAGCCTGTGTCCATAAACACCCTTAAAATGCATCTAATGCATGTATCACACAAAGGAGGTTTAACTAAGGTTGAGACTTAACTATGCATCAAAAGTTTGGGATTCGATTCAACTCTTAAATCAAATTGGGTAATAGAGTTAGTCTCGGCTAATTTGAATTATGAGTATGATTTGATTAGGAACCTAAATTCCAATTATTTTGATGTCCAAATTAAACACTTTAATTCTAGCATATATCTGCCTTTTTCTAGTTGCACTAGAAATATTATGCTCTACTTGGATTAATTCTAAATTAATCCCTAAGGTTTCCAAAATTTTCATGAATTAATTAGTCATCTATAATATCCCTAGGTCATCCCAAATTTATCTAAACAATTTTGACACTAGCTAAAATTATCTTGATGGCCAAAATCATCCAAAAAAAACTTAACCTACTAGGCACTAAAATGACCAATTGGATGTTCGGAAAATATCTAGAACCCTAATTTCAAGCACATTCACTAAGCATGCTATTACCATCAAAATAATGCATTTCTTATCTCATAAAAAAACTTTATTGAGATCTTATAATCGAAGCACATACACCATAAGTCATTAATTAAGTTAACTCCATCTGGTTTCAAAAATCTAGCCAATGTTGACTTTGGCTTAATTTATTAATTGAATCAAATTCAGTTAATTCTGGAAAAAATTCTAGAGTCTTATACACATCCTAAATGTGTGTAAAAAAAATTTCTAGAAGCTAATTCTTAGGAATTATTTATTAAGTAATAGGAATTAGCCATAATATCACATATCTATCACACTTATCATATTACTTCTAACACTAGTCATACTTTGCATCATGCATGCATAAGATAATCACTTTACCAACAAGTTTCATGCATCTTATACACATGGAAACATCTTATCTTCTATGTGCATACATAAAATTCATTAAAAAAATTTATAAAAATTAATATGGAATTTATAAGCATGCATGCTCATCAGATTTCCAGAATTTCTTAGAACTTCATACATGCATCAGGCTGAAACTAAATTTGTAATAAAATAGAAAATGACATTAAATTACATCTTCCTTTGACAGAATCATAACATAACACCTTATAAACATTTTTACGAAACAAAATTAGAAAAAAAAACTAATTCAATACATCATCTAATACATGCATAAACTTGCTATGATACCACTGTTAGGTTAGCCATGGATTCATGCATCACATACATAACAATGCAGCAGAAATGTCATAATCTAAATTCTGACACCATGACAACCTTGAAAGCCAAAATCACACATGCATGAATAAGATTCTTAAGAGCATGAAAATTTAAACAATTGTACCTTTAAATTTCTGCTCCTTTCCTGATTCTTCTCCTCGTTTGGGTTATTGGAAACACCAAACCCTTCATTTATCACCCAGGAGCATGCAAAGATGAAGAAGAACAATGTGAAAGGGTGTTAGAATAACAAACTTAATGAGTTCAAGTAGATGTTCAAATGAGGAGATAGATCAAGATTATCTTGCATGCAACTAGATCGATACAACAATTGCATAAATTACATGAAGATAATTCAAGACCTCTTCTCATTATATCTAAAACTCTTCTAAAGCCCTTTCTCTCTCACTTGAGTGTGTAGGAACTAGTAAAAACTATCTGTACATAAGTGAAGAACTCACTTATATATCAACTATCAAGGCTTCGGTCACGATTGTGGCCTAGGAAATGACATAGTATTATCCGAATGAATTAATAGTCATAAAAGTTTGTTTCACATTTCTTTCATTGCCGTCAATTTGATATGCCTTTAAAAGAAAAAGGAGAAATTGACTGTGACACATTCACTAAAAAAATCCATATATCTTTTGAATTACCATATAAATGTAATGATGTAATACTACTCTTAAATAATAGAAGTGATATGAAATTTTGTAATATGTATATGAACAATATTTTAAAAAAATTATGCCAATATAAATAATGTATATACAGGAATTTGGGTGCCATATGTGTGGGTGGTTGTAGGTTCCGTATAGGGGATGTTACATAAGTTTTCCCTTAGCAAAACTTATTATATCAAGTACACTTTTGTCCACTTTCCTATGCTTTTTGCCATTTGAGTGAAAACTTAATATTGCCAAAAATTTTCTCATGTATTGAAACCATATGGGTATGATTGTTTTTTCATATTCTTACATGAAGCAATCTTTCTCAATTACTCTAAACGAGACAACATTTACCTAGAAATCCTAGATATCTAGTATGGTAGAGTTTGTAGATATATACTTCCTTCTTTCCTATTCATTTTAAAGTAATAGCTGTAAAACAACATTTGTTTATTGTGTAAAATTTGTATTTTATCTTATTATTGCCCTATCTATAAATGTTATTGCTAAGGTAGCATTCTATTAAATGAAACAAAAATTTAAAGCTTTCAAATATTTATACACAGGAGCTCTTTCATACACATCAGAAGTACTAGGACGCCCGCAGGTTATTCCGATATATATCCTACGATAAGGGTGAACTACGATCAATCACTACAAACACCTCACATGGCATCATAATAAAACATCAGTATAA
>JAOSBN010000177.1:12393206-12425143 GCA_027563595.1 Erythroxylum suave
AGGTAAAGTAAAGAACCAATAATTCCTCTAAAAAGGGTCTGATCAACCTTCTTACCTACTTCATCCTTAGATAAAGGATTTGAAGGATACATAGGAGTTGACATAGGTTTCACTTTATCCATGCCATATTTAATCAACAATTCTTTGATATAATTTTGTTGATGAATAAAAATCTTTTCTTTGGATTGCATAACTTGTAATCTAAGAAAGAATTTTAATTCACCCATCATGCTCATTTTAAATTCGCTTTTCATTAGTTTCTCAAAACTAGAACATAGCTTTTTAGACGTTGCATCAAAAATAATATCATCAACATATATCTATTTATAGACATGATCTGGTTTATAGATCGAGCTCTGATACCAATTGAAGTAAATCACACGTTAGTATAGACTTTACGTACAAGAAACTCGATACATAGAAGGGGGGTTGAATGGTGTATCCCTTTTTTTATTAATACAAAAACTTGCTAAGAACTTCTCTTTCTTGTTAAAAAGATATCACACGGATTATATGAAAATTATTACATAGTTAAAGCGTAAATAACTTCTATATGATTGTTTAACAACAAAATAAACTGAAGTAAAGGATAGAAAGTAGACACTGCAATTTTTATACTGGTTCACCCCAAACCGTGGGTTACATCCAGTCCTCAGAGTTCGTCTGAGTGTTTCACTATACTCTAAAAAATTACAAGTATTCTTTCCTCCCTTCTAGAGCCTCTTCAGGTCTCTTACAAAGTATTCTTTCAGCTATCTTAGCCTCTCCAGGCTATCTGCCTTTTCTTTCTCTCACTAGAAAAGATATTGCGAGCTATTGTTATAGTAGGTTTAGCTCTGTCAGCATCGAACTACAGAATTTCTCTTTTTTAAGTAAGCACTCAAAGATCACCGACTTCTCAAAATTGTAAGACTCGTAAGATTCGTCAGATCCGTAAGGTTCATTAGCTTCTAAAATCTTTGACTATGACTAGTATTTATAGCCTCAGTCTCTAACTGCTTCTTGATCTTTGATAACTACTTCTTGATTCTCGATAACCATCATTTAGTTGAGTTCTGTAACTAACTCTAACTATGTAACTGTCTGACGTACTTCTGTATCTTTATTATATCATCTATGTTGTCTTGCGTCTGTTTTGTCTTTTTTCTGTATTGACTTTGCATCTGTGTCTTTGAGTCTATGTCTTTTGTGTCTATGTTGATGTGCGTCTGTATTGATTTTGAGTCTGCATTGACTTGCGTCTGTGTTTTGACTTTGTCTGTGTTCTGTACTTTGTCTACACACTTAACACACTTGTCAAAATGTTCATTTGTTTCTAACATTATTATTATTTGATTGTCATCAAAATTGATCATCGTAAAGTCCTCTTAACTTAACAACAATTTCTTCAACTTTTATAATTACATTAATTCCAAAGCTAAAGGAATTAAAACCTAGCTTTGGAATAAACTTATTCCAATAGTCAAACACTCCTTATCTTGACCTTAGATTAGTCTGATCTTGTAATAAACTTTATTCTAGCCCTAGGATACTATATGCTAACAATAACCTATTTGTTGCCTAGTATAACCTAAACCTATTTGCTAAGCACACTAACTTCTTCGAAGAAACCTTAAACACAAACTAAAAACCTTATCTGTCTAATTTGTTCCTCTCACAGTCAGTTGCTTTTCTCCCACTGCTGACTATTCTAATGCTCACTAACATTACACTATTATCTTTCTCACTTATATAACCCTTCCTGACAACTGCCCCATTTTTTGGAGCTTCCTCTATGTGTCTTCGATAGCCCCATCAAGCTAAATTGCAAGCTCCATTATGCCAAATTTCTAGCTTCGATGAAACACATAATTGCCTTACCTAGCCGATGCGTTTCTCCTCATCTTCAATAAATAAACATTTTCATCCTTCTCTTGCTCATCCAATAGCTGAACTATAGGAGCAACAACTGCTAACTATGACTTCTCTGAAAGACAATCATCATCATCTTCTTTAAGTCTTTGACACTAACTCGTCATCCCATTGGAGAAGTCATAATGGACCACAACTATTGCCAAGATCCATTTGAGGAGAGGAGGATTCAAATCAAATATTAGCCTTTTGATTTTCTTATAGGGAGTGTTACCATATGGAATAAAATGAAATGCTTATGTTTTGGAGATGTGTTATCCAACATCGAAAATAACAAGCATGAGGAAAGAAATTTGTGGGTTCAAGTGATATCATGGAGAATCCCTCTACAAGTATTATGAGCACTTTAAGAAGTTGTCTGTTGATTGTCCTTATTAAAATATCACGAAGCAACTCCTTATCTAATACTTCTATTGAGGCCTATTGCCTATGGACAAGATTTTATTAGATGCAGTAAGTAGTGAAGCATTGGGTGAAGAGAGTCCTAAGGAGGTAAGAACTTTAATAGAGTATATGGCAATAAATTGACAATAATTTGGCATTTGTAATGATGTTAGTGGAGTAAATGAGGTAAATAATTTATTTTAACAGAGCAAATGGGGTAAATAATTTATCCATTGAACATCATTTAGGTGAAATGACATAGTTTGTTAGACAAATTATTGTAAGGCAAGTGCAAGTGAAACATTATGGGATATGTGCCAATATAAAACATATAATAGATGGGTGCCTAACTTTATGAGAGGGAAATTTAAATCATGTTAATATTGTGAGAGGAAACTTTTCACAAAAGTACAATCTATATTCCAAAACTATAAACCAGGATAGAGAGATCCCTTGAATATGAGTTATGGAGAGAATAACCAGCAAAACTACTTCTCAAATAAGTCATAGGGTGCACAATAATTTCAACCTAAACCACTAGCTTCCTCCTCTAACTCAAGAATGTAATTAGAAGAAATGGTTAAGTCTTTTATTACTAACACCTTGCAATTATGAAGAAAATCCATGACAAACATTGTGGAAATTCTATGGAAAGCCCCTTTTACTATGGAAATGGAAGTTAAGTATAAATTTAGATAGAAATAACCTTAAAATCATTTGTAAGTAGGTGAACTACCATACCATTCCCTTGGTGTGTTAGTCTACTTTAGGTTTAAGAAACCTTTCTTAAACCCTATAAAAGCCTCTATGTCTAAATGGACATATAGGAGAAGTAAAGAGAGGGCCAAAGTAATTAATTAGTGAATAAGCCTTTAGAGGTGTGCTTCCATATGACTCTAGAATTATCTGTGTTGAATGAAGTCTAATTGATCTTAGCTTTTAATGAAATGGAAATTGTGAGATTATTTGATGAGCTCCTGCTTTCTAGATTTTTTGCAATTGTATTCTCTTACTGAATCAGTGGCTTGAAGGCTAAAGCTTCATTCAATTTCTCAATAGAGCCTGCAGATAACTAGTTATCATGACCAAAATTAGTAGTTTCATCATTTCTAATAAGGTGTATAAAGTCACTTCTAAATCTTTCTCTCATTTTGAATGTAACTTTCAAAGTGGTAGAAGAAAAATTATCTACATTGAAGCTCCATATATTTCTATTTTTAATGGAATAATTATGAATCCATTTACACCAAAAAGCTTGCTTGTCAAAAAGAAGTCTCCATAGTCTTTTACTAAGCAAAACAATGTTAAAAAATCTAACTGATGTTATGTTAAGCCAACCTTGGTATTTGGGAATGCATACATCTCCCCGTTTCAGCTTAACGTTGTTAGGATTTCTTATGCAACTAGTCGAAAAGAATATATTAAAGATCTGATCAATGAATTTGATAACTTTGATAGAACAAGCAATGTGAGTTAACCAATAAACACTGATGGAATTGAAGATGGAAATAATAAGTCGTGCTCTACCAACTATTAAGAGGTTTTATAGTTCTAAGATGTTATTCTATTATTGATTTTATCTCTTAAACTGCTATAATCCCTTAAGCTTAACCTTGAAGCTGTAGCAGAATACCAAGTACTTTAGTGGTAGTGGTTGTTGTTTGAAACTAGTAATAGAGGCTAATGTTGATTCCAGATTTGAATCACTCTTGGAAAGAAACAATTCACTGTTGGAGTAGTTGACTTAAAGGCCAAACATCCTATTAAACTTTGTAAGAGCTTTCATAAAAATTTCCATAAATGTGGATCTTCCTTGGAGGGTAATGTGAGATCATCTACAAAGTATAGGTTTAATATTTTAAACTTTCCACATTTGAAGTGATATATGAATCCTTTGGTTCTTTCTATGACCTTTTGAAGAAGTCCGTTGAAAACTTCCATTACCATACCAAAAACATAAAGTGATATAGGGTCACCTTAGCGAATCCCTTTGTAGCCTTTGAAGGAACTGTGGTCTTCCATTAACAAGGATGTTGTAGCTAGGTGAGATTATAGATTGAATGATCCAATGGATGGATATTTATGGAAATTTATGACGGACATAATGTTTGTTAGAGAAATGCTCTAAAGCTGATCACCTTTAGCACTTATTGTATAAATCATTTTATAATTAATAAGGGAATTTTTCATTATTTCGATGTTCAAATGTTTATAGATTTGATGTTGATCTTAAATTGATTTAATGAAGTCCTTGATAAAAAAAAAAGAAAGCATGGAGGAAATCATGATGAGATCATGATAATGAGATTCCTATCATGCGCAATTATATTAATATCTAAACTTTCCCTAGTCATAGGATTAATGAGATGGGATATCATTAATCCAGATAGACTAGTGCATGTTATACTCCTTGATTATATAAAACAATAGATCTCACAAACTGTAGGCACGAGTTGTTTAGAGTCAACATGTGGATGCTTACTAAGGGTAGTAAGTACATTGGATTGACCTACTATGAGACAATCATATGGATATTCTATTCCAGTGTCAATGGTGGTCGCATCATAGCAATGGTTTAAGTATCCTTTCACTTGAGTTGCTTAAGGATATCTCAAATATTGATCCAGTGCTTTAACTCCATTCATCGGTGCCTTTCAAGGGTTACTCGTAGGGTGGTGATTGGGTATAGCTTGAGATAATCGGAGGTAATTGAGTCACCAATAAAGGATTCAACACTCTTGGATAGGAGGAGATGATACTCTAGCCTCTTATCAAGGTTGATACTCGGGAGTCTCTGTTCAGAAAAGATATGTGTCATGAAGAGACTCTTCAATGATACATAGAGTAATGAGATCATCAGGACAATATCTAATAACACTTAGACTAGATGTGACGTAGTCAGTTTAGTAAGAGTTTACACTTTGACTATACTTTGAACCAAATGGGGTATAGATGGTGAAAGTACAAATTACATGGAAACATTGCATATGGAAAGGTTCATAGTTAAGCCACTGACTTTCTGGTTAATTGGGGGTCATGACATGTTGCTAGATACCACTCTTGACTTATTTAAATTAAGTGTTAATTCAAGTAGCCAATATAACTGGGAAGCTAATGGGTCATATTCTTAGGAGATCTAAAGGATGAGTAAAATGATCTTGAATGGTGATTCGATATATGATAGAGTGTTTTGGGAATGTACCGCGATGTGAACGTGGTAGAAAACATTGCATGGAATGGATTAGAAATAAATGTTGTTGGCTTCCATTAATGCATTCTATTCATGGTCATTAACTTCCTATAACTTCCATTAATGCATGCCATTCATGGTCATCAACTTCCTATAACTTCCATTAATGCATGCTATTCATGACCATTGACTTCCCATAACTTTCCATTAGTGCTGGGGGTTATGGAAGGCTAAATGGTGCAGAAAATAGAGATGATTTTCATGCATCTTGTGTATGACACAAAATGAAAAGGAAAGGTTCTTTTTCTTATACACATTCTTTTTCTCTCTAACTCTCTCAAGATTTCTTGTCTTTGCTAGCATAAAGAAAGCATTCTAGCCATCTCCTAGAGAGGTTTCATTCTTCTATCTTTGTGTGGACTTTCATTAGAGACGCTATGTGTTGATCATTGTGGTTTACAACAACCTACCATGGAGAATATTAAAGAAAAAAGGAGATCATCATAAAGGTATGTAAACATTTTACATTTTACATCATGTTTTTCATTTTTTATATCTATATGCATGAGTAGATGTTGGAGTTATGTAAATATAGTACTATAGAAAGCAAGTGCATTTACTTATAACTTAAATTTCTTCCAATTACTTTTGGTAATGAAAATATTTATTATTATTAAAACAAAAGAGTTTGGTTTTATATGTATGAGCATAATAAAACTAGTCATAAGGTACCGAGATTCTTTTGTAAGTAATATACATATACATAAAGATGTATGAGAAACATGTATGTTATTAGAATCTAAAATAATTGATTCACAGTTGAATAATCAAGTCGTTCGCTTGATTATGGTTTAGACTGTAGTGTTGTTGTTTATCTCTATGTAAGTAAAACAGTTTACTTCAAGGGAATGATAAGTTTCATATCATGATAGTAGTTGGCTATCGATAATGGCACTATTAAATGAATCTGGAATCACGTATGTTTTAAAGAATAAAGTAGGTCGTTACTTTAATATTAAAACATACATTTAAGTATTCGTTTATTATGGACCACAATCTTGATGACTGGTGAACTCATATGTGTTTCATTATAATTATTTTTATGAAAAGAATGGATTTTTACAGAATATCAGTCTAGTGTTCGTATGTTGGAATTGTTAATTGAAACATGTATCAGGGAACATTCACTCAAACAAAGAGTTTATAGTGATATCATCACTTCTAGATGTTTTATGGAGATTGGTGATTAAACTGGCGCCAGTAGTTTGATGGACTAGCTACCCATCAAGTCTTAGCACCAAGATGAGATCTTGAGTGTTAATCACCATATGAAGTAAAACATGAGATCTAGAAGGAAAAATCAACATAAGGGCAAAATGATAATTTTACCCTTTATTGTGCGGATGGTTATAATATGGTTTATATTAGAGTTTACAATTGGACACCTTATTTGAAACATGTGTTCCCATAATATTTAATAATTCAAGAGTTTAACTAATTTTTTTTAGTGGAATGACATTTAGTTAATAAGCTGGAACTAATTCTAATGAGATTAAATTAATTCCGAGCTTATTGGGGCTTGAATTATATAAGTCCAATTAGATTCCCCATTTGGCTTCTAGGAAGGTTATTAAGCAAAATAAGAAATACAAATAGAGACTTTAAAGCCTATGAATGAATGTTAAGCTTACTTTAATTAGAAGCCCAAATGAACATTTAGAAATGGGCTAGACTTTGGTTTAATTTGATTAATTAAATTAATTAAATTAAATCAAAGTTATTAAAGATAAAAGGAGGTGATTTTTTGTTTTAATGGGTTAAATGTGCATCATTTTAAATGTAGCAAAGCAATGCTACCATTTATCATTGATTTGCTACATTTAAGATGGTTTTTAACATGCTTTATCATCATTAAATGGAGTTATAACCTTATCATTAAGTGGTTTAGTGGTTGTCTTTTAATGATAGCATGTAACCTAGCATTCATTGGATGAAAGAAGAAAGAGGAGCATTTGATGGACCCTCTTCCTTCTTTCATCACAAAAACGAAAATGAGATGTGTCATTTTAGGTTATTGATCTTTTCATATAGCCATCTTAAAACAAATGAGAATAGTCTCATTTATTATCTTCTTTATGATTGATTGAGGAAGGATGTGATGCATTGGAAGCACTTCACTTCTTTCTTTGAGGCTTAATCGAAATTGAGAGAAAGAATACAAGTGGTTAGCTTCCTTTTTTAGGGAAAAATCTCTTCAAGTTTTCTTCTCCTTTCATAGCAAAAGATCTTGTTAACCAAGTTATCCAAGGAGAACAAGTGGCAGATCGGATTGGTTAAGGATACAATAACGAGAAGAGGATACATCGCCTAGGAGAGGATACATTGCCTACTTTAAGATAGCACAACGAGGAGTTAAAGCTGTAGCAAAGGAGTTGGTATATTTCTACCATCTTGTTCTTATGTTAAATATTTTCCTTATACTATATCATATATGGCTTGACATGTTGATTTGGTTATATTGCTTTTGCTGAAATTTGATTTCTAAAACCAAAGTTTTGAAATCTACTGTTTTACCCAAATCTTGCATGCTTAAGTTTTCGAACCAACAGTAGATCTTGTTTTTAAGGTTTTGTTTTATTTCCACTGTGTATATTTGATATATATTATGTATGAAATGCATGATTGGAACCTAATAGTGGTATCAGAGACATTTTGTGCTTTGTTAGATGTAGAATACATGACGTGTGAAAATTGTTTTCATGGTTGCGATAGCTTAGGATCCTATAATGTTTTGTTTGAATTAATTATAGAAAAATGGTTTTGATGATTTTCTTTGACCAATCTGTTCATAATATGTAAGTGAATGATTCAATGTGATTGAAAATAATTTTAATGTGATTAAAATATTTAATTTTGACATTACAAGAACAAGCATGAAATTTGTCATTCTACTGGGAATGTGATGTCTATTAGCTAAACTGCTATTGTTACACATGATTTTCATGGAATTTGATTCTGGAAAAATTATTTGAATATATTTAGGATGTATTTATGCCACTATAATTTTATAATTATTAAAAATGTTCTAATAATTTTATCAAACAATTTTCCAGATTTGGAAAGCTTTTTAGAAATTGTAGGTTCTGTTTTGTTTGATGTTTTTGTATGTTTATATTTGAGTTCCAGAACCTTTAAAATATTTTTATGTTATAAAATGCATTAATTTGGTGTTTGATGCATGCCTAAATGATATTGCTCAAAAATTGAATTCTAGAAAATTTTAGAAGTCATATTTCTCGTTTTTGATAACTTTTAGGTGGTTTGATAAACATAATAATTTTGGGGTGATTCCTAAATTATTTTGATCATCATGAAATGACCTGAAGATGTTTGGAATGATGACTTTTATGTTTTGTAAATTTTGGGAAATTATAAAAAATTAATTTTGACTTAATTTTAGTAAAGTAATAGATTTTCTAGTAAGACTAAAAAAATTAGCATGTTTGACAAAATTGAATTTGTTTAATTTTAATCATAAAATAATTATTTAAATTAAATTAATTATTAATTAATTTTTGGAATAAGGAATTTTTGTTAATTAGATTAATATTAATTCCAATCAAAATATCATACATAGTAAATTTAGTCAAGTTAGTAAGAGGAAGATAGTAAATCTAAGTGTTGGATTTGGTTCATGTTAGGATCCATAAGATGTCATAACCAAAATGATGTGTTTACATATATGCATTAGAGAATGCACGGTGAGGAGAGTGTGTGGGCTAGCATGATGGATGGTTATGGGCTTATGCCCAATTTGATTGGGGTAGTCCATATCATGCCATGTAGTTATAGTAACTACATGGCACTAATATGGAGATCCTATTTCCATGGTTCAAGCCCACTCTACACTGATAAGTTCGAACCATGGAAATAGGATTTCTAGATTAATGGGCTAGTTTTAACTAGAAGCATTGGTTTGTTCAGCAAACTTAAGATTAAAGTGGATAGAGGAAAAGTTGGGTAGTGTACGTTAGATGTAAACGTGTCAAGAGTTGATAGCACAATGAGTGTGCACACATCAACAGTTGATAGCACTAGCTTTGATAGTTGCATTGGAGATGCAATTGGAATGATCAATACCTATTAGTTGAACTAAGGTAGCTTGTTGGAAAATCCCAAGGTCATTCTTAGGAATATTGGATATTGACCCACTAGGAGAATTTCTCTAAGTGTTGTCTCGGATTTATATTGAGGGTTATGAATTTGTGAAAATAGTGGGAGCCATAATGCGTATTATTAAAGCCTTATAGACATGCAATCAAGTACATTCTAATTTTTCTCTATTTGATGATAGGTTGCTATTGCTTGAGATAAAATCATGTGTACTAGTGTGAATCTAAGATCATTGATGGAAGCTAACAAGTTGATAGGACCAAACTTGACTGGCTCAGGAACTTGAGAATAGTTCTCAAGTTTGAAAAGCTTGGTTATGTCTTTGAAGAACCACTTCCTGATTCCCCTACTACTGATACTTCTAGTGATGATCGGAGGACATATAGGAAGCATCTTGATGATAGTGAGATAGTTGTATTATACTAGCCACTATGTCACTGAAGTTGCAAAAGCAGCATGAGGCTATGGATGCTCATACTATAGTTGATCATCTTAAGGAGTGCTTTGATGAGCAAGCAAGGTCTGATGGTTTGAGACTTTGTGATTGCTCTTTCACTCCAAGATGGTTGAGGAGACATCTCTAGTGAAATACACACTGAAGATGAATGGCTACATCAAACGGTTGGCCTCATTGGGTTGTGCATCACAAATTAAGTATTGGCTTAATTATGATGAATTTTGTTGGGCTAACCATAGTTTCAAGCATCACATGCATGAGGATATTGTAGAAGTGTCGGAATGAAGATTCCAACACCATGGTAACTTGGAAACCACATAATCTAATATACATGCATAGATATGTATAAAAGAACATGAAATATAATCTTTTTACCTTGTGTATCTCCTCCTTTCTTATTTCTTCTCCTTGTTTGGGTTATTGCAAACATTAAACCCTTCCTTGATCACCCAAGAACATGCAAAGAAGGAAGATGAAACAATGTGTAAGGGTTTTAGAATACCAAACTTGACGAAGTCAAGTAGATGTTTAAATGGGAGATAGATCAAGGTTATTTTGCATGCATGTTGATGTATACAAAAATTGCATAAATTGCATCAAGATAACTCAAGAACTCTTCTCATTCTCTCTAGAACTCTTCTAGAACCACTTTCTCTATCACTTGAGTGTGTTAGAAGTGGAAGAAGCTCGTGTACATATGTAAAGAACTCACTTACATACAGATTTATGCCCTCTATCACTATCGTGGCCACTAAGGCCACAATCGTGGCCTCTTTAAAACAGGCTTTATTTTGGAAATGAATGTGGCCTTATGATTCATGATCGTGACCTACTTAAATTAGGCCATAAACACTTATTTTTCATCTAATCTTTTATGCGTGAGAACCTTAGGTTCATGATTATTTTAGGCACTCAAAATTAACTTTTAATTTAAGTAAATCATGAAGGGTTTCATGATGCCAATTTACCATAATATAAGTGGATTAACATATGACATCTTCAATAGTTAATTGTCCACCTTATGAACCCTTTCATAGACAATTACCGTGCAATTCAACCTTTCACACTATTATACGCCACTTGGGTTAAAGTATAGGCTATGTGTCAACTCCCACTAGACTGACTACGTCATATCTAGCCTAAGTGATATTAGTTCTTATCCTAGGATCTCATTACTCTATAGGTCGGGTCACTCCAGAGTAATGGTCTATTAGGAGTGGTGAATCCTTTATTAACTACTCAATTACCTTCAAATAACAATATTTGTACCTGATCACCTACCTAGGAGTGGCCTCATCTTGAGGCAATAAGGAATGATGTCAAAACATAGATTAGTATCCAAGATATCATTGAGTTCCTTAAGTCTAAGGATATTTGCACCATTGCTATGATGAGATTAATCATTGACATTCGATAGATCATCCATATGATAATCTCATAGCGAGTCATCTGATGCACTTATTACCCTTAGTAAGCATCCACATGTTAACTCTAAACATCTTATGTTTACAGTTTATGAGATCCACTGCTTGATCAAATCAAGAAGTACAAAATGTGCTAGTCTGTTTGGATTAATAATTTGCTAGTATTATCTAGATACTAACATAATTGCACATGACAGAAATATCATTATCATGATCTCATCATGATTTCCTTCATGCTATGTTTTATATCATGGACTTCATTAATTTGATTTAAGATCAACATCAATTCATATATAAAAGATTATCAAATTAATGAAAAATGCGTTTCATTTATTAATAAAAATAATATTTGTACAAAATTGCTAAAGGTGATTGCCTTTAGATCACTACTCTAACAATATCCTACTTACATTAATGCTAATCACCTTTGTATCTAATACCATAGGTGAGTACACAAGAATATTTCGCTTAAGGAAGTGGCCTAGTCAAAGGATCAGAGATGTTATGATCTATGGGCACTCTCTCTATCTTCACATCACCTTTATAAATTATCTCCGTGATCAGGTGATATCTCCTGAGTACGTGCTTGAACCTCTAATAAGACCTTGGTTCCTTGGATTGAGCAATAGCCTTATTATTATCACAATACAACAATATTGGGTCTACTATACTAGGAACCACTCCAAGTTCCATAACAAACTTTTTGATCCAAACAACTTTTGCCTCTTTCACAGCTGCAACGTACTCTAACTCAGTCGTCGAATCTATAGTCGTCTCTTATTTGGAACTCTTCTGAATGACCATTCCACCGTTTAGTGTGCAAACATAACCTGAATAGGATTTGGAGTCATCTTGGTCAGATTGAAAATCGACATTTGTATGCTCGCATACTACCAGATATCCATTTCCATATATCAAGAATACATCCTTAGTCCTTCTCAAGTACTTTAAGATATTCTTGACAGCCATCTAGTGACCCTCATTAGGATCTGACTGACACTTGATCATAATAGGTAGAGCATATGATATATCAGGTCTTGTAAATAACATAGAATACATGATTGATCCTATGGCCAAAGCATAAGGGATCATACTCATGCGAGTCCTTTCATATTGCATCTTGGGACATATAGATTTTGAGAGTTTTATCCTATGATTCATAGGAAGAAACCCTTTCTTGGATTGCTCTATGCTAAACCTATTTAGCACTTTATCTATATATGTTGACTGTGAAAGACCCAACTTCTTTGATTTATCTCTATCGATCTTTATTCCCAATATATAAGTTGCTTCTCCAAGATCTTTTATGGAAAGATTATGGGACAACCAAACTTTAACTGATTGTAAACTAGAGACATCATTTCCTATTAGTAATAAGACATCCACATTTAACACAAGGAATATGATAACACTCCCACTAACCTTCTTGTATACACGTGGTTTTTCAAGATTTTGTGAGAAACCAAACTCTTTGATTGTCTTATCAAATCAAATGTTCCAACTCCTAAATGCTTGCTTCTAACCCATAAATAGATTTCTGAAGCTTGCATAGCTTTTTACTATCTATAGATGCAAAGCCCTCTGGGTGTATCATATATACATCCTCAGTTAGGTTTCCATTTAGGAAAGTAGTCTTCACATCCATTTGCCATATTTCATAATCAAACTGAGCAATAATGGCTAGGAGTATTGTAATAGATTTGAGCACAGCTACGGTTTAAATATCTCGTCATAGTCAACTCCTTGTCTTTGATGATAATCTTTAGTGACTAGCCTACTGGTAATCACATTACCTTCCATGTTGATTTTCTTCTTAAAAATCCACTTGCACCTTATGGGTTTTAATCCCTCAGGTGGGTCAACTAAAGTCTATACTTGGTTTTCATACATGGAATCAATTTCAAATTTCATAACTTGAAGTCATTTTTCAGATTCTAAACTCTTTAGAGCCTCTTCATAGGCTATAGGGTCATCATCCTCTATGAGCAATACGTCATTTCATTCACTTGCGAGAAATCTATATCTCTCTTGAACTTTACGTATTCTAGTTGACCTATGAACATTTTATGTGTTAGAAGGTTCAACTATTGTCCCATTTATGTGGACAACAGTTTCGGGTTCAAGGTCAAGCAGTTGATCTATGTCTATTTGAGCATCATGAACTTCATCAAGTTTAACTTTGCTCCTATTGTCTTCTCTTAGAAGAAACTCTTTTTCTAAAAAGACAACATGCTTTGACAAAAAAAAACCTTTTGCTTTAAAGCATTCTAAAACTGATAGCCAATTGTTTCCTTAGTATATCCTTTAAATAGACATTTATTAAATTTCTCTTTAAGCTTATCTGATTAAATCTGCTTCATATAAGCCAGACAACCCTAGACTTTCATATAAGAAAGTTATGGCCTTTTGTTAGTCCAAATCTCATATAAAGTAACTTTAACTACCTTAGAAGGGACTCTATTTGTCATATAAACAGTAGTCACTAATGCATAACCCTAAAAGAATTTCAGTAGATCTGCTAAGCCCATCATTGATGTTACCATGTCCAGCAAGGTTCAGATTCTCCTTTCAGCCACACCATTATGTTGTGGTGTATAGGGTAGAGTCTACTAGGATATTATCCTATTATCTTTAAGATAAGTTAGAAACTCCTCATTCAAGTATTCATTAGCTTGATCTAATCGAAGTGACTTAATACTTCCATCGAGTTATTTCTCTACCTTATGTCTAAATTGTTTTAACATTTCAAATGCTTCACACTTGTATCTCATTAGATACACATACCCATATCATGAATAATCATTGATAAAAGTATTAAAGTTTACAAAACCACCTCTGGCGTGAATGGACATCGAACCATATACATCATAATGTATTAGGTCTAATAACCCATTCATTCATTCACCCTTTCTTTTAAAAGGTAATTTAGTCATCTTGTCTAACAAGCAAGATTCACATGTGTCATATGATTCATAATCAGATGATCCTATGTGTAACATCGTGTTAACTATGTTAAGGCTAGAATAGAATATAAGAGAGATTATTGAGAAATTAGAAAAAGCACTAGATGCTCATACATAGTAAGGCACATACATACATGTGACTATTGAATTTTTGCACATTAAAATAATTGTACATACATTCATTGACATATCCCAGGTATAATTGTTTATAAATGTGATTTTTGATATGAATTGTGGTTTATATGAATTGAAAATTGATTTGGAGTATATAAATGTTGATTTTGGAATGTTGGTGAAATTTAGAAAATTTTCTAGAAATTGGGGTATTTTTAGACTAGGAAAAATGCCAAGTGGCAGGACAATTGATAATTAGAATTAGCAATTAATGTCAAACAACAGTCGAAATTTTTATATAAGACTTTGGGATTTAATGACATATGTCATTGAAATTTGGAGACAATTAGACTAGAAATTGGAGTTAAATGGACTAGTTAATGGGGAAGTGGACATGAGTCACTTGCCATACCATGCATAACCCATGGCTCTCTCTTATGTAAAAGACCAATTTAATTATTTTCTTTAATTCTTGCTCTTCTCCATCCCTATGAAACCTTTGTTCTTCTCTTCTTCTTTATTTCTTCTCTATCTTCCAGGATTTTTTTCTTCATGCATCTTTATCCAAGTTACATCTTGCTCTTATCTATCATTTCCTACTCCATCTTATTGCCTTCTTCACCTTGTATAAAAAACCCATCCAAATCCAACCTAGAATGATGATGGACGTGAGAGACATAGGAAAGCTAGGGTTGGTGTGTTTTTGAAAGATTTGGAGCTAAATCAAATAAGTTGGGTTTTAATCCTTATGAATAGTATAAATAAAGCATTTTTGATGTATAATTTGAGAATTTTGATCATGATCATGAAGAAATGTATATATGTGTGTGTTCATACGTGGATGAGAAAAAATGAATGTATAAATGTCTTGTTTTGTATATATTGTGAGTGATATGTCATAAGTTGTGTAAAGGTGAGGTTGGAATTGGAAGAACACTAAAATGGTATAGAAAATTTACAGAAAATGGCCGTGATTGTGCATAGGTATTTGTTTAGTTTTGTGCAATTATGATCATTCATTGATTTTGATTTACTTGTAAATGATTTTGAGTTGAATTGGAAGTAGGAATCAAGAGGAAATATTAAGGACATAAGCTAGAAATGATAGATTAAGCAAAAGAGGTAAACTAGGATGAAAATGATGATGAAGTGTCTTAGGGTATGTTATATGCAGTGTTTTACTGAGTATACATATGTAATTTTTCCATAACTTGATCTATGAATAACCAAATTGGATGGAATTTGATGTTTAGTAAACTAGAAACATATGGATACAATTTTCTTAAAGACATTGAATTTGAATTCTACCTTTTAAGGTCCTGCAATTTGGTTTGAAATTGAAAATTGCATGTTATCGAGATATGAGAATAATATGTAGTATTTTGGTTATAAATTGCATAATACTGAACCAAAATGCACGAATTTGAGAAGTCTTTGTCTAAGTACTTCATTTGCTAGGTCATAATGGTCATACAAAACTGAGCTAAAAATCTGTCTTGAGTGAAACTGAAAAACTGCAGAGTATGTGGGAAATTAGTTTCTGTCACGATCAATGCAAAGGATGACACAATCATGGGCAGTGAATTTTCATGGAAATGTTGTCATTATGATAGGGTTGAACCTATTAAGGATGCATTGAATAATTATGATGCTTTTAGACCTAATTTAGCTTAAAATTAAGACATAACGTAGTGAATAAATTGTTGGAAGCTAAGAATATGAAGTTATGGATTTTATAAATGGTATATGGAGATGAAGATGTTTCATCAATTGATTAGAAATTGATAAGGGAATGAAGTCAAAATGGTATTTGAATTAGTATGTTGTGTTTGTGATAAAGAATTATGGAAAAACTTGGAATGGAATTAAGGTTGAGTAAGTGTTTAATTACAATGAATGGAGGAGGAACACCCTCAGCTCACGATCATGACCTGAAAAAAAGAGTTTCTGTCACGATCGTGGCCCTTATGTTGTGTATGGTTGTTATAATCTATATGTTGACATGGAACGGAATAGAAATTTGGAGACAGAACAAAACAAAAATTGGAGACAATAAGGTGTTTGGTTGTGAGGGACAAGACAGATAAAATTGTGTTCATCTCGAGGATAGAAATGTGTTAGTTGTAGTTGACAGAACATAAAAAACAGTGTCAATGACCAAAGTACCCCTGCAGTATAATATGATTAGAAATATGTAATTCATTGATTATTTTAAAACGAATGATTTATATTAGTATTTTTTAATTGTATCTATAAATAAGGAATTAAAAAATTGAGTAACATAAAAATTTAATGAAATGAGCTATTGAATAGGAAAAAATTCGTACAAGTTAACAATAAAATGAATTATGTTAAATAATTTTTATAATTGTATCAATATTTATTTTAATTGTATTTTTAATTTTTTAATTACGATGAAATAAAATGAGAAACCTAAATATTTAATGAAATGAGAAACCTAAAAATTAAATGAAATGAGTTATTGAATTAAAAAAAATCCTACAAGTTAGAAGAAAAACTTACCTTTGACTGTTGAGGCAAACCAGAGGGAAGAAGGGAGGCCGTGTGAGAGAGAAGAGTGGTTAGAGAGAAGAGTGATTTTGTTGGGTTTGTAAGATGCAATCATTTAGCTATGGTCATAAGGCGTCGTAGAGGGGAGGTGTATTCTAGAAGTTCCTTATGTGTTTTGTTTTTGTCACAGGACAAGAAATCTTGTCCTTCGGTTTTAGAAGAAACAAAAAATTTACATTTTTGTGATATCGAGTTAGAACAAAAACAAGTAGGGTCAGCAACTAAACATTGCGAGATATAGGATTTTTGTGTTTTGTTATCTGTCTCCACCAATGGAGACAGTAACCAAACACTGCATTTTAGCACGATCGTGGCCAGCCCCAAAATGTTTCTGTCTCGATTGTGGCCAAACTTATGGTGTTTAAGAGTTGTTATTTGATGGTTAAATGATTTTGAGGTTGGAATAAAGGAAATATACCCGGGATTGTCATCGATCATGCCTTGTACATAATCTATTTATACAAATGTGCATAAATGAGTTCTTATAATTGTGTAAAGTAGTAATATGTGAAAACGTATGTATTGCATGATATAGAGGAGCGACTAGATCGAGCGCATCCAGACATTACGGGGACATCGAGATAATAAGCTTTCTAAAGAAAATTCTGAGTAACCTAGATGGTTTCACACAATTAATTGTTTGTTTTAGAATATGTTTTGAATGCCGGACAAGGAAGGTCCAAGACTTGATTCATGAATGTGATATTGAAGTGCTACTTGTATGTGAATGTGAAGAACTAAATGCTTCTTGACATGATTGATTGATTATGAAAGATGTATTCCATACATGAATGCATGATCAGATAATGATAGTTGTGACCTGAGTAACTACTAAAATGGAGTTTAAAGCTCCAAATGTGATTAAGAGCCAAAGGCTCACTATGTAAAATGAGCCCTATATCCCTAACGGATAAGGGACAGTATAAACGAGCATGGTATCCACAATAGATACAGGACAGTTTAGGCACTTAGGCACAACAATGTAATAATTGGAAAAGAGTCACATGAGCATTTCATATTCATTTTAATAAGTATGTTTGATTATTTTAAATGCAAAATTTTCATACCCTTAATTGAGAATGTGATATGTGACAATTTATGCAAAATGTGAAGATGTGAATTATATGTTATATGTGTGATATGTTGCATGAATTGAGTGAACCATTTATGATGGTTACCTTATAGAGTTCCCAAAACTTACCGAAATTGCATCGTTGAATTTTCAGGACCAAGAGATGACTTTAGCTACTAAGAAACGCTACAAGAAGTATAGTCTTATACTTTTAGGGAAAAAGAAGAAATCGTTCAAAGGTCGGTTAGATGAGATTGGAAGATTAGATAGATCTTTTAGTGTATTTCCTTTTCATGTAGTGTATTTTGTATTAGGATATGATGATGTTCATATTCGGAAGATATTGAAAACTATCAATGTAAGTATTTGGTTTTAAAAAATGAAAGGAGAAATTCGGGTTTTTAAATATGGTGTTTGTCATTATGATGTCTTATAAGAAAATAAAGAATCATGATGCCATATTAAGTGAATGTTGTGATTAAACGTAGAGCACCGTTATCATAAGTTATGTACTGGAATGTCCTCAGGTTGTTTCGGTACATACTCTATGGTAGTGAGGTGTTACACTGGGTTACCATTCTTATGTAGCTTAATCATGCGTTTGTCACTTATATGGCTAAGTCAATAATGCCATAATTAAGATGATTTTAGGTTATCTCATTTTTGTCTTTTATTGTCATTGATATTTAAAATTGAATTGGATATATATAATATGTAAATTCCATTACACAATGTAGAAGTACCATAAAACATTTCATTCAACTTGAACAACCATTGCTTGAAAAAGTTAAATGAAATCCCGCTTTATTAAGATAAGAAATAGATTCAATGTTTTTAGTCATAATGGGTACATAATCGCAATTTTCCAAAGTTAACTCTAGCCCACTAAGAAGATTCAAAATATTTATCCCTATAGCTAATGCAGCAACTCTTTCTCCATTTCCCACACGTAGGTCCATCTCTCCTTTCTTGAGCGATCTACTATCCCTGAGAACCAACATATCAACATATATGTGTGAGCAACATCCGGTATCTAACATCCAAATGTTATAATCAGTAATAGTATTAACCTCAATGACAAATATCATACCTGAAGTAGATGGTGGGGCATCTGATGCCTTCTTCTACTTTAGTGACTCGAAATAAGCTTTGCAGTTCCTCTTCCAATGCCCTTTCTTATTGCAATTGAACTATATCCCCTTTAGTGCTGTCTCCTTGGCCTTGTTTTTGGCTGCACCTCCTACTAGCTTCTTAGACTCCTTCTTCTTCTTCTGTTGGTTCTTCTTTCGAGAACCAGAAGTAGAGTCCACCAGCATCACAGCCTTATTGTCTTTCCTAATAGTCTGCTCAGTTGTTTTGAGTAGATTAATTAGCTTAGGTATCGTCATGGATATTTGTTTAATCTGATAGTTAAGCACAAATTATGACTAACTATCAATCAAACAAGTCAGAATCAAGTCTGTACTTAATTCATGATCCCTAATGAAGCCTAAATTTCCTAACTTCTCAATATATCCATTCATCTTTAGCACATACTGCACTGGAGATGATCCCTCAACCATCTTTGAACAAAAAAGCAACCTAGAGGTCTCGAACCTTTTAGACCACGCTTGCTCATGAAACAGTTCCCTCAGATGGTAGACTATGGTATGAGCATCCATAGTCTCATGCTACTTTTGCAGTTCTGGAGACATAGAGGCTAACATTATACAGCTAGCCAACTCACTATCATTTAGTAGCATAAGACAGTAGGGGGATTAGGAAGTGGTTCATCTGGGACTTATCTTAGTTTTTCGAATTTGAGAACAATTCTCAAATTTTGTAGTCAATCCAAGAAGTTTGGTCCTTGAGTTTGTTGGAATCTAGTAGGGACCGTAGGTTCACACTAGATGATGTTGTGTGATTCAATAACCTAGAAGAACGAGAGAAAGTGTTAGAATGTACACTTAATGCATAACTATAAGGACTTTAATAGCATGCATTATAGATCCCACTATTTTTATTCAAATCCATAGCCCTCAGTACAAATTCAAGAAAACTTATAGTTTTCCTAGTAGGTCAGTATCCGATATCACAAAGAATGACCTTGGGAGCCACCTTAGGTTAATCGGTAGGTATCATTCATACCAATTGCATTAATTTATACAATAATCGACTTGTGTCATCAACTGTTGATTTAGCACACTCATTAGGTCATCAACTCTTGATTTGTATACATGCCATATATATAACCCAACTTCGCCTTTATCCACGTCGACCTTAGGTTAGCCCAACAAATCAATGCTTTTAGTTAGTGTTGGATCGCTTATGGCCCAGGAATACATATTGTGTAATAGAATGGACCATAGAAATTTGGGTCTTGTGTCTTGGATAATCAAAATTTCACAAGAAGAAGTATGCAGAATTACCTCTTGTAACACGCAAATTAGGTTTCTTTCCAAATATCTTGACACTGTAACTCATTAACGTCCTCTATCGGTATCCACACGAGGATGAACGATTCGGGCAGCAGCTAAGGTGTGCTAGCACGTTCTACAACACTTTAGAACACCATACAGCTTTTCTCACTGGAAAAGTGACGAGAGACTACATGGTTAGGGTTTTTGTATGTCTTCTAATAAGACATAATCCCTCTATTTATAGAAAAACCCTAATCCTAAACCTATTAGGAATAGGAATATATAATCCTATCATTAGGATTATGGAAGTCTAATAAGTTTTGGCCCATATTATACCTCATGTAATAAAAACCCGACAATATAATTGAATCTAACCCGATAAATATATCTACATATATTTATTCAATTCCTAATAAATTAGGCCCAAGAGAATAAGCCCAAATCACATAACTCATTATGTGCAACCCTGTAGGCTCATTTGATGTTGGCAATGGGCTCGATCACACTTTAAGATTCATAAGTCATAAGTAGCCTCTAGCAAGACATTATGACTACCCAATCAAATAAGGATCGGTAATCTGATTTAACTTGTAACCATGGTTACAAACTCAGTCCATTTGTAACATGATATCAAGATTAATCATAAGGCATGGTACATGTCAACCTTTGATTAATCATAGTTTTTTTATTCCTAAGTTGATTGACTATAAAAAATGACACTGATGACTTCTCATCAATTCATTTGAACACGACCATGCATTTCTTCAGTCAAAATTGTCAAGAGGCCCAAATGATATCTCTCTCATTTAAGAGAGGTACAAATCCCATCTACATCATTCATATCCCTCCACATGATTCATTTAATGTCCAATATAAGACTACTTGTTATCCAGTTAAAGATAACTTAATTTAATGTCAAAACATTGAATTCCTTATGTAGGGAACCATGACAACTTCAGGTCAAAGGACTAAAGTCAAACTATATTGAGAATCACTAATGACATGAAACCATGTAGTATTCTCTTTGTGGGGCAGTCCAATATATGATCTCTAACATATATCTATATATCTGATTTGATAACTCATATCCATGATCAATAAAATGTGATCATCAATTAGAACACATACTAGCCTTAATTCATTATTGTTCCACTAATAATGATCGACCAGGGACAATTTATAATAATATTATAATGTTTATGGTTTTACTATCAAGTCACATATTTGATGACATAAGCCTAATACTATTCATAGAATGTAAATGACATTATATAAACATTCATATATAAAAGAATGCCTTATAACAATATACATTCATATATTAAAGAATGCCTCATAATTTATAAATAATAAGTCAGAATGTCAGAAAAAAAATTACTTATGACCATTGGCCTAGGGCATACTACTAGTAATCTCCTACTTGCACTAGGCCCAATCTATCAAATATCTAATATCCATGGACCTTGTATGACTCTTATGCTTAGTCTATGGAAGAGGCTTAGAAAGTGGATCGACAATGTTGTCATTTGTACCCACTTTGCATATCTTCACGTCTCCTTTCCCAATGAGTTCTTTAATAAGATAGAAATGTTTGAGTATGTGTTTAGATATATGATGTCAGCTTGGTCCCTTAGCCTTTGTTATAGCCCCATTATTATCACAATAAAGGTCTATAGGACTTGCAATACTAGGAACAACTCCAAGCTCCGTGATGAACTTCTTGATCCATACAACTTCCTTAGCTGCATCTAAGACAGCGCTTCAGTTGGAGAATCAGCAATAGTGCCTTGCTTTGAACTCTTCGAGCTCACTACACCTCCATTTAAACATAACACAAACACTGATCGTGATCTAAAATTATCTATGTCAGACTTAAAACTAGTATCAGTGTAACCATTTACAACTAGCTCTACTTCAATCCCTCCATAGACTAGGAACATATCCTTAGTTCTTCTTAAGTACTTAAGGATATTCTTAACTTCTATCCAGTGACTCACCATAACTAGACTGGTATCTACTTATTATGCTCAAAGCATATGAGACATCTGGTCGAGTACATAACAAGGAATACATGATAGATTCAATTGCAGATGCATATGGAATCTTACTCATGAGCTCAAGCTCTTTACCTGAAGTAAGACAGTCCTTCTTAGAAAGCTTGATTCCATGTGACATAAGCAAGAATCCTCTATTGGAATCTTGAATACTAAACCTCTTTGGTACCTTATCTATGTATGTAGTTTGACTTAGGCCTATAAGTTTTCTTGATATTTCTCTACAGTTCTTAATGCCTAAAATATAAGCAGCCTCACCTAAGTCTTTCATTGAGAAACATATCTTTAACTAAATCTTGACACTCTGTAAGGTCGGAACATCGTTTCCAATGAGCAATATTTCATCAACATATAAAGCTAAGAAGACAACAGCAGTCCCACTAACCCTTTTGTAAACACAAGGTTCATCTTTATTCTTGATGAATCTAAACTCTTTGATAGCTTCATCAAAACGAAGATTCCAGCTTCTTAATGCTTGCATCAATCCATAAATGAATCTTTGAAGCTTGTACATCTTTTTAGAATTCTTAGGATAGATAAAACCCTTAGATTGTATCATATATACATCCTCAAGTAAGTTTCCATTAAGGAAAGTTGTTTTGACATCTATTTGTCATATCTCATAATCATAGTATGCAGCTGTGGCAATAAGAATTCTAATTAATTTGATCATGACTATTGTAGAAAATGTTTCACCATAATTAATTCCATGAACTTGTCTATAACCTTTAGCAACAAGTCTTGCTTTATAACTGTGCACATTTCCATCCATGTCGAGTTTCTTCTTGAAAACCCATTTACATCAAATGGTCTTCAAGCCATCAGATGGATCAATCAAAGTCCAAACTTGATTGTCATACATGGATTGCATCTCTGCTTTCATGGCCTCTAACCATTTAGCAGATTCTGAACTTTCCATAGCCTCTTGATAGGTTGTGGGCTCATTATGATCAATGAGCATCACATTATCATCATCAGTAACGAGAAATCCATATCTCTTGGGCTCATGACGAATCCTACCAGATCTACGTAAGCCTTATGTTATTGAAGGTTGCTTATCAACAACTTATGAGCTTGCTCCAATCTCCTTCTCAGGCTCAATTTCATTTTGTGGAACTTGAATTTCTTCAAGTTGTACTTTACTCCCACTATTTCCTTTGGAAATAAATTCTTTTTTTAAGAAAACATCATTTCGAGCAACAAACACTTCTCAGAAGGGATGTAAAATAATATCCCTTAGTTTCCTTAGGATATTCCATAAATAAACATTTTTCATATTTGGGTGCCATCTTGTCGACAGTAAGACACTTCACGTAAGCCTCATAACCCCAAATCTTTAGAAAAGATAGACTAGGATGTTTCCCAATCCATAACTCATAAGGTTTTCTTTTTGCAACCTTTGAAGGAATACAGTTCAATATAAATATTGCGGTTTCTAAAGCATAACCCCAGAAGGACTTTGGAAGATCAATTTGACTCATCAGTGATCAAACATATCTAATAAAGTTTGATTTCTCTTTTTAGAAACACCATTCCATTGAGGAGTTCCTGGAGGAGTCAATTGTGAAACGATTCCACAATCCTTAAGATGATCATCAAACTCTTGGCTTAAGTATTCACCTCCTCGATCAGATCGAAGTATTTTAATTGCTTTGTTAAGCTGATTTTGTACTTAATTCTTATACTTTTTGAACTTTTTAACAGATTGAAATTTTTGTTTCATTAGATAGACATAGCCATATCTACTAAAGTCATCCGTTAAAGTAATGAAATACAAATAATCTCCTCTAGCTGATGTTCTAAAAGGACCACATACATTAGTATGTATAAGGCCTAGTAGCTCATTGGCCCTTTCCCTTTTACCTATAAAGGACGCCTTTGTCATCTGGCCCATTAAACAAGAATCATATGTCTCAAAAGCTTCAAAAGAATCAATAAATCCATCTTGATGGAGTTTTGAGATGCGTTTCACATTTACATAGCCTAAGCGACAATGCCAGAGATAGGTTGGGTTCAAATGCATGCCATATAAAATGTCATATTTATAAATGGAAATACTTCTATTCTTAGTAGAAAATCTAAATCCATCATTCTCTAAACAAAAAAAGGAATAATATTCCTACTCATAGTAGGTACATAATAATAATTCCTAAGCTCTAAAATGAGTCCAGTAGGTAAGGTCCCCACAGATAAAGCAGCAACTTTTACTCTATTTCTCACCAGCAGTCAATCTCACCAGCAGTCAATCTTCTAGTCCTTCTTAGGTTCTACACATTAGTACAAATGTGAGTTGCACCTCCAGTATCTAATAACTAAATTGCAGAAGGAGTAAAATTGACATCTATAACAAACAAACCTGAAGAAGTAGTCGTACTATTTTTCTTCTCTTTCAACTCTTCCAAATAGAGTTTGCAGATCCTTTTCCAATGACCAGGTTCATTGCAACGAAAGAAAACTCCCTCCTTGGGCGCCTTAGTCTTAACTTTAGGCTTGGGTACTTTACCTTTTCCCTTGCCTGTTCCCTTCTTCTTAAAGCCCTTTCCCTTTTGAACCACAAGAACTTCATGGGTGGTCTTAAGCTTTCCCTTTAAGTTCTGTTCAGCAGTCTTGAGCATCCTATACAATTCATCAATGGACTTCTCCATGTGGTACTTATTGTAGTTAAGAATGAACTGGTCATATTCATCAATCAGAGACACTAAAATAAGGTCAGTTCTAATTTTTGACTAACAGGTGCACCTAATTTCTCAAGATGATGAATATAAGTCTTCGTCTTGAGAACATGAGCACTCATAGATGTGCCAGGAGTCATCTTGCATGAATTCAATGCCTTAGTGGTTCTAAACCCCTCTTGGCATGCTTATTCTTAAAAGATAGATTTTATTTGAGCAAGCATGTCGTAGGCTTCCATTTCCTCTAAATCCTTCTGAAGGTCAGAGATCATGGCACCTAACATAAGGCATGACACATCCGTAGAGTCATTGATATGCTTCGTACAAGCATCCTTTTGAGTTTTAGGTTCATTTGCTGGTGGTTCCTTAGGGATGGGTCCTTCTAAGACATAAAGCTTTCTTTCTTACTTGAGAACAATTCTCAAGTTCCTATACCAGTTTAGGAAGTTTAAGCTTTTCTTTCTCCAGGATATACCATATGGATAGGTTGTTGGATGAAGTGGATGCCATAATATACAATGTTATACAAAGTGTGTTAACATTCTTATTATTAAGAGATATAAGCTCCCACTCAATTTAATAACCCTCTATTTAAAAGTAGGAAGAAACAAGATCCATATTTCACTAAGTCCTAAGAAAGCTTTGGCTTAACACTCAAGACTTAGTTATTTAGATATTTTTTTTAATTACATCATATGTAACTCTTGATGGGTTTATGCTTAATTACATCTTATGTACTGCATGTATGTAAAACCTAATCTTATGCCCTAAGCCCAAAACCATTTTGATAGCTTAGTTAAGTCTAACCATACTTTACCTATGAATAGCACCATTATTCAAATTTCTTCCATATATGATTCTCATATACTTTGCTTTGGCACCCCACATAAAGATAATCTAGATATAAATTTTGATGGTAAAGTTTTATGGAAGGCATATAAACTTAATATTGTCATGAGGGTCATTCTTAGTACATTATGAAAGTTACTAATTCTATTAGTAAGGGTGTTTATCCTATGCTAGTTCTAATCCTATACTACAAGATACTTAAGTATATAAATTAGAAGCATAGAATAGAAATTTACATATGCATATAAATATTCAAATAATATAAATAAAACATATGTAAAGCCATCCAAAATATATGACACATAACGAAGAATTAGACATCACAGATGGTAGTCCTGCTAGCCGGTTAGCAGGCAGGGGTCAAGGGGAAGCTGCCCCTTGCCCTTATAGACTCTTCTTCTTCCCCTTTTCGTATCCTTGTTAAACATGGATACTTGTGGTTTCCTATTCCGAACCCATGTTCTAAATGGCAGAAACCTTAGCAAATATCTCCTAGGCATCCTTGGCCATAATCCTAGCCACCACCTAGCCTCAATTGAAAAAAGATTTAGGAATCAACATATGTCTTGGCCAAAACTCTTTTGGTTGAGACAAACATGATTGAAACGTCTCCATGCCCAAAGTCTTCCTTTGGCTAAAACAGGCCATGGCTGAAAACACTTCTTGATGTAATCAACTTCTATGGCCAAAACTTCTCTATTGTCAAATATTCAAATTAGTACCAAGAGGATAAACAAATCCAAAAACAACAAGCATGAACATAAATCACATTCCTATCATGCATTCAAATCCAAAACTACATGTCATCAAAACATACATATTTTTGGCTATTCAGAAGCACAGAACCTGGCTCTGATACCATTGTTGGATTGCTTATGGCCTGGGAATTCATATTGTGCAGTGGAATGGACCATATAAATTCAGGTCTTATGCTTTGGTTAATCAAAATTTCATAACAAGAAGCATGCGGAATTACCTTTTGTAGCAAATGGATTATGTTTCTTTCTAGATACCTTAACGTTGTAGCTCGTGAATGTCCTCTACTAGTATCCACACGAGGATGAAAGATTAGGGAAGCGACTAATGTGTGCTAGAACGTTCTAAAACACTTTAGAACACCGTATAATTTTTTTGTCAGGAAAAGTGATGAGTGGCTAGGTGGCTTTTGTATGTCTTCTAATAAGACATAATCCCTCTATTTATAGAGAAACCCTAATCCTAAACCTATTAGGAATAGGAATATCATAGTCTTAAACCCATCAGGATTATGGAAGCCTAATAAGTTTTGACCCATATTATATCTCATATAATAAAAGCTTGAAAACTTAATTATCCATATATATTTATTCAGTGCCTAATAAATTAGGCCTAAGAAAATAAGCCCAATCACATCACTCTTTTTGTGCGACCCTATAGGCTCATTTAATGTTGGCAATGGGCATGATCACATTTCAAGGCCCATAAGTCATAAGTGGCCTCTAGCAAGACATTATGACTACCCAAATTAAATGAAGATCGGTAATCCGGTTTAACCTGTAACCATGGTTACAAACTCAATCCCTTCGCAACACGATACCAAGATTAATCATAACACATGGCACATGTCAACCTTTGATTAATCATAGTTTCTTGGTTCCCAAGTTGACTGATTATATAATAAATGACATTGACAAATCCTCATCAATTCAATTGAGCACGACCATGTATTTCTTCAGTCAAAATTGTCCAGAGGCCGAAATGATATCTATCTCATTTAAAAGAGTTACAAATACCATCTACGTCATTCACATCCCTCTGTATGATTCATTTAATGTCCAATATAAGAATACTTGTTATCCAGTCAAAAATAACTTAGTCTAATGTCAAAACACTGCATTCCTCATGTAAGGAACCATGATGACTTCAAGTTAAAGGACTAAATTCAAACTATATTGAGAATCACTAATGACATGAAACCTGAAAATGATCAAGAAAGGGGGTTGAATTGATCTTTTAAAATTTTCGCAAAGTGCTACAAAACAAAGAATTAAAACACACAAGACAAACAAAAATAAATCGAAATATAAAAGAGTTGAAAAAAGAGAAAAACATAATATTTATAGAGGTTCGGTGCTAAGACCTACGTCCTTGACCTAAGCTCCCACTAAGATTTTTACAAAGCTCTTTACTACACAATTTTTAGTTAAATGTGAACTCTTCCAATCAACTTGACTTCCGGCTTAAGCTACACCTTATAGATGATTTGTTTTCCCGACACAAGTCCTACCTTCCAAGCGATTCTTCTCTAATCATTCGACTCACAATAATAATAATGTTAGTAATGAAGTAAAAAAGCTTAGTACAGCTGAAGACAATCAGGATATGCTATGTAAGCAATATGAGAGCAATGAGAGGATAATTTTTCATCATAGCACATATGATTCTTTTAGAACTCGTGTCATCTTTCCTCTGAAGTGAAGACCTCTATTTACAAGCTTCAAGATGTTCGTAGCCATTGTAGAATGCTCCTTCCATTGTACAAAGATTTGGTCTCGTTGAAATTGTTTGACAAATTCAAATTCTGTTCAGCTGTAATTGATAGTCGACTAGTCGATATGTAATAGTTGACTAGTACATCATAGTCAACTTGTCTTCCAAGTAATAGTCGACCAGCAAACTATTTTTATATGAATCTCTTGCTCCATACTTTGAATATTCAACTTATAATATGATAGTCGACTTGTCTAGTTCTCCAACTAACAGATCTCATTGATTCTCCAATCTTTGACTATTGAGATACATATTTAAAATCCTCATGCAAGATCTTCACATGAATTCCACGTTTTTAATTCTGATACTCATAAGTCGACTAATGCAATTTTGATCCTCATAAGTCAACTAGTGTAATTTTTCAAAATATGTTCTTTTCATCTCTGACTAGTGTAAGTCTTCATTAGCATGATAGTCAACTTATGCAAGCTTTAATCGACTGGTGTTCGAATTTTATTATCTTCCTTTTAATCCAATTAAGCTGAAATAATTTCTTAACCATTTGTTAAGTTTTATTATTATCAAAACATTGAAGGATTTAATTAGTCAACCTCCATTGGTCCAACAATCTCCCCCTTTTTTATAAGGACAAAACATTTAGAAATTGTTTAAGAAATTGAAAAAAAATTTGATTAAGGTTGTATTCCATATCTTTTTGGTTAGTTTGTCTCCCCCTCAATCAATGAACTCAAAATAATCAATGAATCTAACAATAATATTTCAATCCACGATTTTAATCTAACAAACCAAATCAATCCAACAATTTTATAACTCCTTCTTTTCCTTATTTTTATACCACAATTTTATAATTCCTTCTTTCCCTCATTTTCTCCCCCTTTTTTTCATAATCAAATAAAGGTATAGAACACACATTAAAAGGAACACAATGTAATTGAAGAAGAAACCAATCATTTACAAAGATTGTCAAACAAATAAACATAGTCTTAAGCTTTCAAATCACAAACAATAAAGGATAAAACAACATGAATAAGCTTTCAAGAAATGTTGGTCTAGGTCAAATGCAATAACCATCAAGGTGGAGAAGCATCATCATGTCTACAACCAATTTTATCAAAAATTTTCTTGATGTTTTTCTCCAATCGAATTAGAATCCCTTGTTGAAGATCCAGTCGAACATTCACTTCTTTAGTTTGATCTCTAATTTCTTGAATTTCATCTTGAGATACTTCACTTCGCCTTGTATTACTTGGTCTTGCACTACTTGGCCTTTCACTTGCTATTTTTGAACTTTGTTGTTTAGGCACTTATTGATCACTTTCCAATGTTAAACCAAGCTTTTCCACATGATAAGCATACACTCAGCCCTTCTCATTAATTTTCAACAACTTCATACTCCTTATATTATAGGGTGTAAATCTCCAACTTGTTGGATATGGGTAATGTTCATAGGGACTTAAATTACACCATTGGAACCTCGAGATAGAAGTAATCAACGCTCCATAAGGCATTCCTTTGTGCTTGGTAATTTTTCCTCTAAGCTCTCCTTTTAACAAGTTTTCCTTCCTCCTCATCATTTGAATGATTAAATTCGAAAAATTAATTTTCCTACCTTCTTCTAAATGAGATATAATTTCTTTATCCAATGAGGTAATGTGATTGTTACTTTCCTTCTTATGATAAATAACTCTATTTATGGCATGATGCAACAACCTATAATTCAATGGCAAATCCATTGCTTCATATTGAGAGGAATGTTCAAAGCAAATTCTTCTTAACATTTTATCTCTTTTCATTTCATCATAACCATAATTCTCTTCCGCTTCCTCATCCATATCTCCATCCTCATGTCTCAATATATTTGAATCAAGTAATGATGTTTTAGGCCTAACTCCTCCTTTAGGCAACTTAAACCAAATGCTCAAAATTTTTTCACAAATAAAAATTTCTTTCCCTTAAATACTAGAATTCAAGAGAACACCACTATCAACATTACTTCTAACCACAACTAAATTAGCATAGAATTCTCTTACTAAATCCTCATAAATATCAGCCTTGAAACCTAAAAAATCTCTAAATCCAAAACTCTTTATTTCATTAAATAAATCCTTGAATTCACTATATTCAAGCTCAACCTAATCAAATCTCATAGAAGGAATCGAAACTTCATATTTTAATACCTTATAATAAAGATTTTGAGCTTCCATTGAAGTGAATCTTGGTTTAACAACTTCATTCCCCCTTTCAACTCCACCTCTTGAAGAACACCCTCTAACTCAGGTTTGGTGAGTTTTGGGTGCAGTTGTGGAGGAAGATGTGTGGATTGGCGTATTTTAGGGTTTTAATGATGATAAAGAGAGTTCCAACGAAGAAAAAGATGTTTTGATGATTTGAAGGAGGGGTTTTGTGTCTTGGAAGAAGATTGATGATGTGTAGCTGTTGATTTGGAGATACTCGAAGAGATTAGTCGACTAGAGTAAGAGGATTTGAAGATTGAAGGTGTTGGGTTTTCAGAGATTTGTGATAGATTGGGTGCTTATAAATGCATATGATGACCGATAGTCAACTGGTTTAGGTATTAGTTGACTGGTTTGGTGAAAAATAAAAGCAGTAGCCTTAAGTCAAATTTTGGTCTATGGGTTAGTCGACTGAAAGGGGTATTAGTTGACTTAAATAAATACAGATTTTGGAACCATCAAGTATTAGAATGTTAGTCGATTGGAATGAGATGAATAGTCGACTATTCAAGGATAAAAATCTATGCAATATCAGGTCAACAACGATTAGTCGACTTAATCAATTTTCCTCCTGATGTATTAGTCGAGGTATAAATCAAATATACTTGACCATTACCTTAACATCAGTCGACTAAGACTCCAATTAGTCAACTGGATATTTCTAAAATCCAGATGAATCATTTTATAAACCTAAATATAGATCAATGTTGATATTTTCTCTGATGGAATTGCATATTCACCTAATAATTTGACCATTTTGCCATGGAAATGTATGCAAATAATTTTAATCATCCTATTGAATTCAAATCACACATACCAAGTTTCAATTTAATATTCATAGACACATCTTCTTCAAGTGGTTTAGTAAGAATATCTGTCAATTGATCACTCGTAGATATATGATTCAAACAAATATCACCTTTCAAACAATGATCACGTATGAAATGATGCCTAATCTCAATATGTTTTGTTCTACTATG
>JAOSBN010000177.1:12439989-12463955 GCA_027563595.1 Erythroxylum suave
ACAACCATTGCTTGAAAAAGTTAAATGAAATCCTGCTTTATTAAGACATGAAACAGATATAATGTTTTTAGTCACAACGGGTATACAATAGCAATTTTTCAAAACTAATTCTAGCCCGCTAGGAAGATACAAAACATATGTCCCTATAGTTAATGCAACAACTCTTGCTTCGTTTCGCACATATAGGTCTATCTATCCCTTCTTAAACGGTCTACTATCCCTGAGACCCTGTGTATCAACACATATGTGAAAGCCACATGCAGTATCTAATACCTAAATGTTATGGTCAAAAATAGTATCTACCTTAATGATAAATAACATACCTGAAGTAGACCATGGGGGATCTAATGCCTTCTTCTACTTCTATGACTCTAGATAAGCTTTGTAGTTCCTCTTCTAATGTCCTTCCTTGTTGTAATGGAAGCATATCCCTTATGAAGTTGTCTCCTTTGCCTTCTTCTTGGCTAAACCTCCTACTAGCTTCTTGGACTTCTTCGTCTTCTTTTGGTTCTTCTTTCGAGAACCAGAAACAGAGTCCACTAGAATCACAGCCTTACTGTCTTTCCTGACAGTCTGCTTAGCTGTTTTGAGTAAATTAATCAGCTTAGGTATCATCGTGTATATTTGGTTCATCCGATAGTTAAGCACAAACTATGAGTAACTGTCAATCAAAATAGTCAGAAGTAAGTCTATACTTAATTTATGATCCATAATGAAGCCCAAACTACCTATCCTCTCAATATATCCATTCATCACTAGTGTATATTGCAATGGAGATAATCCCTCATCCATCTTTAAACAAAAAAGCAACCTCGAGGTCTCAAACTTTTAAGACCGAGCTTGCTCATCAAACAGTGCCCTCAAATAGTAGACTATGGTATGAGCGTCTATAGCCTCATGCTGCTTCTGCAATTCTGGTGACATAGAGGCCAGCATTATACAGCTAGATAATTCATTATCATCTAATAACTTCTTGTAAGCTTTCTGATCTTCATTTGATGCATCGACAGCAAGGGGATCGGAAAGTGGTTCATGTAACATCCTGTTCCTATACTAAGGGTTAAAACCTTACAATACGGTACACATGAGATCAATAAGATAATAGAAAATTGCATTTTATGCTTATAGATATTGTTAGCATACACGCATGTGAATTTGAATTTTTTGCACATATCAAATGACTGTACATGCAATCATTGACAATTGCCGAGTCTAATTGATCTATAAATGTGATTATAATTGGAATTGTGAATTATTTGTATTGAAAATTGGTTTTTGAGAGTATAAGCATTGATTTAGAATTTTCGGTGAAATATGAAAATTTTCAAGAATTTAAGGATATTTTTGGACCAGGAAAAATGCCAAGTGGCAGAACAGTTGATGAATAGTGATAGAAATAAATTTTAGATGAAAGTAGGAATCTTAGTATGTGACATTAAGATTTAATGACTTTTGTCATTGAAAATTGGGAGATAATTCGAGTAGAAATTGGAGACAAATGGACAAGTTAATAAAAGAGCCAATTAGAGACCACTAAAAGGTGACAAGTGGCACCCACTTTCAAATTTCTCCTAAATTAAAGACCATTTCATGTCTTTCAATTGCCCGTTCACGACATATGCTTCTCTCATCTCCATCTTCTTCATTTTCTTCATTTGCTCTCTCTCCATCTACGACAATCTCCTCTCCCAAGCATTAGTTGAACTTTCCTCTTATCCTTCACTTGCTACTTCCATTTTTGGTTGTCTTCATCATCTTACCACAAAAAAACCTAACGTACTCCACCTCCACTTGTGATGATCGTATATGTTGGAGAGCTAGGGTTTCATGGTGATTGAAGAAGCTTTGGGTAAATCAAGTAGGTATAAGCATCCTTCTTTTCTTGATTTTTTTGGATGAAGCATATTTAGTGATAATTAGAGGTGAAAATGAAGTTGAATATATGTAGGAAGTTGTTGATGACTGGTATATGAAAATGTTCTGATCTTTCTAGTTGATGAACAAGTATAGCTTATGAATTGGTTTGTGAATGATATTGGGTTGAAATAAAGTTGAAAACGAAGTAGAAGAGATGGTTTAGGTTTAATATGGGATATATGTGAAAGGTGGGAAGTTAAAATTTGGAAAATGAAACATGTTTTGCGTATGCTTCTGTCAAAGTTCGCCACGGCCAGCTCTCCTTGGTTCGCCATGGCCAACTTAAAGGATGAAGTTCTCCGCAGCCAACTCAGGGGTTCGTCGCAACCATCTTGTAAGATTTCATTCGAACTTTTCCTCTCTGGGTGAACTTTTCTAGGTCGTGGCGGTGAACTTTTCAGCACAGAACATACTTTGGTATTTTTAGCATTTTCTATAGTTATCTAAATGGAGTAATTTTTGCTTTGGAGTAAACTAGAGATAGGTATACAAATTATCTGAAGAAATAAAATTTTGAATCAGATTGTAAGAATTTCAATTTTTGGGTGGAAGTCGAGTATAGGGCACTATCTCAGAATAAAAGCGGTTCGAAAATATTTGGAGTTATAAGTTTTACACTACTGAACCGAATTGAATGATTTTGGTGTCATTAGAAACTTATGAGATAGAAGGACAATTCTCAAACAAAAAGTGTTCCCAAATTACTTCATTTTCATTGTCTAAATGATCATAAATAGTAGACCCAAAAGTCAGTGTTTGGAGAAAAAATATGAAATGATTCATTGAGTTATGAAATTTGTTTTAAAGTGTTTATTTGAGGTATAAACCCTAAGTACAAATTTTACTTAGGTGAGTTTTTATATAAGACTGTTAATAATGCGACGAGAATAATGGAAAGATACCTAAGATTGTCATGAACATGCATTGTACATATTCCATATACACACATGCATAAATGAATGCTTGTAATTATGCAAAGTTATTAATGTGTGTGTGCATTGTGTGTATTGCATAATTTTGATGTGCAGGATAAATGTCCACATCTAAACATTTCTAGATCTTGGAAGCAAATACTAATTTGGAGCGTACTGTGAGTCGACCTAGATGGTCTCATTTCATTGTTTGTTTTGATTTCAATTTTTGCATTGAATGATTACAATTATGACTATTATGCAATGTGAATATGATTGATATGAATGTGATTCCCTTATGTTGATGCTGGACAATGAAGGTCCGAGACTTGATGCATAAATGTGATATTGAAGTGTCACTTGTATATGAATAAGAAGAAATAAGTGTATTCTCAATTTAAATGTTGAATACCGGACCAAGGTCTGATGACATGTGAAAGTGATGTGTAAAGTGAAATAAAGTGATTGATTGATCATATGTAACTGATGCATTTCATTACATGAATGCATGATAACATAAAGGCAGTTGTGACCGGAGTAGCCACCGAAAAAGGGCTTAAAGTTCAGATTGTGAAAAAGAACTTAAAGCTCAGACTGTGATAAGAGCCTTAGGCTCAGTTATGAATGTACCTGGTATCTACTAAGGGATATGAGACATCATCTTATACAGCCCGGTATCTACTAAGGGATATGGGCTAGATAAAAAGGCACTCGGTCATAACGAAAATAATAAATGAAAGTGAGTCTCATAAGCATTACATATGCATTTAATGTTAATGATGTGAATAATTTGATTGATTTCTGAATGTGAGATATGTCTCAAGTGAATGTAAATTATGTGTTATGTGATAGAGTGAGCCATCGAGGATGATCACTCACTGAGTTTGCAAAACTCACCTAAAATTTGCAATATTTTTTTTCAAGCTCAAAAGGGTTACCCCATTAGGTTAATAGGGATATAAACATTGCATTCAAGTAAGAGATAGAGGTCAAGATCAGTTCATGTCTACATTTGTATTTTCTTTATTTTGTATCAATTTAAGTCTTCCATAATTATTGTAACTTGTGTATTCGAATATTTCTGTTTTGTAATAACTTTCCAAATAGAAAATGTTTATAAATGATTTTACAATGTAATAAAATTATGACTATAAGTATTTTGTATAGTAATGGGCCCAAATAGCTATTGAAATTCTGATAATTGTATTGCTGCAATCGAAAAAGTTTATGAATAAAGTGGGCCAATTTGATTATTGATTTTCACATAAGTGTGCATTGTTTTAAAAAGAAAAGAAAAAGATTTTTGTAATGAGATTTGACTGACTGAGTGCTCTAGAATGCCATCCTCGCGGGACTCAGACTCAGATATCACTCATGATATCAGCTATGTGTCTTGTGAGAGTGGGATGTTACAGTTCATCTAGGACATATCCTATTTTTTTGAATTTGAGAACAATTCTCAAATTCCGTAGCCAATCCAAGAAGTTGGGTCCCGTGAGTTTGTTGGAATTTAATAGGGGACGTACGTTCACACTAGAAGACATTGTACGATTCGATAACCTAGAAGAACAAGAGAAAGTGTTAGAATGTACACTTAACATATATTTATAGGGACCTTAGTAACATGATTATGGGGCCCACTATTCTTATTCAAATCCATTGTCCTCACTTTGAATTCGATAAAACTTATAGTTTTCTTAATAAGTTGATATCAGATATCACTAAGAATGACCTTGAATTTACCCCAACAAGCCACCTTAGGTCAATCGGTAGGTATCATTCATACCAATTGCATTCAATTATGCAACTATCGACTTGTGCCATCAACTGTTGATTTAGCACACTCATTGGATCATCAATTCTTGATTTGTATACATCCTATGAATATAACCCAACTTCGCCTCTATCCACGTAGATCTTGGGTTTGCCTAACAAATCATCACTTCTAGTTAGGACCAACCCATTAATCTAGAAATCTAATTTCTGTGGTTCGAGCATATTCGTGTAGAGCTAGCTGGCTTGGGATTGCCCAATAACCCAACTTTAAAAAAACTCTGGTTCTTGCCATATTAATGGAAAGCGTAAGTCCTAATATTTGGTCGAGGGATTTATTCTTTGGTCTCATCAATATTTGGATGATCTTGAATATGTATATCGCATATATATATTTAGATTATGGACAGCTCAATTGAGTTGAGCCTATGTCCATAACTACCCTTAAAATTCATCTAATGTATGTATCATACAAAGCAGGTTTAATTTAGGTTGTGACTTAACTATGCATCTAAAGTTTGTGATTTGATTCAACTCTTGAACCTAATCGGGCACTAGTGCTAGTCTTGGCTAATTTGAATTATGGATGTGATCGATTAGGAACCCTAAAATTCAATTATTTTGACGTCCAAATTAAACACTTTAATCCTAGTTTTTATGCCTTTATCTAGTCACACTAGAAATGTTATGCTCTACTTGGATTAATTCTAAATTATTCCCTAGGGTTTCTAAAATTCCTGTACATCAATTAGTTATCTATATTATATCAATTAGTTATCTATATTATCCTTAGGTCATCTCAAATTTATCTAAACAATTTCAGCACATGCCAAAATTATCTTGAATGCTAAAATCGTCAAGATAAATAAGTCAACCTACTAGATACTACAGGGATCGATTTGATATTCGAAAAATTTCCAAAACCTTAATTTCAAGCGCATGCATTAAGTATGTTATTGTCATAAAAATAATACATTTCTTATCATATAAGAACCTTATTTAGGTCTCATAACCAAAATACATACATTATAAGTCGTTAAGTAAGTCAACTCCATCAACTTTGAAAAAGTTTACCAATGTTGACTTTAACTTTATTTATTAATTGAATCAAATTCAATTAATTCTGGAAAAATTCCAGAGTCTTATTCACATTCTAAATGTGTCTAATAAATAATTCCTAAGAATTATTTATTAATAAATAGGAAGTAGCCAACATATAATATGTGTATGACACATGCATGCATAAGATAATCACTTTAACAATAAGTGTCATGCATCTCATACATGTGGCAACATCTCATCTTGCATGTGCATGCATAAAAGTTATAAAAACAATTTTTATAAAAATTAATATGGAATTTACATGCATGCTTGTTCATCATATTTCGAGAATTTCTAGAACTTCATACATGCATCAAGCTGAAACTAAATTCGTAATAAAATAGCAAATAACATCCAATTGCATTTCCTTTTTATAGAAACATAACATAACACCTTATAAACATTTTTGCGAAAGAAACTTAGAAATTTTTTCTAGAATTATTAAGAAAATTTCAAAATCAGCACATGCATTTAGTTTTCCAGAAATTCCCAAAAATCAACATATGAACAGTCTGGATATTAATTCGAAATAAAATAGAAAATGACATTCAATTGCAATTTCATTCTACATTAACATAATATAACATCTTATAAACATTTTTGGGAAAGAAAATCAGAAAATTTATTCTAGAATTTACAATAATTATTCTAAATCAACATGCAAGTCAGTTACAACCCAGCAAACATTTTGCACATATTCAATACATCATCTATAACATGCATAAACTTGCTCTGATACCAATGTTGGGTTAGTCATGGTTGCATGCATCACATGCAAGTGTACGCAACAGAAGTGTGAGAATCAAGATTTCGACACCATGACAACTTGAAAACCACAAGATCATACATGCATGCAAGGATATGTAAAGAACACGAAATATAAAACATTTTAACCTTTGTTTCTCCTCCTTTCTTGTTTCTTCTCCTTGTTTGAGTTGTTGCAAACACCAAACCCTTCCTTATTCATCTGAGAACATGCAAAGATGAAAGATGAAACAATGTGTAAGGGTGTTAGAATACCAAACTTGATGAATTTAAGTAGATGTTCACACGAGAGATAGATCAAGGTTATCTTGCATGCATGTTAATTTATAAAACAATTACATAAATTGCATGAAGATAAAAATTCTTCTCACTCTCTCTAGAACTCTTTTAGAAGCCTTTCCCTCTCGCTTGAGTGTGTAAGAAGTTATTAAGCCTTGTGTACATAATTGAAGAACTCACTTATGTACTATTTCGTGCCCTCTGTCATGATAATGGCCTTTAAAAAGAATGGGCTCGCCCTTGGCCACGATCTTGGCTTATGAGTCATGATCATGGTCTACTTAAAATTAGCCATCCACACTATATTTTTCATTTTATCTTTTGCGTGTGACTCTTAGGTTCCTGGTTATTTTAGGCACTTGAATTAGCTATTAATTCAATTAAATCATGAAGGGTTTCGTGATGCTAATTTCCTAAAATATAAATGGATTAACACACGAACTCTTCAATAGTTAATTGTCCAACTTATGAACCTCTCTATAATCAATTATCATGCAATTCATCCTTTCACCATACACCCCACTTAGTTTGAAGTATGGGTTGTGTGTCAACTCTTACTAGACTGACTATATCACATCTAGTTCAAATGATGTTAGTTCTTATCCTAGGATCTTATTACTCTTATGTGTCATTTAAGACTCTCTTTATGACACATAACTGCTTTGGCTAGAGACTCTTGAGTAATGACCCCGATAAGAGGCCATGGGTATTTTTTCCTTCTATCAGGAGTGGTGAATCCTTTATTGGCTACCCTATTACTTTCGAATACCAATAGTTGTACCTAATCACCACTTTAAGAGTGACCTCGTTTTAAGGTAATAAGGAATGATGTCAAAGCATAGGATTGGTATCCAAGATATCCTTGAGTACCTTAAGTTGAAGGATATTTGCACCATTTCTATAATGAGATTAATCATTGAAATTTGATAGATCATCCATATAATAATCTCATTACGGGTCATTCAATGTACTTACTACTCTTAGTAAGCATCCACATGTTAACTCTAAACATCTCATATTTACAGTTTTTGAGATCCACTACTTGATAAAATCAAGGGGTATAACACGTGCTAGTCTATCTGGATTAAGAATGTCTTGTCTTATTAATCTTATGACTATAGATTATTTAGATACTAAGATAATTGCACATAATAGGAATCTCATTATCATGATCTCGTTATGATTTCCTTCATGCTATGTTTTATATCATGGACTTCATTACTTCGGTTTAAGATTAATATCAATTCATATATAACAAATATCAAATTAATGAAAAATGTCTTTCGCTTTATTAATCATAAATAAATTCAGTACAAAGTGCTAAAGGTGATTGCCTTTAGAGCACTATATTAACAGTGTCAATCTTACTTTAGTTTGTTTAGTTTAATTTTTAATTAAATCCACAATCTAATTCGATGGTTAGATAATAGGGAAATGGTTAATATTAGCACTTACAATCCTTGTAGGATAGAAATGTACTTTCTAGATCTAACTACAACTATAAAACTAATAAATCTTTATAAGCATAAGAAAACATCAATCAAGTTTTTGGCTTCTAGCCATTTTTACTTTATTTTATCTTATTTTTTGTTTCTAATATATTTGTTTAATTTATTGACTCTTTCATTTTCTTATATCTCATATATCTTGACTCTTTGGTTATTTTATGACCTGAAGTAATCCAATGAGCTTAGTGGACGAAGATTCAAAATTTGAGGGAATAACTCATAGAAACCTCCACATAACAAAACTCAGACAGTTTCAGTTAGATCGACAAATAGAGGAATTGGGAGGTCAAATTGATACTGAAATATTAGGAACCATGGTAGACCAACCAAGAATGATGTTTGATTACACTAGAACAAACTTGAAGGGACCAAAGTCTCCCATTGTTAGATCAATTGTGAATGTCGACAATTTCAAAATCAAGCCAAGTGTCATTCAGATGCTGCAACAATTTGTTCAATTTAATGGACTACCAGATGAAGATCCAAAGGCACATATCTCAAATTTTCTAGAGATTTGTGATACCTTTAAGATCAATGGGGCCAATGACGACACGATAAGACTACAATTATTCTTATTTCTATTAAGGGGAAAGGTGAAGCAAACTCTCTGCCAAAATCATCACTTATTACATGGGATCAAGTAATAATTTTTTTTTTCATTAAGGTACTTCCTATTAGCAAATACTGTCAAATTGAGAAATGATATCTCCTCCTCCTCCTAAGTTGCTTAAGAATCTCTATATGACACATGGGAGAGGTATAAGGAGATATTAAGGAAATTCCCACATTATAGTTTATTACCTTGGATGCAAATTCAGACCTCCTATAATGGGCCAAATCAGAATACAAGGCATAATATAGATGCAGCAGTTAGGGCTACTTTAATAAGACACCAGAAGCAACTCATGACCTTATTGAAGATATTGCGATGAACAACCATCATTGGTGCTCTTCTCGAGCAAGACTTAATAAGCCAGTAGGAGTATATAAAGTGGCTGCAATGGCATAGTTAGCAAACCAGGTGGATAGAAGAAAATTGATAGACTAAATATGAATCCATAATGTCAACTTACGTAGTTTGAGGTGAGCAGGCTAGAATGTTTAGGTCAAAATTGTCAAGTATTACAGCCTGAACATGTAGATTATATGAGGGATGCAACAGTTAGGGCTACTTTAATAAGACACCAGAAGCAGCTCATGACCTTATTGAAGATATTGTGATGAACAACCATCATTGGTGCTCTTCTTGAGCAAGACTTAATAAGCCAGTAGGAGTATATAAAGTGGATGCAGTGGCATAGTTGGCAAACCAGGTGGATAGAAGAAAATTGATGGACTAAATATGAATCCATAATGTCAACTTATGTGGTTTGAGGTGAGCAGGCTAGAATGTTTAGGTCAAATTTGTCAAATATTACAGCATGAACATGTTGATTATATAAGGGAATGCTCCTAGACCCCAAAACAATCTATACAACAATAGTTATAATCTTAGATAGAGGAATCACCCTAATTTCTCTTAGGGAAATTAAGGGCAAGCAGGAATAACCCTCTATTGAGATTGCAGTCATATCCATATCAACCTAAAAAACCAACTCTAGAAGAAATGATGTCTACATTTGCCTAAGATTCTAACACAAGACATTAATAAGCAGAGGCTTCTTTATATAACTTAGAGGTGTAAATATGTCAAATTGCAAAATTATCATCTGAAAAACCACAAGGGAGTTTGCCTAGTATCACTAAAATAAATCCTAAAGAATGTGTAATGGTAATCACCCTTAGGAGTAGCAAAGAGCTTTAAGAAGAAAAGGAATCACAAGCTGAGGAGGAGAATACCAAGAGTTAGATAAAAGCTGAAGGTGAAAGCCACCTTAGAAAAGTTAAGGAATATCAATTTGTCATCGCTTATCCTAATAAAGTGAATAAAAACATAATGGATGCACAGTTTGGTAAGTTCCTTGAAATGTTTAATCAACATCAGATTAACTTTCTCAAATTAACTTACTCCTTGTTAAAGCTCTTGTGCAAATGCCACTTCACTTAGAAATTTCGAAGGAGCTACTATCAAATGAGGAAAAGTTAGAGGAGTTGGCAACTATAACACTTTTGAGACGGTCAGGTAACCATCACGTGAGAAGGAAGTCGAAAGCTTCAATTTCTAAGAAAATTTTCATCGTAAGCATTGGCAAGTTCGTCGTGGCAAACTAAATGTTTCGCCGTGGTGAAATTAGGAAATGTTTCTAAAGATCTCTTAGGAAAAGTTTGCTGCAGCCAATGTCTGACTTCGTCGCGGCGAAGTTCCGAGGTCGAGGTAAAAACACCTTTCGGGAAAGGTTCCCCGCGATTGAGTCTAGCTTCGCCACGGTGAAACCTTCAAATCCGCTACCCTAACCCAATATGTCAACACTAATTTACAGATACATTTCATAAACCAATAACAACTCAACTGAAAGATAAATATGAGCATATACAAAAGAAACTTCTTCAATTCTTGATCTTATTACTAAATCAAAATAGAGTTTGAACATAACATTAGTTACTATCAACAATCCACATCAATAACTTAATACAAAATACAGATGGACACTTATGTTTGATATGCTTATAAAGCTACCCAAAAATAGTCATCAAACTAACTTAATTACTAGATTTAGCTATCTTGGAGTTGCCAGTGTTTTGCAAGGAATCAACAACCGTCTTGTTTTGCACTTCAGGAGTGAAATAATGGGTTAAGCTACACAGTTCAGTAGCTAACATATTTATAGCCATTGATAACGAGCCATACAAAAATTCAAGCACACACACACACACATAGATATATATATATACACACACACACACACACACACACACATGTATTCTCATGTACCTTGAAAGATGCTATGACATTTTTCATAATCGAAAAAGAGGAAAAAGCATAAAATGCATGAAAGTATGAACATATGATGAAATGAATTGAGCATAAGAATTTGTCTGTCTCGTCATGTGCACATTGATCTTAATCCTTCTCCTGGCTGCCCGCTTATGGCATATGAGATCCTAAGAAACGGACTCATTTTTTTTATGGTGTAAACTTTGATTTCTCTATTTCGACCCATGGGACTCTTAAGTCATTTGTTTGTGCATTCCATTTGATTTGTTAAGCATGATATGCATTTGAGGGAATTGTGTTTGATGGTTAATTATACATGTTATGTGTTATATGATAACTTCCTTATCATATAACACAATGGCCATATTCATTGAATGGATATGGCCATGGTGGTCAAGTTAAAATTGTTTTAATGGCTTAGAGGTGATTAAACATGATTAATAGACTTATTGGACACTTAGAAAGCTTAATTTAAAAAGTTGATGTACATAAGGGACTTAAATGTAATTTTCAATTCTTAGCGGACCCAAATGTAATTTTATAAAGTTAAGGGGCTTTGTTATAATTTGCAAAAGTTTGAGGACCAAAATGAAAACAAAAGGTTTGGTTATTCTTAAATTTTGGGCTTAATTGCAAATTTAGGAAAGTTTGGAGGGTATAATGGTAATTTATATAAGCTAAGCGCAAAAGGGTAAACTCGCTATATTTGGTCAAAGAAGAGTCAAATTCTAGACCCTTCTCCTTGTTATGGCCATGCACCCCCCATTAAACATTAAGAACACTTAGTTTTAATTAAAAAGAAAGGAGAAGAAAGAAGAAAAGAGGAGGAAGAGAGCAAACATTAGGCTAACAGCAAATTCCACCATCCTTTCGATTCTTCAACCCAAACCAAGGTGTTCTAAGGTAATTTGGGGTCAAGGAACTCAAATCTATCATTAGAGTTGAGAAATTCTCAAAGGATTGGAAGATATTAGAAAAGAAAAGTTTAGGTAAATTTTGTCTCATCTCTCTCTATGTTATGATTTTGAGTTTGGTATTAAGATATGTTGTTCTCCATGCTTTATTATGCATGAAACATGGTTTATATGAATGAAAAGAGTATCTCTTTGGGAAAAGTTGGTGAAATTGTGAATATCTTTTGAAATTGATGGTTTAAATGGACTCTATGATGTTAATCATGTATGTATAATGTGAATTGATGATGAAAAATGAGGAATAAGTGCATTAGAAAGAGGCTTTCAAGTTTATGCCATTAGGTGTTTGATAAAATGCCTAAGTGAACTTGGCCTACGATTTAAGGAATTTGATGGTGTTCATTGGAAAGAAACTTTCATGTTTACTTATAGTAAAATTGAATTATTACTTTGATTGATGAGTAGTGGCCTAATGTGCTTGGATTAAAATGTGCTCAATTATGCTTTGAAATGTGTAGGCATTGGACCAAGACAAAAAATGCAAAAGAAAGCTTATGTTAATAAGAAGGGAATTAACTATGTTAGAAGCTTAATGGTCGAATCCTATAGCTAATGTGTTTTTATACATTTGTATATTGGGTATAAACATGAGATATATGTTTGAGTAGTAAATATATTGCATTTGTATGTATAAAGGCTCGGGATCTATGAATCAAGGAGCTCGCATCGAGAATTGTTGAAATCAAAGGAGTGTAAACCTTCTTACGAGGTGAGTTGGGGAAAACATATCTCTAAAATGGGATTAGGACATCCTAAGACATGCATGATGACTTGTATGTGAATTTTGAACCTAGGCAATGCATAGTAGAATTGATTTTCAAATAAATGCTAGTATACTTATGTATTTAATAAATGAATATGTTTTGAATAACTCTTTTCACTTGGAGTGAAACCAATGTTTTGATTTCATATTTTGAGGAAAGATATTATTTTCAATAATTGAAGTGCAAAGGACAATGTTTGATTTTCTTACTACAATTTTGAATAACTTTTTACTTAAAGTGCAAAAGATAACTTTGAATGCATGAAAAAGTTTGAAACTTACATATGCATAACCGAGTCACATGTACTGCATATGTGTATCATCTTTTGGCTTAGAGCCTTAGCACAATTCCATTTTATCGGTTGTACCGATAAATAAAAGCATGGTGCCTTACTTGATTATAGTATTCAATATTTGTATATGATTTTTTATGATTGGTGAGGAAAAGATTGGCCGATCATGTGCTGAGCACAACAGATTAAGCGAACCCTGTACCCTTGACGTTGGTAGATAAAAGTTGAGTCCTTGTAATGACACCATTCCACAGGACTCGCAGGTGATTGCACACCTAGATTTCTGGTCACCAATGCGGTCATCTACTGGGGTTATGATGCTCTTATCGACCGTAGTCTAGACTCAACACAGATGGAAGTGAAGCCAACATCAAGATCGATGGGTGTGCACAGTTTGACCGACTAGTGGTGACACACATAACTGTTTTGGCCTATTTTGAGATTTGATTTCCTGACGAGATTTAATTTTTATACATGATGCTTTTCTGCTTTTGGTGTACTAGAACATAAACCTATGTTCACTGAAAGAGTGATTAATAGGTTAGGCATATGTGGTTCCTAACCAGTATAGCATTAGTCATATACTAGGTCTATGCATTTCTATGTCATGCATACTCACTTCATAGGTAGATAGGTGTAGTTTAGATGTGTAAAGCCATTCTTAGGTTATTTAGACCGTTTTGGTGTGTACCGAGTTCTATTTGCAATATATGTTTCTTTCTGCTCATAGAGTACATAATGTACTCACCCCCTCCACTTCCTAACCATGCAGGTTAATTTGGTGAGTTTAAAGTTCTAAGTGGATCATGCGGTCTTTTGACATTTTCAGGATATTACTGCACGTGGGTACTCTCTATTTTGTTTCTTTTGTTGTATAGTGGCTCATGAATATGTCGACATGTTTTGATGATAATGTTATTATGCTTTATAATTTTGTAAAATTAATAGTTGTCTATCTTGTGGTTTGCAAATGGCTTTACGTGTATCAATATTTTGTACTGTTGTTAAGGTTGCTCTTGGGAGGACTTCAAAGTCCAACAGTTGTGATACAATTTTACTGTGATTATAGAAGTGTGCTTGAAATTGGTTTATAGGTGTTTTTTTTTTGGATTTTCAAATTACAGTCTTTATGCTGCCGAAATGTTTTTAAAGATGTCTAGTTAGGCTTGCATAGTCAGGTTAAGGGTACCGTGAGTATCCTTAGCCCAGGTATACAATAGTTGTCATGTGTCCGATGTGGTTTGAGCCGTGACAATTTTTATAGTGTAATAAGATTGCTACTAATAGGGCACTCAAAAAAGCTGAGGTTTAGCCATCTTCCTCAAACCAATGTACATTTAAGTTAATCAATTGTTTTCAATACAAATCCTTTCTTTTAATCCATACATACATACACAATAGGAACAAAAATTGAAATAATAAGATAATGTTCAACGCTTATTTCCATCATCCTTTTCATCTTTTTCTTTTTTGGATTAGGTTAGGGAAAACACAAACATAAGTTTATGTTCCTAGTTCATTATCCACTTTAAGAAAACCATGAACGTATGCAATTTTATTGGTTTAATTGTACCAAATGATCTTTTAAGGTTGTACTCCTCTTAAAGTTGAGAAGGGGAAGAAAAATAAGAACACGACAGAGAAATGGAGTGATTAAATGAAAATAAAGACTCATATTTGTTTAAATTTTCACTTACTTCAATCTTATAATAATGCCATACCATAATGGCTGAAAGAAGCTTTGAAATTCTTTCTCATTCAATATTTTACTTAACTCTTTATATCCTACTTTTGCCTTACTAAGGTTTAGTTAGAGCCAAACTGATAAATACTTATTTGACTATATTTATACACCTATATTTAAAGTGTTTTGCTTGATATTTAATAGTTTTACAATATTTTTGGTACTTAATTTGCTTTAAGTGTGTTTATAGGTAGTAATTGCCTTCTTGGATTAAAAGGAGAAGAACTAAAATGAAATTGTGGCATGGATCAAAGATTTGAAGCAACTTCAAGATACACGACCTTGTACAGTGACTATGTAAATCTATGTAAACATGTGAAGAATTTAAGAACATTTGTTTCGATTATGTAGAATTACACGTCGTGTATGTTATGCTTGTAAGTCTCTGTGCCTATTAAAAATTGCAAATTTAGGTATTTTTGGGGATACATAGTCACTCACATGCCTATATATATTGATTATGTATGTCTCATACATAGTCACAAATTTAGGTATTTTTTTAGATACACAGTCACTGACACGTCATTTTATAGTAATAATCAGGCAAAACAAGAGGGGGCTGAGTTTAAAAGGAATTTTGACTCATAAAGAACATAGATAGGTGACAATTCTGATCAAAGGATGATGAAAACACAAAGAATACGTCAAAAGGTCTAGTAGATAACAACATCTAATCCAACTTGCAAGAAGATCCATCAGAAGAAAAAGGGAGATTTAGAATTATGATTTCTTTTTTTATAATTGTTCTTCTATATATTTATCTTTGATTTTGTTTTCTATAAGTAGGAACTAAATTTGTTTTGTTCCTAGGTGTGATGAATACTAAGTTTTGATAACAATATGATTTGATCTTTTATTTAATGCAATTTTAGTGATTAGTTTATTGTGAGTCAATTGTGCATTTTATTCTTATTCTAATACCTTCAAAAAATTATTTTATGATTTAATTTCATATAATTGAGATTGAGAAATTCTTTAATATGAATAGATTTACTATAATTGGAAGGATTTGCATACAAACCTAGAGATAAGTCAACCTAAATTTTCTAGATTAGGGTCAAACATAATAATGAAAGTCATAAATCAATAATGCAATCTTAGGGGTTTTAACTAGAAAGATTTTTGTTAATCAACTAATGGATTAGTAGTTAATAGTTTTGAGAAAGATATTAACATAAGATAGAAATTTTCACGATCCAATAATCAATAATATAATTGCATGATAAAAGGTTAATAATTAAGAATTCTTAGGTGGATTCTTCACTTAGGTTATATTTATTTGATATAAACTTTTTCAAGTATTTTCCTCTATCTTAAGTGGTATTGTTTTAATCTTAGTTTATTTGTTTGGTTTAATTTTTTAGTTAAGTCCACAATCTAAATCAACAGTTAGATAATAGAAATAAGATAATTACTAGTAATTATAGTCCTCATGGAATCGACTCATGCTTGCCTGTGCTAGCTACTGCTATGTCGTGCACTTGAAATTTTTAACATTAATAAAATCTTATAAGTATAGAAAGTTTTAGTCAAGTTTTTGACGTTGTTTCTAGGGACTAGTAATATTAGGAAAGCCTAGCTTTTATTAATCTAACTATTATTTTTGTTTTTATTTTATTTTATTTTCTTTTTGACTTATTCATTTTTTTATCTTTTGAATTTCTCTACTTTGACTCTAAGTTTGTGGCTTACTGTTAGGATTTGAGATTCATCGCTATAGCCACAACCCACAATAGAAGGATGGAGCGAACAATATTTTCATGGGAATATGATGTTCATTACCTATGGCAATGTACAATTTTGGAAAGAAAGGTATGGTGACATATTTTTGGAGCTCAATCGATATCCATGCTATATTGTAACATTTATGGGAGTAACCATTACAATTATGAATATCAAGCACCAAATTATATATAAGAGCAACTAAGCATACAAAACCAAACTCACAATGCACCTTATGAGAATAATTACGATTCAGAGTGGAGCAACCCTTACGCTTATGGATGGATTGATTATGCTTCAAATGAATATATACAAAAACAGTGATAGGTGTAGTTTATACTATGTTTTGATAAGTGTTTTAGTATGTTTATAAGTGTTTATTAGATGATTGTCACATGTATAGACTTAGAATCGTGTTAATGTGAGTGTTTGTTTATACTATAAGTGTTTGTGTTGATTAGAGCATGTTTTCAATCTTAATTTTATGTTTCTTGAGGTGTTTGATGTGTTTATTAGTGCTAGAAATTAGATAAGCGAAGAACAAGGAAGTTGGACGTGCATGGAGTTGTATTGGTAGGGTCATGATTGCAACTCCTATGTCAAGATGGTGATAGGAGATTTTTTTATAGTCACAATTATGACTCCCATGTCGCGACCATGATAGAGAGAAAATTTACAAAGTCGCGATCATGACAAAGGCTTCCTAAGCATGACTTTTTCCATCTGTTTTAGGGTCCAGGGGACCGATTAAAAGGTGAAAATCCTAGTTACACCCCTAAGACATTATTTAAGAACATTAAAAAAATGAAAAGGCAACATACAACACACCAAAGTGGATCAAACGTGGGAGATCAAGAAAAACATCTAGGAATTCCAGCTTTCTAGATCAAGCTTCAAACAGAGTTTTTCTTCTTTTCCTTTTATTATTTTCATCAAAATTTTGATGTGTAAACTGAATTCCAAGTTGTTTATTTTGTTCTTGAGTTTCTAAATTCTAATAAGGTTTAATTCTGAATTTATTTTATGTCTTTGATTATTATTGATTCAATATATATTCTAGTGTTGTGATAATTATGCATGGTCATGCTTTGACAACAAATTGAGAGAGTGAGTCAAAAGTAATCATATTAGGTTATGCAACAAGGGCTGGAAATTTAATAAGTCCTGCAATTATCATAATAATAATCATTTGAAGAGAGATTTTGTGTAAAATGAATCATCCAATAGATAACTTCATATATAATTGAAAACGTTATGAAAGTTTTGTGAATCGAGAGATTACAATTGTGGAATTTTCAGATTAAATTAGGGTTAATTGATTAGGCCTTAAGAAAGAGTAATTAATACTTTAGGAAATCTAGGATTGACACATAATTGATTCAACAATAGTTAAGGAAACAAAATAAGGAAAGAATAAATCCTAAGCATTTAACCTTAATCAACCCCTAATCTTATTGGTCGCTCACCTATAAGTTATTTACTTGTTTTGTTTTATTATTTGTTTTAATTTATGTTATTTAATTTTATTCAAATCAATTTAGTGTTATCTTAGACAAAGTTAGGTTTAAATTGTTAGTTATTGCATAATCCTTATAGGAACAATATCTTTTGATACCATAATATACGATTTGTATACTTACGGGCATTGAGAGTTTTATTAGATATCAAACTTGCTTAACAAACAGTAGCAAGAAGAGTAACTTATAGATACAATAATAAAATACCTTGCTAAAAGTGCAGCTAGCCAATGTGAATTTGAAGAAAGATTTTCTTCACTTGAATACATTGAGCATAATATAGCATATTATTTGAGCTTGTTAATGGCTCATAAAGAAGAAGAGATGAAGGTTTATTTCATGAATGCATTCCAAAAATACAAGGGGGTAACTACTACTTTACAAGAGAAGGACAAACAAGTGATAGAGGAAGTAAAGGAGGAGGAGGAGGAGGAAGAAGAAGAAGAAGAAGAAGAAGAGGAAAGCTATGTTAAAGAAGAGGAAGTAGAGAAGTGGGAAAAGATGGTTAAAAAAGAAGAAGAGGAGGAAGCCTTTGTCTAAGAAGAGAAAGTAGAAGAGTGAACAAAGGAGATTGAGGAAGAACAAGAGGAGGAGACAGACAAGGAAACTACTAATGAATCATTGGTAGTGACCTAGAGTATGGATTGTACCCACTTCATACTAGACAAACAGTTTGAGTCAATTGAAAATTCAAGGAGTTATATTATTCCTTGTTTTATTAATAGTTTGCTATTGAAAAGAGCATTAATAGAGTCTATTGGAGTTATTAGTTTGATACATTATGTCATTATTATCTTTCAATAAATTGCTTATTCATAGGCTACGAAACTGCTATATGGAGAAACAGAGGGAAGCAAGCCACTAATTATAAAATTAGGTTGACAGAAAATATGCAAGGTATGTTTAGTTAATGACATTAAACAAGCACTACTTAGGAGACAACCCAAGACTTAGGATAGGTTTCATTTTCATTTTGTTTCCAGTTTTTGTGTTAGCATAGGACTTTATTCTATTTCATTTTATGTTATTTTGATTTATGTGTTTCTTAGTTATTTTCATTAATTTTGTTTTCTTTTATCTTTTTATCCCTTTTGTTTATATTTTACAAGGGCAATTATATCTCATATTAGATGGAACCTCATCAAAATCAGAAATCTAAAATTCTTATTAATCAGGGAAATACCAATTTCTTATCCTTTCATCCTTTTCATTCATATGTACTTATATTATGCACATTGGGGACAATATACAATTTTATATATGGGGAAGGGGATTATAGATTTCTTAATCTTATTATAATCTTTGTTATTACATTTTATTCAGTGATATCCTGAATTAGTTAAAATCGGTCCAAAAATATTTGAAATCGTTATTGATTATTGAATTGAATTGGTATTGCAAAAGGATGAAAGTTAGCTTACACTTGCTTTTTTAAGTAATATTTTTAGTAGTCATTGAAACAATTAATTTGAATAAAAATTGAAAATGATTCACACATAAGACTTTTTAGTGAGTTTTTGAGCTTAAGGTTAAACACATAAATATTCAATCTCTTTTATTCTTTCACGTATGTTATCATGTATCGTTAGATAATTCTATAACTTGCTTTTATTATGCATATTGAGACCACATATGGTAAATCAGAAGCATTGAAATGATTAAGGCACCTAAATTTAGCATTTGTTTGACCTATTTTCTTTATAATTATCCTACCATATTTTATGCTTAGGAGTAACCAATTTTGAGCCTTAGTCTTTTTCATTGATTATAATCCCATTATTAAACTCTACGTTGTCTTTCTTGAAGCCTTTTTACTATTTTGAATTTTGAAAGTTATTTATATTTAATTGACTATTTGAAACTTGAAATTTGAAAAGATTTAATATTTCTTTAACTATTAGTACATGATGAATGCTCAAAAAGATAAAAAAAATTATGTTGCAAGCATAATAAGTGAAAAAAAAGCGTTAAAGTTATAGTACCAATGGACTTATAGCGGGAAGGACCTTTATTATGAAGAACTAAGTTTCTTGAAACTTTGTTATTGTAAACTTCTTTTAATTTTATTACCATTTATATTATCTCAATTATACCTTGCCTAAGCTCCATTAAAACCTTGCAACAAGACCTTTTGATTTTTGTTTCTAGTTTGCATATAACTAGTGGAGGTATGATAATATTGCAAGCTTATGGTTAAGAGTTGAGTAGTTAAACTATTCCTTAGCAGTTCTCGAATCAGTGATCAGTTTCCATTCTCTTTTAGCACCTTCACGTTGGCTTTCATAGGAAAATTAGAGAGAGCTGCCCTTACTTGTTGTTCTAATTAAACAATTCGATCATGATTTGCTTAATAATTATCAACCAAGATTAGACGAAAATCAAGATCACAACAGTTTCACTCTAGCTTCAAGTTTAAATTCAGGTTTAGGTTTAGTTTTTTCTTCTAAGACTGGTGTGAAACCCTCAGCTGCAAAATTCATGAAAGAAAAAAAGGTTAAAACTTTTTATATTATGAAAAAGTTGGGCAAATATTTGATAGCAGATTGTACGACCGAAATTAAAGAAGTGAAGTTCGATGTATTGATGTGATGGAATAACCATGGAAGTGATTTTATGATTATGTAAGCAATTGCTAGAAATCTCTTAGGCTATGTTTGGTTAAATATAAAGTTTTTAATGGAATGGAATAGAATAGAATGGAATGGAATGATTTATAATAGAAAGGAACGTAAATGGATGTAATATTAGAAAATTGATGTTTGGGAGGGATGGAAGGGTTCATAAGGCAATAAAGTGAAATATTGTTTGGATGAAGGGTTTATAATGTAATATATTGTAAAGTTATTTATCATTTTACATTCCATCCTAAACTCCCAAATCGGAGATTTTTCATTTTTACTGTTTAGGATAGAATGAGATATAATATGAAACCCTCCTATTCCATCTCATTCCATTATAAAACTTCATCCCAAATGATTGAATAATATTACATTCCATTCCATTTCATTATAAAACCCTCAATCAAACAAAGCCTTTGCAGTTCCAACTTTATTTTTTCTTTAAAGTCTGCTTTTAGTACTGTTGGTTGGATAATTAGTTCTCATCATGCTGGACTTTAACCTAGTATTGAGGAAGCCCTTATATGTGGCCTAAGTTTATAAAATGATGAAGATATTGAGGGTAAACTCTATTTTTCATGCTATATCAAATTTGTTTTATATTCTTTATTATCTTATCTTATATTGTCTTTTTATATTAATATAGGGACTAATACAAGGAAGATTAGTCATTCAACTGAATTTAAAAAAAAAATTCGATGAAGAAGCTATAATTAATTGTTGATTATTATGTGTCTTATATTCATTTAATGCAATTATTGCATCATTACGTATAATTTACATAATAATGTTTCTATGTAGATTAAATAGTGTGAACTATTGACAATCATGATTATAACAATTGCTTTCCTCTTTGCTCAACTGTGGGGTTTGTTATCTTTAATTTTTATTTCTTAATTTACTTATTTTTCATGTTATTGCTTTAGTTTTTTATAACTGAATATATCATTATTTACTTGTGAGGTTTTAATGCAGGTTCTAAACTATTATGTCTGCCTGTTTACTTCAATCTCTACTCTTCACTCTCCAACTATAATTGATAATTTCATTTAGATTTTTTTCTAAATTGTATCATTAAATAATTTGGATAATATTCGTACAATGATACTCTTTTGCTTTAATAATAAATTATTTTTCCTAATATTATTGCTTTATTTGTTATACAAGTATACTAAAAAATTTATAGTATTCATCATATGTATGCTTAAATTGTATTACTAGTAATTAAAAAAAATTGAACTCCAAACTACTATTAAACCTAACATACATATAGTTTTTTTAATCATTTATATAGATTCTTCCATTAATTATCTTTTATATTATAAATAGTTTCAATTGTGTTTATGTATTAATATTAGATGAAGTGAACATGGTACATCCTTATAAAAATGTGCAATATCTGTTTCATTCATCTAAGTCTCGTTATTATCAAAATAACAAAAAATAATCTCATAATCATCGTAAGCCACTATATAAGTACTTATAACATATTCATGATTCTCACGAATCATTCTTACACTAAAAGAGAATTTCATAAAGTAATTTATTTCTTAAGTCTATTCGAACTAAAACTCACATTTAAAAAAGACTTACAAGTGCACATACGCCATATTTTTATATGCCTTTCTCATAATACTTTTAGTTTTCATATGTGAGATGTAACTTTGATGGTTATTTTGGGCATATCCATATAAAATTCTCATTGAATAATATTTGTTAAATAGACTCAAGGAATATGGATAGTATAAGTTATACAGCCTTTTCGTCTCCTCAAGGTCAATATGAATGGTTAGTAATGCCTTTTGGATTAAAAAATGATCCTCAAATATTTCAGAGGAAAATGGATAATATTTTTAAGGAATACAACTTTATATTTGTTTACATTAATGATATACTAATTGCATCCAATGATATTAATATTCATTTAAAACAGCTAGATAAATTTACTGATATCTGTATAAAACATGGTATAGGATTATCTAAGAAAAAATAAAAAATACTACAAGATAAAGTAGAATTTTTAGGAATGCAGATAGATGGAAAAGGAATAGAATTGCAAAATCATATATTAGAAAAGATTTCTAAATTTCCAGATAGACTAGTTGATAAAAAACAAGTACAAAGCTTCTTTTAACATATGCTTCAGATTTTATAAAAGACTTAGCAAAATTACGAAAACCTTTTCAAGATTTACTTAAAAAAGATAAGATATTTAGTTTTACTCTAGAATTAGAAAATCAAGTAAAAAAGATAAAAGAATTATGTAGTCAGTTACCGAAATTATACTTACCTAGTGAAACAGATGATTTAATAGTTGAAACGGATGCCTCTGAAAATTATTGGAGTGGTGTATTAAAGAAAATAGATTATAATAATAATAAAGAAAAGGTAGGAGAAAGTCTTTGCAGATATTGTTCTGGAAGTTTTACTAATGCCGAAAGTAGATATCATATAAATGAAAAACAATTACTTGTTGTAATTAAGAGCTTTAAAAAATTCTATTATTTCTTACTCCCAAAAAGATTTTTGTTAAGGACAGATAATACTTAGGTTAAAGCTTTTATTAGAAATAATCTCCCGAGTAGATCTGAATATAAAAGATTAATTAGATGGCAAATTTTACTTTCTGAATGTAATTTTGATATTGAAATAATTAAATTTGACAAAAATATTTTAGCAGATTTCCTCACCAGAGATGGAAGGCCATCAACTTCAGATATTGGAAGAGATTCTTAAATTGGATATTTAATTACGACATGTTAAGGATAATCTCTCTGTCTTTATTGATATTGCAAATCTTCTTGGATTATCTCGAGAAGTTGCTAGCCTTTTAGAAAGAGGCAGCTAGCTCATGCAGATGAATATCGAAAATTTTGAAGATATTAGCCTCAGGCTAACAGAATACGTTGCTGGATCATGCAGCCCAAGAACTGATACTCCTAAAAGTAAAGAAACTCCAAAAGAGATATTTCTAAAACAGGCAAAGTAGAATTACGGCCCAATACTGCTGTTGGTCCGTCATCCACACCACAGATACTAAAGGAGATAAACACAATTTCTCCAGAAGTAGAAAAACAGCAAACGATTATGAGAAATTTATTTCAACTCTCCAATAATGAAAATCGATATATTGATTTCTCTGGGATCTACCCAAGAATCAATTATTTACAGGAATCAGATCCTCAGGAAATTCGATATTGGTATGA
>JAOSBN010000177.1:12480340-12513030 GCA_027563595.1 Erythroxylum suave
TTAGGTTAAAATATACTATCCTTGATTACATATGAGCTTACATGAACATTTCAAAATCCTTCGTGCTAGTATTTGCTGACATGGATGTACCTCTCTTTATTATAATATATTCACTTTATCCTTAACAAATTGTGTACGGCATGGAGAGCATCCGCCAAGAAAAGATGTCTCGTTTAGAATGGAATTTACCTTCTGCTGAATTAACTGCTTCCATTTGGGAAGATTTTCTTGTAGTCAAGGTGACAGTCGCCTCTATTGAGCAGCAATCCAATACACAATCTCGTTTGACTTATTCAGAGAGGTAATATAATCCAAGCATTGGAAACTAACTAGCTACATTGTATGAAACTGGATTGACTGAACCAATAATATCACATATTACTTTCTTTTTAAACACCATCCTCCAAATTATGAAATTGAATACCATCCTGTTAGCTAATTAATTTATACTTTGCAAGGTAGCAAACTGAATAATTAATTTGCAACTAGATAGTTTCACAATTCATCTCCCAACTAAGAATTGAATCTAGTGAAGAGGTTCATTGAATTTGATAAACTTGGACATAATTTTGGATCAATGAAATCTGTGCCAGTAAGTTCTATGTTCATGTCCCCGCAAATCAGCAACTTTATCTTTCGTAGAGATGGTATGGGACCAGACATATAGTATATTGCTGTTGCAATAACTCAATTTGCTTTTAGTAAATGGAACTAATCGATAGGGCACTTCAGTCCGAAATAGTTTTATATGGAATCCATCAAGCAAGTATTGTACCATAGTACAATGTTACCTTTTACATGACAAGTTTTTATCATTTCGAAACTGTTCGTATACAAGTTCTCCTGTACACTTTTGAAGGACGAAGCTGAAGTCTTCTGCTTTTAAGGAAACGTGAAATCTCCCACGAGCCACATTTGAGAATATATTTAAACTTGTCGGCAGTGGGTATCTATACCTGTTCTTTTGTTTATAGACTAGTTAGGGACCACAATTTAGGAGGCATGAAAAGGATTTAACGACCAGTGGTAGTGGTGAGGGGCATTGCGTAAACCTTGGCTTTTACAAATCCTTTTCACGATACATATAGCAGAATCATGTTGCGGGTCTCCAAATTCCAGTATCAACAGTGGCCTTAACACACACATGAGATCTTGTCCGATGTGCCTTTGAAGTTACGTTTTAAACTGTTTTTGTACTGTGTGCTTTAAGTACCGATGACAATGTAGTCACTGATTGAACAGCTTTTAGACATGTTAGTACAATGATGTTTTGATTCTATATAAGGTAATGATCAATTTTGTTACCTTTACCCTTTTTTAGGCTACATTTAGCGAGACCTCTCGCTTCCAAGAATTGTGTTCAGGAGAGGTGTAACTTTGGTGCACTTGAATTGTAATAAGAAACATATATAACCATATTTATAATGGTAGAAATACTTTAAAATTTTTACTTGATGTATTAACTCTTAATATAACATTGTTTCATGGTATCACAAATTTAACAGTAACTTGGTATACCTTAATTTACACATGAAAAGAGTTGCATTAATCTACACAGGGTAACTAGTGCCAATGTTGGTAAATAATTATTGCCTATATCCTACTCCAGTAAATAGAAAGGAATACATAAAAAGGGATGTTATCATATTTGATGTTGAATATTCCACTTATGAAGAGATTAAAGTTTAAAGAAGTTACATTCATGAAATTATTCAAACATAAGTAGAGTTACTATATCACAGAATGCTTACGACAACAATCACAGCTGAAACATCAGAATCCTGAATCTACTATCATATTTATAATGCAATCAAAACCGTGAAATCCTTCCGAGACAATTCGTGACATTCATGTTAACTAATTTGTGCAAAAATTCCTTAAAACTGTTAACAACGTAGGTTACAGGCTCACAATTGAACAAATTGGAGAACGGCCCTTTTTTTTCAGTAAAAGGATTCAACAGGGAGTGACACTGATAGGCTATGCCCATGGGTAAGTCCAACTCACAAAGCCCATGGGTTTTTTCAATCAGGATTGTTTCAATTTGAGAGTGACACTGATAGGCTATGCCCATGGGTAAGTCCAACTCACAAGGGGCCGAATATAATGTTCAATTTTACCATCAAGGCCCTTGCTCTCACTAGCCTAAGTAAGCTGCAGTGGGGATATAGGAAACATTTGTTCGTCGATGGTGCTTTATTGGGCATAGTCTAAATAAAAAACATGGTTGTTGTCTTAAGAGAAAAATGTATAATCCCACGTTGCCACTCTGTTTGTAGCCGAGCGGTTGAAGTAGGAAATTCATTTTTCTTACTCAATTTGGTTTCAAAATCATGTCGCTTGTTAAAGGATGTACATGCGCAAAAATGCCTGAATAAACTATGCCTTAAAATTGGGCGTCGCATGGAGCTTCTTGGATCGCCCACTTGACATAGTGACTAGACGCTGGAAATCTGCGCTAATGTTCAAGTCAGACATTTTCTCCATAACTTCACCCTAATCCTCATGGCAATCATTACGGATAAATCGGGGACCTTCAGTTCAGTAACTGCTGCTGCTTTTATAGTTTTGTAATAAAATTATTAAGCAACTAAATACCCATAAGACAACGTGAAAAAATGCGGCCATGAATGCAAGTAAAGCACAATCACACCCAAAATGGGATCATAAAACTCGTATTGAAGTGGGTTCGCAGGAGTGCGTATTGTACCTCGAGCATAGTCACGAACTTTTATGTGAAACTTGAATGCATTTGCAAAGCACCAATATGTTAGCACCTAGCTATATTTTGAGATCTTGGATGATGTGGTAGACAAGATTACAGTAGATAGTTATCAACACTAAAAGATGAAGATCATGCGAGAGACTCATCTAAAGATAGTGAAGATCTTCGTAGATAAGGATGTATCAATCCTAGTTAAATATATCTCTTATCTTGTTAATAGTTATGTAAATAAATCGTATCAGATAGAGTTCTATTTAGATATGGATGTTATCTTATTGAATAATGTGATTTAATCTGATTAAAATAAGATGTGATCTAGTTTGTTCAGTTCAATTAGGATTCTGAATTGTAAATTAGAAGAGCCTATAAATAGCTCATTAGAGCCTTGCTCTATACATGAGATAGAGAAGAGATAGGGAGTGTTGTCACAACATTTTAAAATGAGGAAAAAAATAAAGAGAAGGCAAAGAGGGTTAGATTCTCATCCTTATTTGATTGTTTTTGGGATTGATAGGAGAGTTTGTTGATTGTAATATCAACTTTGATTTCAATCCTGAAACTTTGTGAGACAACTTGTTGATGTGGAGGGGTGAGAGATCGACTTTTTTTGTAAATCCTTATTGAGTTTAGTGGATTTATTTGTTGGATTGTCCTGTGATTTTTCCTCTACATTGGAGAATTTTACACGTTAAATCTTGATGTTTGTTTCATCGATTAGTTTCTTATTCTCATATTGTTCTGTTGTTGCAATTTGAAAAGTTATTTCTTATTATTGATATTTGGTTGACTTTTTAGAGAGTTATGTTATTTTTTTCCTAATAAGTGGTATCAAAACCATTATAATAGAAGATGGAAGCAGCTCTATGGTCAAGTTAACACCATCAAACTACTAGATTTGGAGGCCTATGATAGAGGATCTTCTGTATTGCAAGGATCTCTTTGATCCCATTGATGTGGACAAAGGTGTGAAGGATGATGTTCCTTCAAAACTAGAAAAGATGTTAGACAAAGAATAGGAAAAGATAAAGCGGAAAACTTTAGGCATTATAAGACAATGGATTGATGTTAGCATATTCAACCATGTGTCCCAAGAAATAGATATCAGGGTTTAAAAAAATGTCAGATACTTACTGACCTTAAGAGATGTATGACACATCCCCGATCTAAGTTGAACCTGTTATTAACGAATATGTTACATCAAAAAGGATTTAAGCACATTTTTGGGGATAGGAAGTGGAAATTGTCTAGAGGTGCAATAACGATAGCCCAAGGAGATTTTTGTTGCTCATTGCATAAAACGCACTTTAAGGTGTGTGGTGGTGGAGAACTATATAGAACCGAAGAGGAATCTTCACCAAATCTATGGCATCGACAATTGGGACAGATGAGTGAGAAGGGATTAAAGTTGCTATCTAAAAAATCCCTTATACTAGTTAAGAACTCACAACTGCTTAATCCTTGCAATCATTGTTTGAGTAAAAGGCAGCATAAAGTCTCTTTTAAGAAAAGATTTGCAAGGAAGTCAGAGTTATTGGAGTTGATGCATTAAGATATCTATGACCCTATTGAGGATAATGAGCAGGGGGACCAATGGGATACAAAAGTTGATGAAATGTAGTTTCGAAAGTCGACAAAAAAGAAAAGACTTTATAAAAGGTATCCAAGTTTTGAGTACTTATTACTTACTGTTGAGGGGGAGCCTAAGGATGTGGAAGATGTTGCATTTTATGAAGACGTCAGATATCATTTGTTGAGGTCCATGATAGAAGAGCAACAATTAATGTTGAAGAAGATTTATACGGATTTGAATGTTGCTTATATGTTAACTAAATTGGTACCCATAAATAAGCATGAGATTTATAGTAGACTTACTGAGATGAATCTCAAGTAGATGATGGAGAATTACTTGTCTTCCCATATTTAGGTTAAAGGGGGAGATTGTTGAATATCCAACCCCATTTTTGGATCTTAGATGATGTAGCGAATAAGATTACAGTAGATAGACATCAACTCTAACAAATAAAGATCATGTGGGAGGATCATCTGAAGATACTTCACTTTGTGGATAGGGATGTATCATTAATTCCTAATTAAATATAATCTTTTATCTTATTAGTAATGATATAGATAAATCCTTTAAGATAGAGTCTTATTTAGATAGGGATGTTATCCTATTGGATAATTTGATATAATCTGATTAGGATAAGATTTGATTTAGTTAGTTCAATTCAATTAGGATTTTGAATTGTAAGTCAAAGGAACCTATAAATAGCTTATTAGAGCCTTACTCTATACATGAGATAGTGAGTGTTGTCACAATGTCCAAAAGTGAGAAAAAATATAGAGAGGGCAAAGGGGATTAGATTTTCATCCTTATTTGATTGTTTTTGGGATTAGTTTGAGGGTTTGTTAATTGTGACATCAACTTTGGTTTCAATTATGAAACTTTGTACGAAAAGTTGTTGTTGTAAGGGTAAGAGATAACTTTTTCTGTATATTCTTATTGATTTTAGTGGCTTTATTTGTCGATCTATCCTGCAGTTTTTTCCTCTACATTGGACGGCTTTTCAAGTTAAATGTTGGTGTTTGTTTCATCATTTAGTTTCTTATTCTTGTATTGTTCTAGTTCTATAATTTGAAGAGTTATTTCTTGGCGTTGATATTTCTTGACGTTGATATTCGGTTGTATTTTTAAAGAGTTGTGTTATTTTTCTCCCAACACAATGAATAGATTTGAAGTCTTTAAAAGACATTTTACATTTGAGTTAATTCATGCATCTACAATGATTTGAACCATTTTATCAAATTATACACATTAATGTTTGTAGACTTTTAATGTTCCATCTTTCAATAGAGGAAAATATTTCATTTCTTATCATTAACTTCTCATGATATGGTTATGTCTATTTACTTAAGGAAAATCTCAAACAATGGATGCCTTTAAACAATGGATGCACTTGAGATATACACAACTAAGGTTGAAATGTAATTAGACAAAAAGGTGAAAATTGTAAGATCTAATAGAGTAGTGAATACTATAGGAAAGTAATGAATCAGAACAATGTCCATATACCTTTCCAAAGTTCCTTGATAGACATGACATATTTACACAGTCTATTATGCTGGCCACATCTTAATAAAATGGTGTGAGAGAAAAGCATAATAGGACATTAATAGATACGGTTAAGAGAATGATAATTAACTCTTCACTAATTAAGTCTATATAAATGTTTGTCATTAAAAATGCTATGTATTTATCAAATAGGGTCCCTAGTAAGATAGTTCCAAAAACATCTTTTGAATCATAGGCTAAAAGTAGACCTAGTTTGAAAAATATGTATGTTTGGGGTTGCCTAATAGAGTCAAGAATCTATAATCAACATGAAAGGAAATTAGATTCTTGAAAGATTAATGGTTACTTTATAGGTTACCCAAAGAAATCTAAAGGATTTAATTTTTATTGCCTAAATCATAGTCCTAGAATTATGGAAACTATACATACCATATTCACTAAGAATGGTAAAGTTAGTGGGAGTAATGAAAGATAAAATATGGATATCAAAAAAGTAAAGGTAAATGTTCCTTTATCCATAAAAGCTTCTTCATCCATAGTCTCTCCTATTATTTTTCTATTAATTAAGGAAAATTTAGATAATATTAAACATTATTTGAATGAAGGATCACACCTACAAGAAACTAACTCATAACCACCTATCATATATGAACCAAAGAAATAAAGTTCGAGAAGATCTCAAGGAAAAAGAGTTAGCTATTTTAAGTGATTAGCTGGTTTATTTATAAGAGTCAAATGATGATATTGGAATTAATAAAGATTTAGATTCATTTTTGTAAGCCATAAAATGAGTAGAGTATGAAAATGGATTAGTGACATGAAAAATGATTTAAAGTTCATGGATGATGATAAAGTTTGGGATTTCATTGAATTGCTAGAAGATTCTAAATGAGTTAGGTGTAAATGACTTCTTAAAACTAAATGCAACTCAAATGGAAAATTTGAACAATATAGGCTTAAAATTATTGCCAAAGGTTATCCTTAGAAAGGAGGTGTCAGCTATAAGAGACATTTTCACTTATGTCAAAGAAAGACTCATTAAAGATTATAATGGCATTAGTGACTTAATAAGATTTATACTACACCAAATGGATATGAAAACAACCCTTTTGATAGGGACCTTAAGGAGGAACTATTTGTGGACCAACTTGATGGTTATAAATGGTGTGCAAACTTAATATGTGGTCTTAAATAAATTTCTCGACAACGGTATCTTAATTTCAATAATATTATAACATCTTTTAGTTTTTAAGAAAAAATTGTTAATTAGTTTATATATCAAAAGATTAATGGTAGTAATTTTGTCTTTTTAATCCTATTAGTTGATGATATCTTACTTTTTTCTAATATTTTGAGCATGTTATATGAGACAAAAGACTAAATCTCTAAAAAATTTGAAATGAAAGATATAGAAGTGTCCTATGTGATGTGAATTGAAAATTTTTGTGGTGGATTTTCTATCTTTGTCCCTCTACTCTTTCTTCTTCACATGTCTGCAAATTATTGTTGTGAAGTTAATTGCTCTTCCCTATAAGGAACAAGAGTTTTGGGTTCTAAGTAAAGGAAAGTCCCAATTTTCTGGTAAAAATAAAGTTGCTATCTTTTTCTGCTTTTTTCTCTTTTGTTTACTTACTCATAATATTGCTCTTTCCTACACACCTACTTTTAATTTCTATTGTAGCAGCACTAATCCATTTAAACTTAATTCTCTTCTTTTTTTAATCTGGGATTTTTAGATTTTTACGATTCTAGTTTTCTTGTACTAGTTTCTGTGAAATATAATTTCGAGATCTTTGAATTTGGTTCTTTAACTTCTATGGTTTTCTTGTTACCTTGTAATTTGGAGGAGTTTTTTTTCTTTTTCTTTTTGTTAAGTTTTCAAGATCTTGATCAGCTATTTCTCTACACAACTTTGGATTTTCTATTAAAAATTTTCTCCTCTCTCTCACTTTCTTAAAAACCAAGCACACTTCTTCACACACCTTCGGATTTTTTATTCAAAATTTTTTCCTCTCTCTCTCACTTTCTTGAAAACCAAGCAAACCCTGTTTACCTAATAGTCTTGTACTACTACCATTACTAGACTCTACTTCCACATTGTACAACATTGATATACTTTACTCTACCTTCCACTTTGTTTTTAGTTTGTCTTCTTTATAACACCCCTTAACTTTCACTTTTTAGTGTTTATGGTATAAAGCTTGTTTGAGATTTTCACTGGGATCCTAATATTCTTTAATATTTTACTTTGTTAAGGTGAGTCATTTTGATTTCTTTCTCATTTCTCTTAAAGAATACGTTATAGTAATTGATTTTTTATGTTTTCATTACTTACTTATCCTCTTATCTGTCTAATTTTTAAAATAGAAATATGTTTTCTTTTCCTTATAAATCCTAAGTATTAGTATCAATTGGTTGCTTTTAGGCTTTATCTTTTTTTAGGTTTCTAATAAAATTTTCAAGCTTTATCATTTGCATTTAATTAGGGCCTTTTTATTTTATGCATGTAACTATGAGAATCCAGCTTTATTCTTCCTTGTTAGTAAATAATTTGGCCAAGAAAATGGTTCCCAAATCTTAAACTTCAAGCTTACGTATTTTTATTGAATATAAGTAGTTCCAATCTATGCTCTACAACTGAATCATAATTCTTTATGAGGTGTTTATGATAACTGCTACTTTACCTATTGATGGGCTAATAATCTTCTCAATTCCACTCTAAAATTATTTTCTTTTTTCTCCTTTGCGAGTTAGTGAGAGTTCTTCAAACCATTGTGCATAAGCTTACGCTAGATTGAGTAAAGTGGTGGTGTTTTTATTTAATTATATAGGTTTGAGACTGTGTTTATTTGTATTGGATATTATTTTATGTGATTGCTTTTTCTATTTCTTTTGAGAGTTATTATTTATTTCCTTTTATTGGCTTTTTAATGCTCCATTTATTATTTCCTTTCTCAAGTAGTCTTACTATCATTTAGGGACTTATTGTGCTTGTCTTGCATGGCTTGTGTTGGGTATTAAGATAAAAGTGGTGGCTTTAACTTTTGATGATAGAGTAAGGGCTACTCCTTTAGTAAGTTTTGAGTTTTGGAGAAGAGAAGCTGTTACAGATTGCAAACAGATTTCTAAAACATCGACACCCTTATAGGCAAGTCATTAGAACTAGTGGAGATTTTATATAAATATAGGATTCATATATCATGCATCCAGGAGAAAAAAGTGGATAGGAGCTAAAGTAAAAAAGATGAATGGATTCAAAGTGTTCAAAGCAATAAAATTGTGTAGGTATCATGGTTATTAAGGAACTTATATTGTGGGGGTAAAGAAGACTAATTATAGGATTTGTTCTTAAAGAATGTGGTAAAAGATGTTGTTTTCAATATGAGTGTGTTTTTACACCCCAAGTAAAGTTGGATGAAATTTTAAGTGTTAGTTCTGGGGAGAGCTAGATAAGGTGATTTAGCTTATTCTCCCTAACAAGAAAGTTATTATAGGAGGAGACAATAATGGCCATATAAGAGTAACCTCGAATGGCTATTCATGGGTTATGGGGGTTTTAGGTATGGAGATAAGAATGATAGCGGGACACTTTTATGAGACTTTGCAGTAGCATTTGAGTTCGTAGTAGCCAACTCATTTTTTAAGAAAAACAAAGAGCAACAACTCATTTTAGGAGTAAAACTACGAAGAATCAAATTGACTACTTTCTTGTAAGGTGGAGTAATCGTCCTAGTTGGAAGGATTACAAGGTGATACCTAACATTTGCTTGCCAACTTAGCATGAATTATTGGTTATTAATCTCATAATTAAGTATTAGTGAAAGAAGGGAAGTATTTAAAGGTGATTTAGAGTTAAATGGTGGAATCTAAAGGGAATACAGTAGAACAACTTAGGGGTAGAGTAATGTCTGGAGAAGAATAGGAACTGGAATGAGATGCTAACCAAATGTGAAAAAAGTCACAACTCTTTTTAAGGAATACAACTAAGGAGATCATGGGAGTTTCTAAAGGGCCTATGGGTAGTAAGATGGAGTCTTAGTGTTGGAATGAAGATGTATAAGAAAGGTGAAGATCAAGAAGTTTGCACATAAAGATCTATTGGATAAAATCACAGATGTAGAGAGGGTAGTCAACAGAGAAAGTTACAAACTAGAAAAGAAAAACACAAAGAAGATAGTCTCAGAAGCCAAAAGTAGATCTTAGAAGAAATTATACCAACGATTGAAAACTAAAGATAGAGAAAGGGATATATTTAAGTTGGTAAGAGATAACAAATGGAAAGTAAGAGACTTTAATCAAGTTTTTTGTATAAAAGATGAAGTAAGGTAGGTGTTCTTTGTTGAAAATAACATCAAGAAAAGATAGCATAAATATTTCCATATCCTTGTTATTGAAGGCAAAGATGAAAACATATATTTGGGTAATCTTAGCACATCTGAGAGGTATCATAACTTCACTTATTGCATGTATATCGCAAAAGAAGAAATTAAAGGATCTTTAAGGGAGATGATAAGTGGAAGGGCAATAGGACCTGATGAGATACCCATAAAGGTATGGAAAAGCCTAAGTGAAAAGGGTCTTAATTGACTATCCAAGCTTTTTTAATATGATCCTCAAGTCTTCCAAATTGTTCGGTTAGTTGAGACTTAATGTTGATTCCTCTATACAAAAACAAAGGAAACATCCAAATATGTAACAACAATAGATGCATCAAATTTCTTAGTTATACTATAAAGTTGTGGGAGATGGTGATTGAGAAGGGAGTAAGAAAGGGCATCGATCTTAGAGAGCCAACTTGGTTTCATACCAGGAAGCTCCACAACAAAAGTTATACACTTCCTTAGAATATTAATGGAATATTATAAAGAAAGATAACAAGACCTACATATGATTTTCATTTAATTAAAGAAGGCTTATAACAAGTTACCTAGGGAAATCATTTGGAGGTGTTTAGAAGTTAAGGGAGTTCCTATAACCTATATACAAGTTGCTAGGGATATGTTTGAAGGTGTTAAGAATAAGGTAATAACAACAGGAGGAGATATAGAGCATTTTCTATCAATATTGGGCTACACCAAGGCTCTTTACTGAGCCCCTTCCTATTTGCAATAGTAATTGATGAACTTAGCAAGAATATCCAAGCGGATATGCCATGGAATGTGTTGTTTACTAATGACACTATTTTAGTGGATGAGGAAAAAGAGGGTATCAATGTCAAGCTAGAACTTTGAAGGCATAAGCTAAAGTCGAAGGGCTTTAAATTTAGTACAACAAAGACTAAGTACTTAGAGTATAACTTTTTGGGCCATAAGGTGGCATCCGATATAGAGATAAAGATTAGTTCAGAAATTATACTATAAGAATAGTATTTTTTAAGTACCTAGGATCCATCATCCAAAACAATGGTGAGATTGATTAAGAAATAGTTCATCATATCAAATAAAGGTGGTTTAAATGGAGGGATACATTAGGAGTCTTATGTGACAATAAGATATTACTCATTATAAAAGTACATTATACCATTCAGTAGTTAGGTCGGTCATAGTCTATAAGGAAGAGTGTTATCAAACAAGTGTATAGTCAGAAGTTAACGGAGGTTGAGATGAGGATCCTCCATTAAATATACAACCTTATTAAAAAAGATAAGGTTAGGAAGGTAGTGTTAAGAGACAAATTAAGGGGGACTAACATTGATGGAAAATTAAAGAAGACAAGGCTTATGTGGTTTAGACATGTTAAGAAGGGAAATCTTGATGCCCCAGTGAGAAAAAGATGCGAGAAGATTGTAATTAAAGGCTATAAGAGGAAAAGTGGAAGAACTAAGCAAGAGCTGTGGGGAGGTGAAATGATATGACTCTATTGGAGCTTAGTGAAGACTTGAACCTTAATAGAAAACTTTGATGAACTAGAATACAAGAAAAGAATCTCATATGGAGAGGTCATTCTCTTTCTTATAAGTCCATTAAACCTTTTCTTTCAAGTCTTGATGTAACATACCACTCCCATAGAGCATACACCTGACATATCAAAAGATGTTCAGGAGCATACTCCACGAAAATGGCACGTTAAGACGATTAATTCAATTCATTTTGTTTCATTTTAATCCATCACACATAACATAAAACATTCTAATAATCCCATTGTTCCATTTTTATTCACAAACATATACACTCTCAAATGTCATTACATTTCCAAAAATTCACTTATACAATATACAACAATTGAACAATACAATTCTTGATACAACATAATTAAGACATTTGCAAATACAACTTATCCCAAAACTGACCTAAATCTAAATGCAGAAGTTACTTCAACTAGTTTAGCCAGATTTCTAACGTGAAAAATAATGTTGTAATTTGATGAGTTTGCAAACTCAATGAGTGAACCATCATCAATGCACTTACTTAAAAAAGATATAAATATCGCAAGTATGTAACACGATTCAATTAGTATCTCACATCATTTAGAATCAAATCTCATGTATCACATCATTCAGAATTTAGTACCTGATCGAAATATATAACAAGTCCATTATGAACACAAGCATTTCATATAATTATTTCATAATAATTCAATCGTTCATTTCAATTAGTCATATCAGCCACATTTATACAAACATAGCATATCATTATATCAACTCAATTAAGTCATTCTTTGCAATTATTCAAATGATACATGTATATATATATAATACGAGACTTCATTTTTATTTTGTTTTGACTGTGTGCCTATTAATTGACCTATATCCCTCATGGATACCGGGCTTATTTCAGGTACTTTATCCTATACGGATATCGGGCTTAGTTTAGGTACTAACCCATATCCCTTGTGGATACCAAGCTTATTTCAGGTATTGACCTATATCCCTTGTGAATACCGGGTTTATTTCAGGTACTAACCCATATCCCTTGAGGATATCGGGCTTATTTCAAGCTGGTTACATTGGTCACATCTCCTTTATCTGATCATGCACATCAATGTCATGAAATGCATCATTTCACATCATGTGCTATCAATCACTTTTATTCGGTATGCACAGTCATTTATCGCAAACATCGGATTAGAATCCGGCATTTAACATTAAGTTGAGTATCACTTATTCCATACACATTTACATTCACATCTATCATTGGACCTTAGTCCGGCACTCAATAATAATGTCAAATAACACTTATTTAGTCCAATACACATACTATAAGCACTTCCAATACAGTCCTGAATAATGGTCTCCTCAGACAATTGAAGTCCAGAATTATCGCAATGAAAACCAGTAACAATTCAATATGTAAAAATTAAACAAGAGCAATTCAAGCATAGTGAGATACATCTGAGTAAACTCATAATACATATATCTCAAACAGAAAAACACATATAATTGAGTTGACATAAGTTAACTCATTACACATATAACTCATACAAAAACACACATATAATTGAGTTTACATATCTAGGTTGACTGACCGTGTACTCCCGATGAGCTATTGTCTTGATGATCCGGCAATGTCTGGATGATGTCAATCAACTTGTGCTTTTACATCATATAATACACACATATTCCATATATTACGAAGTTGGTCAATCATATAATGGTTCAACCATGCACTTGTATTGACTATCCTAGGTATTTATTCCTAATCACATCACTTGACCATTCACAACATCATTTGTGTAAGTCAAGCTTACGCTTACGTTCATAGATCAAAGAACTTGGTTACTTTAGTCTTATAATTCAATCATCCATCAATGGTATTCCAGCATTTTATGATCTCATAATACTCAATTCTCATTCATCTTTACTTAATATTCATCATTCATCTTAATAGAATGACAGTAGCCATCACAGGTTCACCTTTATTTCCGTAACATCTCAAAATTCCCGATTTGAACACTTAATATTTAACAATCCATTCTTACATTATAACCTAAATCTTCACCCTAAACATATCACTCATTTAATCACTTATGTAAGCATAATTCTAAGTTAAATTCAAGCTTCATTAAAACCTAGAAGCATCATAGGAAAGTGCCTAATCATTTGATGTTGCAATCCACAAATAAAAGAAGCATATTGGACGTTTAGCCAATTCCCATTTTCTAGCTTTTCCAAACTCTATTTTCAGGTCAGTTTGGTACGATCATTATGACCTAGAAATGAAGTATTTATTCAAAACCTTCTTCTAAAAAAATGTTTTTATATGTCTTAAGTTTCTAATGACATCAAATTTATTCAGACTGGTTCAATATTCTGCACGTTATGCCCAAAATACTACAGACTATTCTCAAACATTGACAGCACCCAATACTTAACTTCAAGACACATTTAGGACCTTAGAGACAGAATTAAAATTCTAGTCCTCCATCAAAATCGTATCAGTATGTTTCTAATTTAAAATAAATTAAAAATCATCCCAATTGGATATTTACAAATTAAGATATGGCTAAAATACTGATGCATGTTCAGTGAGAAAACTCCATCTAACATATTCCAGCACACTTCATCATCAACCTTACATGAAATTCATCTCCAATAAATCATTATCAAGACATATTCTAACCAAACCGTTTCACAGTAGCATTACTAGCACATCAATAATCATTTTTCATGTTTTATCCTTTCACTAATTTGGACTTTAAGGTCCTCAAAAATCAGGAAATAATACTAGGTTCCTGTATAGGGGTCTATCACAGGCAGTATTAGGAAAACAAGCATAACTCAAGCTCTAGTAACTATTTTGTCAAGAAATTTCACAGAGGTCACGTTAAGACCTATATCTACAACTTTCATTCTTTGAGTTTCTTGAAATTCGTGCGTTAAGGATATGAAAGATAGATAGAAAAAGAAAGATGAAATTGAAACCAGAATTCCAACTTACCTTGATAACCTCTTTCTTTCTCCTCTTCTCTCCCTTTTTTCTTTCCTTCTCTTCTCATTTTCTTTTTTCTCTCTCTTCTAACCTTATGGTTGACCTTCATTCTCACTTCTATTGAATTTTCATTCATTTTCTATAGAAAATTTAAGAAGGTTAAACTAATCCATGTGTCACCTTTCTATTGGTACATATGTTATCCTTCTATTAGTCCATATGTTACTATTCTATTAGTCCATTTGTCACTTGCTTTAGGCTCCACTTGTAACTCATTTAAGCCTACATATGTCACTACTTATAAGGCTACACATGTCACCAATTGTACAGCTACACATGTAACTGTTCTATTGCTCCACATCTCACAAGTTTAAGGTGCCATTTGTCACAAATTTAAGGGCTACTTGTCACAATTATCCTCAAGCCACTTGTCATTTATTTAACTGAGCCATTTGTCACTTATTCCCAGTGCCACATATCACCATTTCATAGGCCTAATCAACCTAAATTCCCATGTATCAATTTGTCTGCTCTTCAACATTTTCTTAGACTAGATGTATATATCACCTCATCAAATACTCAATTGTAACAATAAATTCCCAATTCACTAATTATAATCCATCAAATCATGTTATTGGTAAATCAAAATGCAAAACATTGTGAATGCACATTCATTTTCGTTCCATACCCCGGAATATGTCAATTGAGTGCATGTATTATCTTGTAATGTTTTTTAAATCATTATTCATATGTGTATATGAATATGATGCATTTGAATGAAATGCACCTTGTAAATTCTTAAGTGAAATGACTTGTGTGACTCTCTTAACAATTTTAGGAGGTGGGATATTACAACTTTCCCCTCTTAAGAAAAATTTCGTTCTCGAAATTTTTACTTAATTGATCAAACATATGGGGATAATGTTATCTCATGTTTTCCTTAGTCTCTTAAATGGCTTCTTCTCTCGAATGATTTCTCCAATAACTTTTACTAAAGGAATTACTTGATTCCTCAAATGTTTAGTCTAATAACCAACTATTTTTATTGGTTCCTCCATATAACTCAAATTACTCACATTCTTAACTTTCTAAGCTGGTAACATATGCCTTAATATAGTATCTATATAACGAAAATGCACATTTATAAGCCAAATATTGATATTCAATACTCATTCATACAAATTATCAATGCAATTGTACATTAGTACAATTCATCACTACATCCAATACAAATGCTCGTCAATACCAATTATTCATGTTGTCATATTGTATTTCTTATTTATGACTTTTAAGTTTCCTTTCTGTGTTAAACCTACACATTTTCGATGGATATGGATAATAGATGTTGTTCTGTGTAACTTTTTTATTGTCAGTCCTACGCTATCTTAATCCCATTGCAGATCATTTTCACCTTATTGACCGTATTTTGAATTAATTATGGGTCATCAAATTCCTAAGGCCCTCTTTGTCCTAATACAAGGATGTTCAACATCTTTTACCACTTAATTTCATAGCCATATCCTCTTATTCTATATCATTGCCAAAATTTTCAGAAGTTCTACCACACATTATGGACTTATTCTCTTCTTCAAAATTAAACCTCAAGCTATATTTTAAAAGTCTCAAACTAAACTTTGTAAGTGTCCACCAAATTATGTTATAGAGTAGTCAATTATAAGAAAAGTAATATGTAGATTACAAATCTAACGTAAATGTTTTTAATATGCAATTTCTATACAACTACATTCCATTTCGTATACCTTGATTTTTAAACACAAGCTACCTCAATTACATCTGCTAATCATTAAATATTTCATAACATCAAGTATGGCAACTATCTCAATTCTGGTCTCCGATCATCTATAGTAGGTAGATTTAGTTGATCATCACACATAAAGGTATCATTGTACAATAACAACTTAACAACCTATCTTTGTAGGATACTACCATCTAATTCATGCACTTAAAGATCTCAGTATTACGCAGGACATATCCATTCATACAAAACAATCAATATCTAACAATAGCACTAAACAAGACAATATATCAATATTTATAACTCATATTTCTAATCCGACAAAATTAAAGATCATATATGTTTCATTTCCAGTAATACATTTTGCATGACATATAATACGAATATTTTCTAGCATTTCTCAGTCTTGGATTTCGAATTAACTAACAACTTAACCCTAAAAAATCAACAACTATTAATATGCTTGATCCTCCATAAAAGGTTTTCAAGTCCTTCAAGCAATAGCAATAACATCATCTCGAATTCAAGGACTTAATAACATTATTCAGATACCTTACAACAACACAAATATATATACTATCTTTATATTATTTTTAGCTCCTCGTCCCTAAGTATTATAATTATCTGACCTCAATATTCACCTTTGATCCCTTCAATATTCACCAATTTCTAAAAATGGAACATTTGGTCTACATGATATAATTCGGTGAAAGTCTTTATAAAAAGAAGATTTCTCTCCAAAGTTATTTGTATTGTTCATGAAATCTTTCTTAGTCAACTATATTCCTCATTGCTTGTCGACCATTCATAATATTTCAACAAAATAAATTTCTCTCATATCTTATGTAATCAGAATATTCTATATACTAATGCTCGGTGATGCAGTAAGCATGCACATTTACTCTTATGCCTAGGTATGTACCATTAAGACCATTACATCTTATCTAGAGATTTAATTTCAAAAGGTCACTAATTAATAGCTCAAGCTGATGATACCTTGGTCTTAATTGATTCTGGATTACATTTGGGTATCGTATGCATAAATTCACGCTTCCACTGCGCTACTCTAATTCATCTCATATTTTTTTTATATGGAGACTAGGGCTTAAGAGCATTCAATATATCATATATCACTCATTTACAATATCCAACCATGTAATACATATGTACTCAGTAACGTCATTCACCAAGGTAACCACATTATCATATGTGCACTCACAAGAACTGGTCAACTTAACCTTGAGGACTTCTACATATATCGCTATCATTTGTTTCATCTCCCAGTTATCATTTATTTCATCTTACATAAGTATGTTCTCAATCAATTCAGAAATATAGGATGTGTAACCATCATAAAATTCTGATATCAGGTCCAATGATATAACCTTATACTAAATCATATACCCTTAACGCGATAGTTAAATAACCATTTTAGTTCCAAGTTCAACCTCTCAAAGTAACAAAAATTTTGGTTTTCTTTCAACTTTGTTTGTACACTTTAAATCTTATCATTTCCACCTGTATCTCTAGTTTTCTCAGTCAACTCTACGAAAATGTATTCACTTTTACATCAATTCAAATGTATACAACTATGATGTAATATTCAATAATATAACCATGAATATGAATTCATTGAATCTAGGTCTAACTTTCCAAACCATGTAAGATCTCCCATACCTATGTAATCAATATTCAACCACATGATCAATACAACACTTTTACTGTTTGCTTTTGTTTTCCAACCCATTTTCAATCTTTACTAAATCTGTTATGTCATGGTATTAACAACTTTTCATTTTCTCTCACGCTAACAGGTCATCATTCTTTTCATTGCTAACAGCTCAGACTCTTAATGAATGTTTCGTGTGACTTATTTAAATACAAATAAGACTTAGGATCAGTTGCCACTGCATGCTATCACATGGTCAAGTTGCATGTACCTTGACGTATATTGGGATAAATACCCATGTAAGATGCTAAACCTGGACTCTGATACCAAAATGTAACATACCACTCCCACAGAGCATATACCCGACATATCGAAAGATATTTGGGAACATACTCCACAAAAATGGCACATTAAGGTGGTTAATTCAATTCATTTTTTTACTTTTTAATCCATTGCACATAACACAAAACATTCCAATAATCATATTGTTCCATTTTATTCATAAACATATATAGTCTCAAATGTCATTACGTTTCCAAAATTTAACATGTACAATATACAACAATTGAAGAATACAATTCTTAATACAACATAATTAAGACATTTGAAAATACAACTTATCCCAAAACTGACCTATATCTAAATGCAGAAGTTACCTGAACCTGAAAAACAATGTTGCAATTTTGATGAGTTTGCGAACTCAGTGAGTGAACCATCACCGATGTGCTCACTCGAAATAGACATAGATATCGAAAGTATGTAACACAATCAATTAGTATCTCACATCATTTAAAATCAAATCTCATATATCATATCATTCAGAATTTAGTACCTGATTGCAATATACAACAAGCCCGTTATGAACACAAGCATTTTATATAATTATTTCATAATAATTCAACCATTCATTTCTATTAGTCATATCAGCCAAATGTACGCAAACATAGAATATCAATATATCAACTCAATTCATTCATTATTTGCAATTATTCACATGATACATGTAAAGATATATATGCAATGCACATGAGACTCCACTTTGTTTTTGTGATCGAGTGCCTATTAATTGATCTATATCACTCATGGATACTGGGTTTATTTCAGGTACTATCCCATATCCCTTGTAAATACTGGGCTTATTTCAGGTACTAACCCATTTCCCTTGTGGATACCGAGCTTTTTTCAGGTACTGACCCATATCTCTTGTTGATACCTGGGTATTTCAGGTACTGACCCATATACCTTGCAGATACTGGGTTTATTTTAGGCTGGTTACTTCGGTCACATCTCCTTTATCTTATCATGCACATCAATGTCATGAAATGCATCATTTCACATCATATGCTATCAATCACTTTTATTCGGTATGCATAGTCATTTATCACAAACATCGGATTAGGATCCAACATTCAACATTTAGTTGAGTATCACTTATTCCATACACATTTACATTCACATCTGTCATCAGACCTTGGTTCGGCACTCAATAATAATGTCAAATAAAACTTATTCAGTCAAATTCACACACAGTGAGCACTTCCAATACAGTCCCAAATAATGGTCTCCTTGAACAATAGATGTTCAGAATTATCGCAATCAAACCAATGACAGTTCAATACGTAAAAATTAAACAAGATCAATTCAAGTATAGTGAGATATATCTGAGTCAACTCATGATACATATAACTCAAACAGAAAAACACATATAATTGAGTTGACATATCTAGGTTAACTTACTACATATATAACTCATACAAAAACATACATATAATTGAGTTTACATATCTAGGTTGACTCACATGTACTCTCGGTGAGTTATTGCCTTGATGATCTGAGAATGTCTAGATGTTGTAGATCAACTTGTGCTTCTATATCGTACAATACACACATATTTCACATATTACTAATTTAATCAATTATATAATCGTTCAACTATGCACATGTATATGTATCATGTTCAATGCATGTCCAATTGACTATCCTGGGTATTTATCCCTAATCACATCATTTGACCATTTACAACATCATTTGTGCATGTCAAACTTACGTTTAGGTTCATAGATCAAAGAACTTGGTTACCCTAGTCTTATAATTCAATCATCCATCAATGGTATTCTAACATTTTATGATCTCATAATACTTAATTCTCAATCATCTTTACTTAATATTCATCATTCATCTTAATAGAATCATAATATCAATCATAGGTTCACCTTCATTTCCATAACTTCCCAAAATTCTAGATTTAAACACTTAATATTTAATAATCTATTCTTACATTATAACATAAATCATCACCCTGAACATGTTACTCATTTAATCACTTATTTAAGCATCATTCTAATTCAAGCTTCATTCAAGCCTAGAAGCATCATAGGGAAGTGCCTAATCATTTTATGTTGCAATCCACAAATAAAAGAAGCATATTGGATGTTTAGTCAATTCCCATTTTCTAGCTTTTCCAACTCTATTTTTAGGTCAGTTTGGTATGATCATTATGACCTAGAAAATGAAGTATTTAGTCACACCCTTCTTCTACAAAAATGTTTCTATATGTCTTAAGTTTCTAATGACATCAAATTTATTCAGATTGGTTCAGTATTCTGCATGTTATGTCCAAAATACAACAAACTGTTCTCAAACATTGACAGCACCCAATACTTAACTTCAAGACACATTTAGGAACCCTTAGAGCCAGAATTCAAATTCGACTACTTCATGAAAATTGTATCAGTATGTCTCTAGTTTAATATAAATTACAAATCATATCATTTTTATACATACAGATTAAGATATGGCTAAAATACAGATGCCTGTTCAGTGAAAACACTCCATGTAACATATTCTAGCACACTTCATCATCAACCTTACATGCAATTCATCTCCAATAAGTCATTATCAATATATATTCTAACCAAACTGTTTCACAGTAGCATTAATAGCACATCAATAATCATTTTTCATGTTTTATCCTTTCACTAATTTGGACTCTAAAGTCCTCAAAACTCAGGAAATAATACAAAGGTCCTATATAGGGGTGGTCTATCACAGGCAGTATTAAGAAAACAAGCATAGCTCAAACTCTAGTAACTATTTTGTCAAGAAACTTTCACAGAGGTCAAGTTAAGACCTATATATTTAAATTTGTGCCCTAAGGATATGAAAGACAGATTGAAAGAGAAAGATGAAATTGAAATCAAAATTTCGACTTACCTTGATAACCTCTTTCTTTCTCCTCTTCCCTCCCTTTTTTCTTTCCTTCTCTTCTCATTTTCGTTTTTCTCTCTCTTCTAACCTTATGGACAACCTTCACTCTCACTTCTATTGAATTTTCATTCATTTTCTTTAGAAAATTCAAGAAGGTTAAACTAATCCATATGTCACCATTCTATTGGTACATATGTTATCCTTCCATTGGTCCATATGTTACTATTCTATTAGTCCATCTGTCACTTGCTTTAGACTCCACATGTAACTCATTTAAGCCCCTATATGTCACTACTTATAAGGTTACACATGTCACCAATTGTAAAGCTACACATGTCACTGTTCTATTGCTCCACATCTCACAAGTTTAAGGTGCCATTTGTCACAAATTTAAAGGGCTACTTGTCACAATTATTTCAAGCCACTTGTCATCCATTTAACTGAGTCATTTGTCACTTATTCCCAATGCCGCATGTCACCATTCCATAGGCCTAATCAACCTAAATTCCCATGTATCAATTTTTCTTGCTCTTTAACATTCTCTTAGACTAGATGCACATATCACCTCATCAATTACGCAATTGTAACAATAAATTCCCAATTTACTAATTATAATCCATCAATTCATGTTATTGGTAAATCAAAATGCAAAACATTGGGAATGCACATTCATATCACATTCATTTTCGTTCCATACCCCAAAATATGTCAATTGAGTACATTTACTATCTTGTAATGTTTTCTAAATCATGATTCATATGTATACGAATATGATGCATGTAAATAAAATGCACCTCGTAAATTCTTAAATGAAAGACTTGTGTGACTCTCATAACAATTTTAGGAGTCAGGATATTATACTTGATGTCTTATATTTAGCCTAAACATTTTATCTGTAGTACTTCCAATTAATTATTTAGCCTAAACTTTTCCTTACTTAACCTAAACATTTTTCTCCAATTGTTTGTTTATTTATTTATTTATTTGTCTTCTTTCTTATTTATTTATTTGCTTATTTATTTATTTTATTTTAATTATTTGTCTTTTTTGTAATATTTATTGTATTACTTATATTTATATTTATATTTTATTCATTTATTTATTTTAATTTATTTATTTTTAATATTTATTTTTGTTATTCTTTTCTAAATTTTATTTTCTTTATCTTTTTATTTTAATCTTGAATTTCTGAATTCTTATTCTTATTTTATCGTTATTTTTATGTAGTTATTTGTTTATATTTTTGGTTTTGTTTTATACAAATAGTTTTCAAAAAAACTTTCTTTTTCTTTTTTTCCTATGAGTCTATCAGAAATAGCCTCGGTACTAGTTAAAGGTAAGGTTGTATATTTTTGGACCTCTATGTATCTTACGCCTTAGGGGGAATTCTACTGAAATGTAATTGTTGTTGTTGTTATCATAACGATTATTTGGACCATCTCAAAAAAGCTATAACAAAAGAATTTTAAAGAGATTTAATACCGAAAAGTATTCAGCAAGAATTGTTCCTATACAAAAAGTGGACAAATTTAGTCTCATGCAATGTCCAAAGAACAATGTAGAATGAAAAGATATGGAATCAACTTATGCTTTGGTTATAGGAATTTTAATGTAATTACAAATCTATATAAGACCAAATATCAATTTTACAGTCAAAATGTTTGGAAGATATCAAAGCAACCATAGAATTGTCCATTAAAAGTGTAAGAAAAGTATTAAGGTACTTGCAAGGAATGAATAACTAAGATCTAATCATCTAGAAGTGATTGGATATTCAGATTTATTTCTTTTTCGATGTTCTAATAGTAGAAAATTCACATCTGGTTATCTTTTCTTTTAGGAAATGGAGAAATATCATAGTGCAATGTTAAACAGTTTATCATTATTCCATCGTTAGTAGAAAATTTACATTTGGTTATCTTTTTTTTATAAGGCATGATTTCAGGCATTATGATTATAGAATTTTATTTTAGACTTAAGTTATCAACACCATTACCAAACCACTAAAAATTTGTTTTGAAAATTTTACAATATTTTTTCTCTAAGAATAATAAATATTCGAAAGGTTTCAAATATATAATTAAAGTATATTATCATTAAAGAGGAAATTCATAAACAAAGAGTGTGTTAAGTATACTAATATTGATATGATGAAGGAAAATATGATAACTATGGTTTACATCAAAAGACATTTAAGGAATATGTATATACAATGGGTCATAGTTATATTATCGAATGAAATTTTTCTATTATGATACTAACACGCTAACCTTATTGATATGTTTTTAATTCTACATTTATAATTTATTTTTTATAATAGTATACTCATTTATGTTTTGATATTTTGATAAGAAAGTTTGTTAGACATTATTGTATACCATGATGAAATTTGTCTTTATTATTTAAGGATCTAGTGTAATAGGTAACAAATGTTATAGTCTATGAAAGGAAATATGTTACATAAATAATATACAACTGTCATACTTCACATTTGTTATTTTATTACCCAAAGTTACTATGTTAAACTTTTAGGACTTATTTTTTATGCACTTGAAATTATGATATTTAATTTTATAATTAGGTCAAGTGGAAGAATGTCTGTGTATGAACTAATATTGGGTTAACCAATTATGTTTAAACTCATTGAATAATTAAATAGATAAATAATTATATCCATTTACTTAGTTATATAATGGATGTATTTGGTGAAATTATAAAGGGTATAAATTGGTCCTTTTCTTGCCTAATATAGTTTATAATTAACATGCTCAAAATCAACCATTAAAAGGTATCTATAAGCAAAAACAGGTCAAAGGGGAGAAATCAATTTGTTTCAAAGGTTTGCAACATATCAGTTTCATCAAAATTTTCAAATTTTTGTAATATGATTGATATTATGAGAATTATGTGTTCTATATCCTTTGATAAATATGTTTCTTAGTTAATTAAACTTTATTTTCATATAAACTTAAGTTATACTACTCTTCCTTTTCTTATACCTTTGGATTTAACAAATTGTCTTTTATTGCCATTATTACTTGGGATTTTAACAATGCCTCCATATTTAGAACGTTAGGATTTACTATTATGGATTGGTTCTTCATTTGGAGTGTTGATCCCATCAAAACTGAATATGGTAATATGGAACATTAGGATTTACAAGAGATTTTACACGCTCTTCTTCATTAATGTGTCTTAGTGGTAATATAGAGAGTTGTTTCCAAAGTTTGTAGAGATTTGAACATTATGGTTAATGTCTTATGACCAATTGGTTAGTTATAGTTTAGTGACATTATTATTTAGATTTATTCTCTATCTTATACATGTTTAACTGTACATGATAAAGTTTATGGAATAAATGTACATTGCAAATGAAATTATAATGAGATCATAACTATGAGATTCATATTGCTTTTATGTATTATCTTTTAATTGTTCCTGGTAATTGTTATACTAAGATTAGACATTAGTAGAGTGTAGATAGGCTAACATGTTATGTTTTTTTTCCTTATGAAGGAAGTAGTCAATCTCATTGACTAAAGTGTAGAGATACTTAATAAAGGTGTTGGTACTTATTAAAGAACAAGTTCATTGAGCTTACTCCACATGACAATTCCATATGAAACTTTACTTGTATGTTCATGGAAAATCTTATTGTGATGATTATATAAGTGATCATTTGACTTAAGATCTACAAAAGATCTCATATAAGGATTGTTATGTTTTAATATTACTTATGACCTATTATTGTCAAGGGTAACACAATCGATAGTTATTAGATATAACATGAATTATATAAAGATAGTTAAGTGATTAATATAGGATTTATCACCCTAAATTGGTTAAAAGAATGTTCCATTGGTCTTGATTATTATTGACTTGGGAAATTCTTGGCAAAAGAGGAATGGTACTTTAAAAATAGTGTTTAAATATCATCAAAAAATTAATTACTAATAATATAGAGCTAATACAATTGGACTCAAATAGAGTAGACCTTTAATTAAAACATCATGCGATGAAAGGATCAAATTATACAGTAAAATCATACACAGAAAGGCCAGTCAAAAGAACCTTAATATTCCTAATATTTCGATGGTCATGATGTATTGCTAAGTGCCAATCTTAATTTATAGATATGATTTAAAACTAAATGAGTTTAACTTATCTAATCCAAAATATGATTTATAATTTATATCCATTGCTAACATATTTAGGAACCTAATGGTCATATACAAAAAAATGGTTGAAGAAAGAAAAATGTGTTTTAATCAAACGGGACTTGAATGTAAAGATTAGAAACTTCAAGATTAAATATGAGATATATAATAAAAAAAGACCAATAAGAGATTAGATCTTATTTGGGTCTAATTGGTAATTAATTAGAATTAATTCTAATTCTAATTAAAATTTAGCTAAAATTATATTTATTTAAATTAAATTACTAAAATTTCTAAACCCTATTATAAATACATTTAAGCTCTAAAGGACTTAGCACTTCTTACCAATCATAAAATTCTCTCAACATATTCATATCTATACTATTAGAATTCAGACATGCATATGGCTGGAGTGGTTATGATGAGCAAATTTTAGAAATAGTTCAAGGCAAATGATAAGAAAAAGGATCAAGCTACAAAATAAGGTAAAAATTTTTACTCTATGTTTTATTGTGTTCACACATTAATCATGTTATAAAATTTAAGTGATCTTGACTTTTGAAAAATCAAATGAAAAAGTTTTGTTCTTATCCTACTGCACGGGGATTAGATATTTTCCTGACTTCCCCAACAAAACATTCTCTTACTTAACTAAATTTGTATAATTTGGATGAGTGACTCAGATCATAAGATATGTTTTGGCAAGAATTATCACCAAATGAATTTAGGACTTATATAATATGTGATTAATAAGGATGTTATCTAACTAATTTAACTTTAGTTAGTTTAATGATTGACTCAAGTTTAACTAAATTTAAATGAGACCCTAGCTTATTAGAAGGATTAGAGTAATATTTCCAAATAGTAATGGGGGATATTATTTTGAATAAAATATAAGGAGTAACCAAATATAAAATTTAAGTCTTGATCTTATTTGGTTGTCATAGCTCGTAACCAACTACTTGCTCACTTTATATTTATATTGTTCTAAATAGAAATTACCTTTTTTTAATATAATTAATACTAAGTTTTAGTGAACTAAATTTTTTGGATGTAGGTTATGTTAAGAAGAGTTCTCAAAGTTAAAAAGAAAACATGTATGTCCATTATGCAATATTGCTATTAATCTTTATTAAGGATTTCAATAACAAAGTTTGAAAGATATGTCAATATCATATATATGACAAAATATGGTGAAATTTTAAAGTTGACTAATGTCTAATAAAATTTAATGGCAGCATTTAAGATGTATGTCAACACCATAATAGCACGATGCAAAAGGTTGCATAAAGTAGAGTTGAAAGGTATGGTACCATGATTGTTCCACTCAATTTAGCCTACTAAAAGCATAAATATAGACTATGATTGAAGGTATTAAATAATTGTTTTTTATTTAATACCGAATTTGGACTTAACATTATTACAATATTCTAAGCATGGAAGAAATATATTATTAAGTAAAGTAAATGGTCCAATTTTATACACAAATTTTTATATAATGCATCAAAGGAGACTTATGCTCAACATAAGTGGCAAGAATAAAAGGTTAGATAATCGTGATTATCATTTTATGTCGTGTTGGTTAAATAAACATAATGAGAATCATAAAGTTATATAGAAGGATATATTTATCCTTTTGATAATGAACCAATTAGACTTATGAAACTTGCTGGGTTAAACAATAACCAAGTCAAACTTTTGTGAAAGGATGATGATGGCTTTAAATTGTTCAATCTTATAAACATGATTTATTAATAATTTATAAAAGGATGAATAATTATATTTCATTAAACTTACTAATGACTTTATATGATATAGTCATACGTATTAAATGAAATATTGATTTATATTTTTGAAAATTTTAAATTATTTAAATCCAAGGAAAAATTAAGCATTAGGAATGTTGAAGCACTTTCAATGAGATTGATGTAGTAAGATTTAAATTTCTCAGTTATTTATAGAGAATGAGATTCTTTAGTAAATAACTCTATAACTAAATTCCAAAATAGTGTGGATTTACGTAACGAGAAAAATATAACATAAGATATTATATGGACTGTTCTCCTAAACTCATGTATGTCTTGGATTCTTATATAAATTTGAACATAAGGGAATGGATATAAGGAATTATTAAGCACATAATTTTTTATGCAAGTAAGAAATCTTTTGGTATGATCAATGGCATCTAAGGGGACCACTTTACAAAATGGGGGAACTTCAACCACTAAAACTCCTAATCACTCACAAAACTTTGGTTCAAGAGCTGATCACAAATAATTATGGGACTTGGCCTTTTCATTTAAGTAGGGGCTCAAAGATAATTATCAACAATTTACCATACTATCAACTTGACTCCTTTAAAAAAAATGGCATAGTGGATAGCTGATAAATCCCACTGCTTCTCTACCAAGGAATGTAAGAGTTATCTTTAACCCATATCTTCCCACAAAGTGTAGTGGTTTCACTTGTTTTAGGATCAAGACATAAGGCTTGCATACGCTTTCTTATTGTGGCTCACTATAGGAGGTTGAATCCCTACCAAGAATAGTGTAAAGTTCACCATTGAATTCTTACACTGTGAACTATGTGCAACCCAATTAGACAGCGTTTATCACCTATACTTTAGGTGAGATTATTCATCTCAAATATGGCACAAAATAGCATCCATACTAAATATTAAATGCTTTATAAATGACTAGACAGGAACTATAAAATGGGTCTTACATCTCAAGATGAAATGCTTGAGCTAATTATAAGTTACTAAATATCAATTTGTCTACTGTGGTTTATATCCTATGGAAGGAGAGGAATTTTATGGTTTATATGGGAAACTTATAAAGAGCTATTTTATAAAACAATAATGTTAATCAGGCTTACTATTTTAGCAAGCGGATTACAATATAAAATTTCATAAAACATGAAGGAAAGATGGTACTTATGAAAACTTTGTAATCTTATTAATACACTAGATATTATCTTGTAAGGTGTAATCTACTTTGTTAAAGATAGTTAGATGGATATGTATAGTAGTGTATCTTTTACACCACCTGTCCATTATAAATTAATCAATTACTTAACTTTTTTAAAAATTTATTTATTTTATTACTATACCAAGTATAATAACTTGCCTTTGTAGTTCTAATTAAATCAATTAGCAAAGTTCTATATTAGATATGGAATGTTAAGACTTTAAAGAGTCCAACTTAACAATTGAGGATGTGACTCTTTGTTAAAGCATATGTTATCCTATAAGTCTAGACTAAAATTGAATAATGGAAAGGTTACGAGTATCAAAAAGATTAGATATGATCTTATGTTCCTGACAAACAAAATGTTTGTTCTAATGAATATTTATATGAGAATGGTTCTTAGGATAAGTAGTAAGAGTAAGATAAAATTTAAGAAAGTTCAAATCTTATAATAATACATCCAAATGGAACTAGTCTTATTGTAGACACATCTAATGTATTTTCAAAAGGTTATGAGACATTGGAAGATCCACTTTTATGATGAATTCAAGGATTTTTTTAGATGATTTTGAATTTATCATATCTATAAGAAAGTTAGTGGAAATATATTTATAATCTTCAGTACGAGTGTAAAGAGACATACTTCTTATAAAGAACAAAAATTCATATTTTCAATTGTTGAATATATGATAGTTTAAGAACAACTCTTACTAGATATAAAAGGGTAAACACTTAATCATGGTAATTATATCTATTGAGATGGGTATATAAGTTATTTTCCTATTATAATCGAAGTACATAGATAATATACTGAAAATGTTTAGTATTTGAAATATCTCATACTTTTGCAAAGATATCCATTACTCTAGAGTAGATATTTAAGTTCAAGGTTATATAGAAACTATCTTTATAAGTAATTCCTAATTAAGGTATATTTTACTTGGAACTATTATTTTGATATTGGAAACTTTCCAATATAGCATTAATTTCTAATCAAGCCAAAGTATGTTTTTTGTTAAGTTAAAATGATTAATTGGATTAAGAATTTAATTGGATTAAGAATTTCTTTATCGAACTTAGTATAGTTACTTGTATTGTTCAGATAGTAATGTACTGTGGAATATTAGAGTCATTGGACATGTAAAATGAGATAAGGTCTCATCAAATATCTAAGTATTTATTTGGATAGTTTCTCTTAATTATGATGATAATTAAGACAAAATTTATAAGATTTAAGCAATTACTAACGATAGAGAATCTTATAGAATTCTCTTACTAAATCACTGTCCTAGTAGTAATATGATCGTCATATAATGATATAGTATAAAATAAACAATTAACTTATGCAAGTGGGAGATTGTTGGTTTATGCTTTATAACCAATTGGGTGGTTGTAGTTCAGTAATATTATTATTTAAAGGCGTTCTTTATATGATACATATTCAAATTAAAGTCTACTGGATAAATGTACATTGTAAATGAAAATATGATGAGAATAAAATTATAAAATTCATATTGCATTTATGCATTATCTCTAAAATGTTCTTAGAAATTGTTATAATAATATTGAAAACTTATAGACCATACAAAGACTAACACATGTTATGTTTCTTTATTATAAAGGAATCAGTTATTTTCATAAACTAAAATATGAAAATACTTAAACAACTATGTGGGTACCTATTAGAGAACAAGTTCGCTAAACAAACCCTATATGAGAATTTCATTTAGAACATCACTTATATATCTATGGAAATTCTCCTTAAAGTGATTATATAAGTGATCTTTTAACTTAAGAGCTCCAAACTATCTCAAATACGAATTTATATGTTTTAATACTACTTATGAACTATTTTATTCAAGGGTAGCTCAATAGGTAGTTATTGAATATAACATGAACTATATAGAGGTATTTGAGAGATCAATATATGATACATCAATCTAAAGTGACTAAGGAGAATGTTTTAATGTTTTTGGTTAGTATTGATTCAAAAACATTTGTTTCCGAGGTGGAATGACACTTTAAAAACAATTTTTAATTTTCATTAATAGAATTAATTACTAATGGTGGAAAATAATATGATTAGACTAATTTTATGTCTAATTGGAATACTGTATGTTGAAAGGATTGAATTATATAAAAAAAATATGCATAGAAAGGTTAGTTGAAACCATTTTAACATTTATATTATTTGGGTGGATATGATAAATATAGTAAAATGTATAAAAAAAGTTTAAGATATAGATGGAGTTGGAAAATAATTTTGATCCTTACATTCACACCATTTAGTTATTCATGAGTAAATAACATTAGAACATATCCTATTCACAAAATTCTTCATACAAAAAAAAGATTGGATATAAAGTTTATCCTTAGTCAATAAGCTCTATCTAATTCCGCTATAATGATGTTTTTATAACATAAAATACAATTAAAATAAAAAGGATACAATGCCAAATTAAAGATCCTAAAAATATTGTAAAAGTTACTAATAAGAATCATGCCTTGGATCATATACATCAAAATTCATAACTCTCACCTTATCATCAATATCAGTGAAATTGCCCATATAAATAAGTTCATGATCTAAGTATTATAGGCTTATATGTAAGTATCATATAATCAATGTTTAGAAGGTTAAACAAAACCTATGAGATGAAAAATATATATATATAGTTGTGGAATGGAAAAGGAAATAGATCAAGGGTCATGCATATATGTCTATATACATATATCATGCAAATTTAGATAAACTAAAATAAGAAAAAATGAGTGAATAGAAAATGGCATAATGCTATAATTATACTAAGTACCATTATAAGCATCAAGATAAGAATTAACAAGATGTTATTAATGTTTAATAAAATTAGTACAATATAGGATCGAGATTTTTTATTAGTGAATCAATCTTGCATGTACTATACTAGTAATTAAGACAACAAATCCATTTGAAAAAGGTACAAATAACGTAACTAAGGTTACATGTATATTATAACCCTTTTTTAAAAGACATTCAACATTTTGACAAGATCAAAGTTCTAATTATATGCTATTGTTAAAAATGGTGACCACAATTTATTTTAATGTCTTTTGTTAAAAATAAATTTTGAACTATATTTTAATTTGTTTTCCTTAAGTAAAAGTTGAACCTGATAATGGATTCAGATAAAGGTTAATAATAGTCAAATTGAAAAGGAAAATTGACCATTTTAACTTATCAATGGTAGAATATGAGTGGTTTTAAAACATACATAAACACAAACACTTAAACAAAAAAAAGAAAGGAATATAAGACATTTTTCAATGATGTACTTTTATTTATCAAAAGCTTGTGCGTAAAGACACAAATTTTCTAATGATTTAGGTAATAAAAAAATTCTTTAATCTTTAAATTCTAAAATAATCTCTTTGTGTTTTCAAATTCTTTGAAGAATCACTTCTTATAGACTTTTGTTAAAAATAGCTATAAAATAAATGTAACATGAATGTCACATATAGATTAATCAAATGTTGCTAATATGATGATTCAATTTAGCTTTTAAATCTAACTCAAAATAATTAACCTATAAAAACTAAAACTTTATTATAGTTATCTTAAATTATTGGTTTATAGTCAGTTTAATTGATTCATTAAGAGCTAAGTTAACTATAAAAACTAATAATTTGTTATAGTTATCTTGAATTATTGGTTTATAATTAGTTTAATTGATTCATTAAGTGCTAAGTTGAGTTTTATGTCGGTAGTATTTGATTGTTTAATATATGTTGTTTATGCTATGTGGGTTTTAAATGAAGTTTAAATAGATTATCTTAAGTAGATGAATATATTGATGCACCTAGGAATGACAGATGATCTTTCCTAAAAAAAATTTAAATTTAATAAAAGAGACTCATTTTAATGTCACTTATTACTTCTTAATAGTGCCCAAGAGGGAAGTGAATTAGGTGTTAGTGAATTTAAACTTTTTATCACCTAAGAATGCAATTTGATCAAATATCAATATAATGTAAAATGCAATGTAATTAAGTGCAATCAAAATAACAACAACACTCAATGAGAGTCTCGCTGATAAGCTGGGTCTAGAAAGATCCAATAGTATGTAACCGTATCCTTACTTCATAGAGAGACTATTTCTGATAAACCCACACGAATAATAGATATGTATAAATAAAATAATAGAATACCGATTAAAAATTATTATTATTATTATTATTATTATTATTATTATTATTATTATTATTATTATTATTATTATTATTATTATTA
>JAOSBN010000177.1:12514679-12573743 GCA_027563595.1 Erythroxylum suave
ATCTTTAATAATTCAGTTCAAAATATTAATTCTAATAGTATTTTGCTAATTTAGTTGTCATAAAATTTTTATAACATTTAATGAAGGGATCACTTAAAATTTTAATTGCCAACTATAGTCATCATCTATGTATACTAAAACACCTAGTCCACAATCCCGTAAATCATTAGTTGACAATTAATTTATAATATGGAGTCTATATATTATCGATAAAAAATTTACTAATCAAATAAATAAAGTACTTATATGACTGATCTTTTGAACTTGAGCTGTTAAACTCATATAAAAATTTGATCACTTAATTAAAAATTTTAAAAATTTGAGCATTAAATTAATATTTTTCAAAAGGTTAAATACTTTAGAATGTTTTATCCCAAAAAAATTAGATAATTATCTATCACATTGATTAATACTAATAATATAATTAAAATTTTCAATTATCATGCATCCAAATGACACTACAACAAATTGGTTTTTTGCGACGACAATAAACGTCGCTAAAGAAAAAAATTGTCGCAAATATTAATTTGTGACGATTTCACATCGTCGTCAAAATCGTCACTAAATCCCAGTAGCAAAACAATATCGGCTACATTTCACAGAAGTCATTGTGAAAACATGTTTACGACAAATAATTCGTCGGTAAAACTTATTACTGATGATAAGGAGGAGTGTCGTACATGGTTTTGTGCGACATTTCTATTTTGTAGATAAAAATCTTTTCCTACTAAACTTTATTTGTCCGTATTTTATGTTTAGTGACAATTTCATGTTGGTAGTAGAAACCTTTTAGTTACTAATTTTTCTTGTAGGGAAATGTTTTTAGAGTTGTTTCTTTTCCTATTACCAATAAGCTTTTAGCTACTAATTAATTAACATATCTTAGTTTTTCCTATTATCAATAACAAAAACAAAAATTAATCTTCTCAATTATATATGCAATTGTTCTTCAATTGCTTAATTTTTGGGAAAGACCAATCTTTAAATATAATTTGTTACAAATAGTTTTATAATTATATTACAATGTCTTCCTATATTAATTACAATAATTAAAATGTTTATTTATTCAAATAAGTTTTTTGAAATTATATTAATGAAAATGTATAATTTTAAGACAATGTTATTTTATTTTAACGTTCAACCTATTAATTTCCGAATAGCTTTCAAATGAATCATTTCATTTTTAATTCAAATTATGTTTTATTTAAAATAGGAAAATAAATTTATTAAAAATTATTTATAAACTGGCGGCCTTTAACGATGATCAATCTATTAGCAAATAAATTAAGATTACTTCCAAATAACTACAGCAAACAATAAACACGTTGTTTAGTTTAATTACATAAACAACATCGTTTTGTATTAGGTTTTCAAATTCACACAACATAAAAGCCTTTTTAACATTCTCGTTCAAGCAGTCTTTTGAATCAACAAAAACCTCTCTTATACACTAGCGATTGCCGACGCCTTGCTCACATATTAAAACCATTCACTTCATCAAAACACGACCTGTATTTTTTTCACCTCTTTTTTACTATCTATTGTATTTTCATTTACAGTTATCAAGTGAGATCAGGTCTTTGTTTGTCAATCCTAGTTTGTCACAAGTTTTAGTTTACTTTTAGCTACTAGTTCTGTGATGTTTGCATTTGGGTCTCGAGACAACATTTTTAAAGAAAACAAGTATTTTACCATTGTTAAATAGAAAAGTTGTGATTTTTATCCTTCTACGGTAGATCTGGACGTTCTTTCTATAGATTTGTACATAGTTTTTTTTTCGATACTAAAGTTGATTTCTTTGTCTTTTGTATATGATGTTTTCTAATTTTCATGTTATTTGTTTGTGTATAATTATTTGGACACTGTCATTGGACAGTTTGAATTTTGCTAAGCTAGTTTTTAGAGTCGAATCAGTTTTGTTTACCTCATTGTTACTGAACTTTCGTATCCTTGTTTCTGGATTTTGCTTACTGAGTAACTTATGTAAATGCATCCTGCTTATCATTTGTAGGCTCTTCTCTAGTCCTATGAAGCACATGCGTATTTTCTTAGAAAACTTAAATTAGGTAGGCTGCGTCTCGTTTGTGTGTTACTATCCTGATTTAGGGGGCTTGATCTCAGAAAAGTTGCATTGTTTAGTACTTATACCTCATGTGAATTCATGCTTATTGTGATTGTTCACTAAAACCCTTTAGGTGTTTATTGTGAGTTCTTAATTATGCATTTGATGTATGAGTTGTATTTATGGTTGTGTTTTGAAGATGATTTACTGTCTATCTTTGTTTTTTTTTTATGTCTATCTTCCCACCCGCGTTTAACGTTTAATCTCATCAAGGAATGTCGATATGGAGACTAGTTCCGGATGGCTCTAATTCATACCATTGGGAGGAATGTGGCAAAATTATCCTTACTGAGCAAACCAAAACTAAAAAAGAAATCTCTAGTATCTATAGAAATCATTGTTTGCCTTCTATGGCGGATCTTTTGCTTCAATGTGTTTAGTATCATCCGAATTATGTCACTTTCCTTATTATATACATCTCCTTTCCTTTTATGAAGCTATTATATATATATTCACATTTGATGATTTATACTACATGCCTGTTTTAAGCTTCCTTTAGTTTCGAAAGTGACATGCATGCCCATGGAGGTGGGATCGATGTCACAACAATCCGTAAAGAAAAATCGGTTGATTTGAAAATTTCATCAATTCTGAATACTTCGTTTGCTCATGCATGTATGCATGTCACTCCAATTTTAGTTCATTTAACGGTTTACTAATATGATAATATCTAACCTCTATACTAATTATGCTTTAGGTATTAAATCTAGCGACTTATTCACTCTATCCTCTAAAAATTTAGCTATAGCGAAAAAGCTGTTGCAAGAGGAAGTAAAAACCTACACTTGAGGGAACAACTTTTATTGTTTCAATTGGTGTGTTCGAAAATGCAAGGACCCTTCTGGGGAATCCAGACATTGGGGACTCATTTAAACATTCAAATAAAATCTCCAATAAAATATATCTTAATTAACTATGATATATTATAAAAATGTTAGCTTAAAAGGATTTGAAAATGTCAATCATTTTGCGATGATTTCCACAAATCATCAACAATTGTAGGTATTCAGCGACGTTTTTCAGAATTCGTCATTGTATATGGGCCATTTGGTGACGATTACTAAGCATCGTCGTTGAATACTTGACATTTAGTGACGATGACAAACAAGCATCACTGAATGTTTAAGCTTTTGCAGCTAAATAAAATTTTCGTGATAAAATATGGACTTTTAGTGACACTCAACAATATCGTTGCTAAATATACAACCTATTTGGTGACAATTTATGGGATTCTTCGCTAAATATGCAACCTATTATGGTGATGTTTGCGTAAAATGTCGCCATTTCCATATTTAGCAATGAATAAATTAAATCGCCACCTATTGTTCTACATTTGGAGACGATGTAATTTTAGTGTCACTAAATATTAAGCATTTGGCATTTTATTCGTTGCTAAATGTTTTTTTCTTATGCGACGCTTTTTTTATTGGCGGTAAACATCAAGTTTTAGTGACGACTTGTTTTTAATGTCGCAATGTGTTGTATTTTGGCGACGAAGTTGATTTCGTCGCAAATTAAATCGTCGCCAAAGAGTCCATTGGTTGTAGTGTGAAATTTTTTATTTTAAATATAAATTATAGGTTAAAAATAGCTTCATTTTGGACCACCTCAAAAGTAAGAGAAATGAGACTGTCAACCTTATTGTGTAAGAAAAAAAAACTCAGGGAAAACGTTGAAGAAGATAAAATGTATGAGATTATAATTCCCCCCTCATTTTTGTGTGAGAATGTGAGTATGGAAACCGCCATAAGGGTTTTCATCAGCTTTTGAGTTGTCTATGACTTTGATCGTGCTTTAACGCTTCTCGCTGCATGTAATTAAAACTAAATTAATAAGGAATCAATTAAAACGAAGCGATTGCATTATTCTTTCAATTGATTGAGTTACATTACGTTCATCCCTCGTTACTTTGCCTGCACGCATTTGCCAGCGTTGTTCGCTGGCGTGTTAAATTTGGTAGCCTCAGCATTATTATAATGTTATGTAATGAAAGACGACCTGGCTCCCATTCTTCATATAATTAAGTTTCAAATGCATTTATTTTGCGAAAGAAGAAGGAAGCTAGTTATAACTATATATATTTATTTTTTGAGAAAAAGTACATATATTTATTAGATATAGACCAATAAAACATCATGTGACATAATAAATATTATATTGTTTAAAATTTATGCCCAATTTAATGTTTAATTTAGTGACAAAATGCTACTTTATACTTGCATAATTGAATTTAAGAGTTATTTTCTCAATTTAACCTGTATTATTATTATTTTGGGTATGATTAAGTGATTTGTAAGTTGTAATTATTTATATTTTTAAATAGTAATTTTTACTATTTTTATTTTATTGCGGGGTTCATAAACTACCTATAATTGTAACTCGCAAACTAAACAATATTTTATGAATTAGTTCAAACGATAAGACATACTATAATACAAAGTTTTTTCATATTATTATATTTGTTCCTCGAGTACAAAGAAAAGGCAAACTTATTGGCAAAATTGCGACTCAGCTAAAATGTACACAACATCTATTTTTCTCTTACTCTGATATGTAAATTAGCATGATTAAATTCGATACATAGTTTCCAAACTTCCTCATTTGGCAACAATTATTTATAATAGATTATTTGGACTTGTCTCTTTGGTGTAGAAAAGGGGCATACAAACATTCATTGTCCGCAATCGCATCATTCGAATCCTACTTAATTATTTGATGATAAAAAGCATTTTTAAAAAATGTTAGAATTGATATTTTTCTTCTTATTGATATGAAAAAAGAGTATGTATCTGAAAGGAAATGGATTAAGTTATCATGCTATTATTGATTAGTCATGCAGTCATTATGTTTAGAGGGACTAATTACAAGATATCGCAATCATAAGTTAAAAGAAAGATATTTTAATTACTTGTAACAACTTCTTTCGTCTTCAAACAGTTTGATTGAAATTCATGTTTGACCATAAATGTAAAACTTCACTTACGACCGAATATCCGGCTCTTACAGGCTTATTTGTGAAAAAGGAGATACAAGACGGTAACGATCTTAACACTCAAGTCCAGCTCGAAATGGTTTAATGGAACCTTGATCGCTTTAACTTCGAAGGCATGAAATTCAATAGGTTTTTTTTATCTGAAGAAATAAAGTGCATTGATGCAAAAAAGGAACAGGTTTAGGAAGTAAACTAGGGACCCAACAGAAGCCTAGCCTCACAGCAATAGACTTTGCAGGCTTTCTTAAGCTACAAGATTGCCTTAAATCGGTACTTGCATTCCAAGTTATCTAACCGAGGGTACAATAAAAAATAAAATATGTTTGTTAATTATATGATGTTAAACACTTAATACTTTTTTATAAGTGGCAAAAATATATTAATAAGTTATTTACCTTGTTTTCTTTTTCTTGAAATTTGTCCTTTCGCTTCTTTTATGTGTATGCGGTAATTCAATCTCTTGGGTCCCACCCTCTTGGTGCTACACGAGTCAATTCCCTCCCGACGAGTGAAAAATATGTGGCACTTTTTAGCCTAAGATGAGAAGTGAATCAGGAGGAACAAATTCTTGTATGTACTTTCTTGCTTTACGATTCAAATATTGATCCAGCTTCCAATTTGTAAGCTAGTTCGTGAATTAAAAGAAGTGTAAATCTCATATTTTGGCTTTACATTTTTCTTCTTAAAATTTTATATGTTTACTTGCTGAAAAATTATAAAATTTATTGTTTTAAAATTATTGATTATAACATAATAATAAGCATCTAATTATGCATACGTGGCCATGTCAAATTTGTTCTAAGAAAGTTAATTAAAATTTAAAAAACTAACATATAACTTATAATTATTTTTTTATTGAAAACAACTCTCAATCTCTTAATTTTAGAAAAAGACATCCCTTCTTAATTGTATGTGAGCATTGTTCTTCTTCATCTCTCTAGTTTGATTTGTTTTATATCAACAATTTGCACTTTTTATGCATTATCTTCTTTGTATGTTACCTCTTCCAGTTTTTTCAGAACAGGCTAAAATATCCATTCTTGATGATTTTGACAGAAATGAGAATAGATGAAACTCTGTCGTCTTCTGCTCTAAAATTCAACCCTAATTGTTAATGCATTTTGGTAGAAGGAGAAGAGAATGAACAGAAAGGAAGATGGAAATTAGAAAAAATGAAGAAGCAATTAAGAGGGTATGATTTTAGGTAGATAAATAATTAATTATCAACAAAAATTAACTAGAGATTATAATTTTTTAAAGTTGATGAATCTTTGTAAAAACAAATTCATTTTAGAAATAAAAATTTTCATTATTTTTTCTATAATTAACCTTAGAATATCTTAATCATGAGCTAAGCCATACGACTAACATTGCTAAACTAGATAAAATAATAATAATGGAACGTTAGTGACTCTCACTAACATGCAATAACATTATAAAATTAGGTGCTTTTTTAGTTAAAATAATTTTGCTTACAAAAATCAAAATTTCCATGAATTTTCAATTAATTAATATTTCTCACTCATCTAACGGTAGCCACGCTCGATGAATTTGAAAAGAACTACGTGTCACCCAGAAAAAATAAATCCCACCTCTTCAGAGTTTAGAGCCCAATCGCAGCTTAGCACACACAATCTCGGATCCTGGTCAATGACCAAAATACCCACGGAAACGCCGAAGAGTGTCAAAACTCAAAACCGCCCCCTCTCTCACTCTGCCCTTCTCCTTCATATATATACTCCGTTTCGCGGCGATTTCCAACACAAACAAGTAAAGACCGAGACCCTCTCTTTCTATAACTTTTCTTGCGAAAGAAAGAAAAATAGAGATTTGCTGCGAGAAACGATCAAGGGCAGAAATTGGAGGAACGTGGTGATTGATTGATCCGCGGTTTATCGCATTCTTGCTGTTTGAATCTATTCAAATGGTGTTTTCTGGAGATATTGTGAAAGAGGGTGTTGTTGATAATATGGCTATGGGACCTGAGAAATCCAAACCACCACTTCACAACTTCAATCTTCACTTGAAGTGGGGCAATCAGAAGTATCTCCGTTGTAAACTCCCCTCCGCCGGGGGAGGAGTTCCTGCCGATCGTCACCGGATTACCCGATCTCCACCGGACAAGCTGGTCGCTGCAGCCCGGAGTTCTGACCTCCTCCGGTTCAAGCCCTTGAAGCCGCCGAGACTTGACGGCGGCGAGGAAGGGATCGAGGCGCTTAGGGAGAAGATCATGTTCGATCTGAAGACGACGGCGGAGAGAATGAAAGACGCTATCTTCAGGAAGGAAGCGGCAGAGGACGTTGACGGTGATAATGATATGGATGTAAAGGAGGAAGCACCTGCCCGTTCGGTGAAGAAAGTAGCGACATCATCGTCGGCTGCGGTGGTGGCGGCAGCCAAAGTTGTGGTGGCGAAGGACGCTGAAGTGAGGCCGTGGAATCTGAGGACGAGGAGAGCCCCGTTTAAAATGCCGATCGGTGAAAATTCGGTGGCCGGAAACGGTTCAAAAGTTGAGGAGAAGAGAGTGGGTACCAGCTCGCCGTTTAACAGTGACGTCGCGAAGTCTCCAATGATGAGAGGAGAGAAGAGGGAGAGGGGAGCAGGGGACGAGAAGGAGAAGGAGAGACCAAAGTTTTCAGTTGCCTTATCGAAGAAAGAAATAGAAGAAGATTTCATGAAGATGTTAGGGCACAGACCTCCTCGAAGACCCAAGAAACGGCCGAGAAACGTTCAAAAAGTGATGGATGTAAGTCAAATTATGGAACTTTTTTATTGAGTTTTGTATTACCCAAATTGGGTTTCGTTTTGAAGATTAATGGCGTCTTCTCCTTCGCAGACTATTTTCCCTGGATTGTGGTTGACAGAGGTTAATGTTGACATGTACAAGGTGCCGGAGTTTGCTGATACAAAGGTAAATTCCTTTTTCCTTATTCAGAAAATGTTGCTGGCACAAATGTGGATTTGGGTGGAAAAGATTTGAGCTTTTGTTCTCTCAAGGCTTGGTGTTTAGTGGATTTAACGATTTTTTGTTTTGGTACATTGATTGATTTTTCTTTACTGTGCTTAGGTGAATTGTGAATTCTGTTCCTGATTCAAGTGTTTGTGTTCTTGTTGTTCGCAGAGGTAGCAGTTCAAGAGGTCGTCTAATGCGATTAAAGACTATCTGTTTCTCTTTTAACTTGTAACCTGATGAATGGTTACCGGAGTAGCAGACCATCTTTGTGACTTGGGATTTTGATACTCCGTTTTTTTTTAGCTGTTTGGAAAGAATTTGATGGTAGTTGTAGGTGCTGTAAGTTGAGTTGGTCTTAAATTCTAGTTTCGTAATAAAATGATTCGTTTCTTTTATCTCCATCAGAATGATGGTGACGTGGAATGTGTAGCTTTGTTGGGTGTTTGTTTCTACAAGTTGTTTACAGGGCGTGCTTTATGTGGATAGAAGAATTCTCCAAGATTTCAATTTCATTTAACATTGTTTTTCTTCTTTTCGACTAGATCAAGAATCAATCTCAGAGCAATCACACAAAACAGTATTAGATTATGAAGTTTTAAGGAGGTATTTGTTTTTATTTTCATTTTTGATTTTCTATTTTTATTTTAAGTAAAAAAATGTTGTTTAAATTTTTAGTTTTGATTTTTATAGTTTTTAAAAATTATAAAAAACCATAAAATAGTTTTTGTTTCTTTCTTTTCACAATATGATTTATTATTATTTAATATATTATTTAAATTTTTATAAAATATGAATAATTTAATTCAACATTATATATTTAATAAATTATCAATAAAAATTATGAATAATTTAATTTATTTTTTATAATTAAATTAATATGTAATTAAAATTTAATAACTATTAATAAATATAATTAAATTTAAAACATATAAATATTCAAATAAAGTTATAAATATAACATTTTAATTTTCAAATTATTTATTTTATTAAAATAACATAATTTAATTAATAATTTATTAATAAATATTACATAATAGATTTAATAAATTTATTTAATTAAAAATAATTTATCTTTAAATTTTTTCTAATTTGTAATTATTAACAATCTAACAGATTTTTATTTTATTAGAAAAACTAAAAACTACATTTAAAGAAAAAATTAAACCTCGCAAGGTTTAAAGGTCCGTAAAAGAAACGTATGCAATAGAGTTTCCAACTCACAGTGACAGAGAAATCAGACCAAACCTCAGCAACACCACCCACTTCACGTTAACAGAGATTAGAATTTGTCTAGAATTATAGCTTTGCTAAATGTCTTTAAGAACGAAACAGGATCTTATGTCCAATGTCCAATGTTATGTTACGGTGTCTTATTCTATTCTCTAAATTTCAGTCATTTATTTATACAAATCTTACATAAAATTATAAAATTAGACAGAAGATTCGAATGTTTCAGGCACTGCACCAAAATATATTGGCGGCAATCAAGTGCTACGCTGATTTCACCCTCTAATATAGAAGCTGGCCAAAGTTGTAGGCAGTAACTGATTTATATTCAAATCTGCATTGCCATCTATCTGTTACGAATTCATTGCGTTGACAAGTATAAGGGACTGGGTCCAGTGGGTGGGTCCTTCCCCTTTACTATTGGGATGCTGCTTCTCATATTCATATGATTCACGGCAATCTTTGAATATGGAACTTCATAATTAGTAAAGAGATCCTCGGTTCAACTTATGCCTTCTGGGTCAAATCAAACCCTTATTAGTTATCGGTCGGACAGTGGATGGCTTCTAGGAATAGGACAGGAAGCTGCTTTGTTACTGCTAAGTGTGTCTCGGACACGAGCCTAGGGAGAATTAGTTTCCTTTGTTGATTTGGAGTGTTGGTAGGGTAGGATCCTTTCCTTTAGAAAACTAAAACTTGGTCCTCTAAAAGCAGTCAATAACTGCTTTTAGTTGACTTGGAATTCACCCCACCCATTTGCATACGCGTATCAGGACATGGATAGCCAGGATTCTCATTTCATTATAAGCAAGTCATTTATTCCAAGGGAACCAACGTGTTTCGTTACTCTGTCCCTTGTGATTATTTGAAATGTTGCTGCAAGAAAACTTTCAATCAACTTAAGACTGAATATTTGAAATGTTGCTGGAAGAAAACCTTCAATCAACTTAAGATAAGAGTAGTATACTAGTATGGCATGTTAGAACAAGATAATTATTTTAGGCTCTGTTTGATAGTTAGAGGATTCATTAGCTGTTAGCAGATTCTATCAGTGATTGACTGATAGTGAATTATATTAGTTAATTTGATAAGTAGATTATATTAGTTGTTAACTGATTTTATCATAAATTAGCTAATAGTGGATTATATTAGTTGATTTTATCATTGGATAACATGAGTTGTTTATTAAGAATGTTTGATTATATTAACTGTCCAATATTAGTTGTTTATGAGTAAAATGACTTATGAGAGCATGACTTAAAAAATATAAGAACATAAATATTATACCTTAGTATTTTATTGAATATTTTTATAATACAATTGAATAAAAGAAGTAAATTCACTAACATTAACACAAATTTCTTATTTATTAAGTAATTAATCTAAATTATGTAATTTTTGAATTATTGTGTACGTCTAAAAAATATAAAATAATATATGCCAATATATCTTAGAAATAATGAACATTTGTTGACAAACTAATAGAAATTGAGAGGGATAGACAGCAAGAGACTCGACTATAGTGTGAAAAAACCGAGTGTCGTCATTGTCAAAAAGCTAAAAGTCTTCCTCCAAATCCCGGTCATCCCAAATGAAGACAACGACGCCTACACCAGTGACCCACCTCGTCTTCTTCGAAATTCCAGTCATCCCACGCAGGAAAATTGTTTAGCAATAATATTCCCGAAAGCTGCAATTTTGGGTTGGGATATGATTTGAACGAGTGGAAACATGCCGTTTCAATGGCTTCAATCACGAAACAGATCTTTCTGGCGTAGAAAATTCTGGGTCCGAGACAAAGCAGTTATATTATATCAATAACAAAATTTGGTGGATCAAGATTGTGAAACAGAATTCCTTCTTTTTGCCGCATTTGGCTAAAGGGTTGAAAGCGGAAAATAGAAGATGAGACAGCAAAGAATGAGGTGCAAAAGCTATCTGAGGAGCTAACAGCGTATGAGTATTACATGAAGTTCTATCAAATTCCTTATTTTGATGGCCAATCGATGACACCCAGTACCTCTGAGAAAAGGGTTGCTGGCAATCTTTGGAACTTCGATGACGACGGTGGTGTCAAAAACCTTTGGAGGTGGAGAAGAAATAAGTGGGCACAATCGTTGTTAGGTCCCAATCAGAGTTAATAAAGATTTAGTCTAAGAAGTTTGATAATTTTTCTATATCTCTTCTGCTGCAGTACAAGGATTTAAATAGGAGAGAAAATAAACCAACTAGTCCTATCCTAAAGGCCACAAACGGCACAATTGAGTGAAAGTAGGCAAATATGCTGCAACAATCTCAACAGCATATCTGATTTATTCAACATGAAACTGATTAATAAAATAATTAATTAAAATAAATTGTAGCAGTAAAAGATAGTTTTGCAGCAGTAACTCAGTCCTCAAACTTCTTATTCATCACACGAGTCCTTGAAGACCTTCTTGGTGGAGTGCTAACATTACCTCCCCCTCGGACAATAACCTTGTCCTCAAGGTTAAGGTTTGCATAGTTCTCTTTGATGAAGTTGGAGTCGACCCAAGAAGCATCTTCGGGCAGCAATTTCTTCCACTTAATTAAGTTCTGTTCAACATATTTGGCCCCTCTCTTAATCCAGCGTGTATCCAATACAGCCTCAGGTTCTAAAATCAGCTCACCATCATTAGAAATTGGAGGCAGCGATTGAGAAGTTAGAACTGTGTCACCAACTCATTTTTTTAAAAGCGATACATGAAAAACTGGATGGATGCGAGACTCAGCTGGAAGTTTAAGTTTATAAGCTACCTGCCCAATTTTTTCCTCAATCTGAAATGGGCCGTAAAATCTGCAAGCAAGCTTTTGATGCGGTCGAGCAATCATAGACTGTTGGCGGTAGGGATGAAGTTTTAAAAATACCCAATCACCAACTGCAAACTGTACATCACGCCTTTTTGCATCAGCATATTGTTTCATTCTATTATTGGCAGTCGCAAGATTAGATTTCAGCTGTAGCAGTAAAGCATCTCTAGAAAGGAGATTTTGATCAACGTCATGTACAGAACTTATACCGTCACAGTAACGTGGAATGGTAGGTGGCAGTCTCCCGTATAACGCCTGAAAGGGAGTCATTCCTGTGGATATGTGGAAAGTTGTATTGTACCAAAATTCAGCCCAAGGCAGAAAAATATACCATCGGCGAGGCTGTTGAAACACAAAGCAGCGAAGATACTGCTCAATACAACGATTAACCACCTCCGTCTGTCCGTCTGTTTGTGGATGATAAGCGGAACTCATCTTCAGCTGGGTCCCTGACATTTTGAAAAACTCACGCCAAAATTGACTGATAAATATTGGGTCACGGTCAGAGATGATGGTTCGTGGCATTCCATGAAGTTTGACTATGTTTTCAACAAATTTTTCAGCCACCACCTTGGCTGAATATGGGTGAGTCAACGCCAAGAAGTGAGCTGATTTGCTCAGTCTGTCGACCACAACCAAAATAGAATTCTTACCGTGTGAAGTTGGCAATCCATCGATGAAATCCATAGTAATGTCTTCCCAAAGTTGGCAAGGAATTGGAAGAGGTTGGAGCAACCCGGCCGGAGATAAGGCCTCACTTTTGACACGTTGGCAAACCTCGCAAGCAGCTACATACTTCTGCACTGATTTATACATTGAGGGCCAATAGAATTGCTGAGCCAGCCTTTTATATGTTCTCAAAACACCAGAATGGCCGCCAAGAGGAGAACTATGGAACTCATACAATAATTGCTGAATAATGGGAGATTGAGGGGGTACAACAACCTTATTTTTGTAGCATATCAGTCCATTTTGCCACTTGTAGGGGCTGCTAGAATTGGTTGAAGCTTCCTTGCCAATCTTGAGCATATAAGGATGGGTTTTGGCTTCGTCTTTGATTGTATCCCATAATTGAGTTTGGGAAACAAACAAAGCGTCTAGACTTGGGCTGCCAGAAACCCTTGATAGCGCGTCAGCAGCTCCATTTTCTTTCCCCGGCCTGTAACGAATTTCATAATCATACCCAAGGAGCTTCGAAACCCATTTTTGTTGTTCAGGCGTCACCACCCGTTGCTCCAATAGGTGTTTGAGGCTGCGTTGATCTGTATAAATAAGAAATTTGCGGCCAAGTAAATATGGTCGCCAAGTCTGGATTGCCTGTACAATAGCCAACATCTCTTTGGCATAAATGGACCAAGATCGTTTACTGTTGCCCAAGGCTCTGCTCATGAATGCAACCGGCCTGCCCTGCTGTGTTAATACTGCACCGATGCCCTCACTAGAAGCGTCAGACTCAATGACAAAAGTATCATTAAAATTTGGCAAGGCAAGGGTGGGAGTGGTTGTCATTGCCTTTTTCAGTCGTTGGAAGGCGATGTCTGCTGCCTCATTCCATTGGAAATTCCCTTTCTTCAAAAGATTAGTGAGTGGCTGAGCTATGAGGCCATAATTGCAGACGAACTTCCTGTAATAACCTGTAAGTCCCAAAAATCCACGTAATTCAGTGATGTTAGTGGGTGTAGGCCATTTCAACATAGCCACAATTTTAGTTTGATCCACTTTAACCCCATAAGGAGTAACAATATGACCCAAGTACTCCAATTCTTGAGAGCCAAAAGCACATTTGTTAAGTTTTATAAAGAATTGGTGCTGCCTCAAGGTGTCTAGGGCTGTTTTGACATGTTCGAGATGGGTATTCCAGTTTGGGCTATAAATCAAAATATCGTCAAAAAAGACTAAGACGAATTTTCGAAGGAAGGGGCGGAAAATTGAGTTCATGACTGCTTGAAAGGTAGATGGAGCATTACATAAGCCAAAGGGCATGACTAAATATTCATAATGTCCATTATGGGTACGAAAGGCAGTTTTTGGAATGTCTGTGGAATGAACTCGAACTTGATGGAATCCCGCCCGAAGGTCTAATTTGGTAAAGTAAGTAGCTCCATGGAGCTCATCCAGCATATCATCGACGGTAGGGATAGGGAATCTATCTTTGATTGTGACTGAATTCAGTGCTCTATAGTCGGTGCAAAACCGCCAAGACCCGTCTTTCTTTTTCACCAGTAAAACAGGAGATGAAAATGGACTAGTACTAGATCTGATCAGTCCAGATTCTAACATATCATGCACCTGTTTCTCAATTTCAGCTTTCTGGAAGTAGGCATACCTGTATGGCCGTATATTGACAGGTTCAGTACCTTCCTTCAAATTGATGTGGTGCTCGATTTCTCTTGATGGAGGTAACTGAGTCGGTTCTTTGAAAAGATCCTGGTACTGATCCAAGAGTGACTGCAGATCAGGGTGTATTCCCACTATACCCATGGCAGTATTGGTACAAATGGCGAAAACTGAACTCCCATGTCTTGTTTCCTTGGAAATTGCTTGCAGAGAGGCTGGCTGAATAACTGGTGTCTTCAATCCCTGCAATTTGTAAGTGCAATCGTTCCACTGAAACTCCATCGTAAGATGTTGCCAATTGCAAGCTACCGTTCCCAATTGTTCCAGCCATTGAATCCCTAGAACCATATCCAATCCACTCAAAGGTAAGGCATACAGAGTAACATTAAATGGAATACCTTGGAGGTGGATAGGAACATCATTGAATCGGCCCTGGCATTCAAGTGACTCTCCATTTGCGACTTTGATGTTGCAGGGTTTGGTAGGAACGACTGGCAATTGTAGTATATCAGCTGTTTTGTCATTGATGAAATTATGTGTAGATCCACTGTCGATCAAAGCTACGAAGGTATGAGAACTGATCTGCGCCACCACTCGCATGGTTCTATGAGTCGACCAGCCAGAGAGTGCGTGAAGGGAGATTTCTGGTTGATCCTCTTCATCATCTATGCTGTCATCTCCACCTTCTAATAGCAAAAGCTGAGGTCCTTTGCAGCGATGACCTGGGGTGAATTTATCTTCACAATTAAAACAGAGTCCTTGAGCACGCCGTTTCTGCATTTGGTCCCAAGTTAATCGGCGTATGGGAGTGTCTCTTTTAATTGGAGAAGAAGTTGAGGATAAAAAAGGAGTCGCCGAATTAGGTCGAGCGATTCGCTTCTGCCGAGAAAGCTGGTCGTCTCTCATTCTTGCCAAACTGGTTGCATCCTTCAAGGTTTGAGGTTTGAACATTCGGATTCCATCTGCAATCTCAGATTTCAGTCCGCCCATAAAGGTACCAACTAGCGCTTTCTGGGTCCATCCCCGAACCTTGTTGCCGAGCCTTTCGAATTCTTTCTGATAATCACGCAAGGAGCCGATTTGACGAATTTTAGACAGAGATTCGTCAAAGTCCTCACAATCGGTCGGACCAAACCTCGCCCACATCTCGTCTTCAAAAATCTCCCAAGTTACTTCCTGGCCTTCTTCCTGGTATGTTCTTTGCATCCATTGCCACCACTCATTGGCTTCCCCCTGCATGTGGTAGGAGGCTAAAGACACCTTTTCAGCTGCTGGTGTAGCTTGGAAGTCAAAAAACTGTTTGGCTCGTGTGAGCCACTCTGTTGGATCATTGCCAGAGTACTTTGGAAACTCAAGCTTTGTCAATTTTGAGGAGAATATTGGCCTTCCTCTTTCTGTTGAGTCGTTTCTGCTATGGTGCTGTGGTTGGCTCGAACGCTCAGCGGAGTGGCTACTATTGCCATCTCGGTTGGACAACACTGTCTCAGATAATTTTGACATCATGTCCTCCAGGCGTTGCAATTTGTCCGCAACCCCAGTTTCCATACGTCCCACAGTGTCTTGGAGTTGTCCCAACCCTGCTTCAAGAGATTCAATACGTTCTTTGTTAGTGGCCATAAGTGAGAAAAGAAAAAGAAATGGGGTAGATTAGCTCTGATACGAATGTTAGGTCCCAATCAGAGTTAATAAAGATTTAGTCTAAGAAGTTTGATAATTTTTCTATATCTCTTCTGCTGCAGTACAAGGATTTAAATAGGAGAGAAAATAAACCAACTAGTCCTATCCTAAAGGCCACAAACGGCACAATTGAGTGAAAGTAGGCAAATATGCTGCAACAATCTCAACAGCATATCTGATTTATTCAACATGAAACTGATTAATAAAATAATTAATTAAAATAAATTGTAGCAGTAAAAGATAGTTTTGCAGCAGTAACTCAGTCCTCAAACTTCTTATTCATCACACGAGTCCTTGAAGACCTTCTTGGTGGAGTGCTAACAATCGTTTTCTCAAAAAGCCGAAGGCAAAATGCTAGTATTTTGGAGCTTTTAAAAGATCAGTTATTTGAATTAAATAAGCTAACCAACTGGCTGATAACCACACAAATGTATTAGCAGTTTCACACCAAAATGATAAAATTTAGTTGAAAAGTTATAACCCAAACGGGCCATTAGTCTTTCCAAAAATGGACTAAGTTATCGATGATATACAGCAATGAGCGTTACATTTATTTATTATTAAATTAAAATGCGAGGGACTTCCTAGTGTTTATAGTTAATATTTAATATTGTATTATACACATGTACAATAATACAACAAAGTAAAATTATTCTTTGAGAAATATTAAATGAAATAAAAAGTAATCAGGAGTGCCCATCCGAATATGCTATGGCTACTGCCAAAGAAAAATATTAAAAAAATAATTAATTATGTATTATTAATTCAATAGATTATTAACATGATTTTAAGAAAACAGATTAAAGCTATAAATCTCTTAAGACCGTTTGCAAAGTTGCTGGATAACTACGAGGCCACCGGTTTTACTTCTTGTTAAATCTTTCTTAAATGAATAAATTCTTATAATCATTAAAAAGTATGAATATTTTGTATAATTAATGAATTTTATAGAATTAAAATTCAATATATATAGAATATAAAAATTACTCCTAACTCATTCTAATTAAATGATTGAAGATATCCATCATACTACAATGCTTTAAAGTATAATATGAGCATCAGTTATAAAAAGAAATATCAATTAATTACGGCTTCCATTATTATGATCAATGTATATTTGTTTAGTAATTTTATCTCTATTGTGAGTCATAATCTAAAATTGTATACTCTATTTGAGAACTTGCATCTTTATTCACTTTTTTTTGTAATTTGCTCTTTCTTCTTGATAGAACTATAAAACAATTTATGGCTACTGTGAGTTTGGATACAAGTAAAAGATTTTACGCAAAGATGTCCTTCTCTTTTCACAGGTTTTTTTGAACTTTTTCTTTTGATTTTTGTCTTATATTTAGCCTAAATACTTCAGTTTGTAATACTTGCCGTAAGATTTTTTTCAATTGCTCGTTTGTTTTATTTATTTATTTTTGTTTTTCTTGTCTATTTATTTATTTATTTTTATTTTTATTTATATTCTTTTCCTTTTACTAGTTATTTTATTATATTATATTTTTATTTTATGCAATTATTTGTTTATATTTATGACTTTTGTTTTCTTTAAATTGTTTCAAAAACTTTTTTTTCTTATGAGTTTATTGGAAATAATCTCTCGACCACTTAGGAATAATGCTACATAATTCTGAATTTCTCCAGACCTTGCATCTCGGTGAAATTTCTACTAAGATGTTATTGTTGTTACTGGTTTGTCTATCCATTCTAATAAAATTATGTATCACTCAACAAGTGATAATAATATATTTTTATTTTTAAAGAGTAAATGATTAATATATGAACTCCAATCGAAGATACATGACTTGTCCTAACAGTTTACAAGCTTAATTGTACAATTAATTAAGTAACAAATGACTTAAGAACCATACTTTAAAGCTAAAGGGGTGGTTGCTTTCGTTTTTTTCTCCTGTTTCTTGTTGTAGTTTTTATAAAAAATAAAACAATTTCTTAAAACACGTTTGGTTCCTCCTCGTTGCATTACGTTGTTTTTAAAAATAAAAAATAATACCGATTTACGGAAACGGAAAAAATATGTTTTCGTAATATTTCACAACGGTTTTTGTGTATGTCTTTGTTTCTTTTCTTAGCTTCTTCTATACGTTCCACAATCGATCAAACTTCTTCTATACTTTCCACATTTGATCAACGTTGGAGTGATGAGCGCAGAACACAGGATCTCTACCAGCTGAGTAGAAATGGCCCATATCTTCTCCGTTAGTGGGGTCTTCTTTGAACTGTAATCAAAATCAACCAAAGTCAGTGGTAAGTGATTCTTGTTTCGATGCGTCGTACAATGGCAACCCAGAAATAGTATAGACTGCTGGCATTTGGATAGTGTTCATCATCATCTAACTCTTCATAGTCTTCTTCATCACTTGGAGGAGAAAACCAGTTATTCACAAATTTCAACCTCAATGTTTCTCCTTAACCTTACGATTAAATAACTCTTGAAACTAGTTAGTTAGGCTTAAATTTAAGATAGAGTATGTATAATGGAGTGAGTTTTACATCAAGATCATTTATAATTTATATAGCTCAATTAGTACCAATCCATTGCATATAGTTAGGGATGACAATGGATCGGTGTGGGCCATCTCAAGCTCGGGCCAATCTAAGCCAGGGATAGCTCAAGCCTGAGATAGGCCTATCGGGGCAGGCTCAACTTATTATTTTTTTTTAAAAATTCAAAATGATAATTACTATTTTTTAAAATAATTTTCAAAACGACGTCATTTTGTCGACCAAAGGCCTGGTCAACCAGGGCCTAGCCTGTTGACTTCATTGACTGAGGTGAATGTTGTGAATAATGAGCTATTCCTTAATTATGCTTACCAGATCTTGAAAGATGTAGTTGTTATTGAGCTCTTCTCCTTGAAAATTTATGTGGTTCCTTTCCTTCCAAATGACATAAAATATTTTGCTAAACGAAATTTTGTATGTTAAAAAGTCACCTTTGCGTATATTATTCTTTTGACTAATCTAATCGTTGAGCTCTAGACAATTTAACTACGAAGAGGAGAGGTTACACAGTTTTTGAATTTTTTGCCATATGATAGAGGAGTATTGGCAATGGAAGGACAAGTGGTTGACATGTTAAAATGTACAAGGAATCTTTTTTTTTGACGAACATTAACACATCATTCATTAGTATTCCACAATATTTGTAGTTAAATAATTCTTGTGAACCTTGAGATCTTTCTCTATAATCTCATAAATAATTTCTTTAACTTTGATACGATGAAAGAATTATATGCATATTGGTGTAGCTTGAGTAAGCTCAATAGAATTAATTTAAGCACATAAAGAACATAATATTAACAAAAAATAATAAATAGTAATTTTTTTACTATATTTGTTAAGAATAAACTAATACCTTATTAAGGCATAAGAACTTGGTTCATTAGATTTGTTACCATTTCTAAAAGAACTCGAGAGTCATTTGTACTACTTTCTCATCCAGTCATTTGCATATTTGAAAACACATGTCAAATAAGAAATATCAATAAATATTTTGTGTTAAATTAATTTTTTTACCCTCATATGGTTTCACTGTATACATTAATATGTGTATCATCTATTGCTCCTTTATAGTCTGACAAAATATAATTGTATGATTAAAGTGATTAATTAAATATAAAATAATAAAATAGTAATAAAGTATATACATATAATTAAAAATATAAAAAGGATTTTGAATTATCTTAAATCTTAAGAGGTGTATGCATAAATGATGGTAGAGCAATGACTCTTTTCGAGAAATGATTAATTGCATATAAAAGTTTTCTAAAATGCTTTGAATTTATCAAAGTCAAGTGTTAAAAGCATTTTGCATTAACTTTTGATTTCTTACTATTCTTATCTTCATTAAGAAAATTACAATATGCTCTTCCACAATTAAATGATTAGTTCAATTTAAGCTTCTTAAACATTTTAACATATTAAATAAGCTTAAAAAGTATTATTTTATTCATTCTTAAGTTCTCACAAATCCTGGTAAGATTCCCATCTATTAGTTTCAATATTCAACTATGACTTGATCAAGCAAAATTTCAACATGATTGGTTCTTTAAATCAAAATCTTTATACTCTTCCATAATTAAAGAAATTAAATCTATCTTGATTGTTTCATCATCTAACTATGATTTAAAATCTAAAAAAGAGCTATTTATCTATAATAATAATATTTAATAACTAATAAAGACATTAAATATAAATGTTAAAGTTATCCTCAAACAACAAAACATATATCGAATATTTAGTCAAGATGCTCAAAATCATAGAATAGTTCTAATATGAAAGTGCCTAAACTAATAACAATTTAACAATCGGTAACATTAAAATATAATTAACAAGAATAATTCAATCTAAGTTCCTTGCATCTAATATGTCCTTAAAAATCTCCTTATAAAGTGGAGAATCATATAAAGCCTTCACTATATTGAACACCTTCAACACCTAAATGATATAAGGACTTAAAACATTCTTTCATTGTGTCAATATGTTGATTAATTAATGAAAGTTCGACTTCATTAACATCACCATTCTTTTTTAAGCAAATCATTCTATCTTTTTAACAGTTCACTAATTATACCTAAGATGCTTTATCTATAATGTTAGATTACATCCTTGTTTCATTATTTGTTTCTAGGATATTTTTTCTTAGAAGGAGAATTTATAAGTTGATCTTCTTTTCATTGAAAGAAGAAACTTTATCAAACTCAATATTATTTTCCTCTTTGGCATTATGTTATAGAGATTATTAAACTAAGGGATGTTCTAATTAAAGTTTTGATGATAACAAAATATTTTAATGAGTTTATTATTTTCATGAGAAGTAAGATTAGAACAAGATATAGTAGTAACAGAAGAAGATACTTCATGAAGATGATAAATAAAATTTTTTAAGTTTGTAGGCTTCAAAATGGAGATTAAGTAAGAAAACAAAAAGAGATCAAGGCATATCAAGGCTATTCTATATCTTATAGTTTTAATTGTAATCTCATTTTATCACTTTGATAATCTTAAAGACTTACCATGTATAAACATTTTATCTTACTTTACTGCATAAGTCGTTTCTATCATTAGAAGAAATGAATTTTTTTTTTGGTTTCAAAGAAAAGCTCTTAAACCTTAAAACACTCTTTGAGAAATATTTTTAGAAGTGTTTAAGTTATAATTAGATTTGATAGATTAAGTTTGATCATTTTAATTTATTAAAATCATGTTTTTGAAGGGATTGGTAAATTAATACAGGTTAAAAGCAGACCAATATATGTTAAAGTTATAAAAATTGATGAACTAAAAGTTTATAACAATATTTATCGACATATTAGTAAATCAATAAGAAATGACAAGTAAATTTTATGCACAAAATGCATACTGGTTGATTAATATGACTTAGTGGTTGACCAGTGTGCTGGAATTAATAGTTATAATGGCTAGTTTTTTTGCTCTAGTAAGGGTCTCAAAATACATATTTTCACATTGATTCTTGCGTAGAAAATTATTTGGTTAATTCATATACATATGTCTGATTGTTTTTCAAGCATTTGGGTATTCATTGTCTCATATTTGACTAAGTGAGCCTATTTAGAGTTATCAAAGTGACAAAGTGAGATATTTTACGTTGTAAGCTTTTGGTGGGGGTTTTGTGTATTGTACTTAGAATTGTTCCAAATGGTTTTAAGGCTCCTCTTCCCCTTTGAGGAAATTGTAAAAGGGTTCTTCGTTACCGAGCAAAGATTATACAATGTTATTCTTTGCCTTCAAAGAGGAGTTATAGTGGAATTTCAAGAAGAGTATTGGGAGTGGATGTAAACAAGGGTTATTTGTCAAATTACTATAAACTAGTTTACATGTCTATTTCCTCACTCTTTTTACATTATTAAGTGTGTTATTAAAATTTATTATTTTATCTGATTTTTAATCTTTTATAAATTGTGTTCATTAACACATTAAGTTAGTAATATTTTGTTTAAAATTTATCAATACCCAATTCACTACCTTTTGGGTTCCATTAGAGACTAAAGGAGATTTAGTTGATGGTTATGCACACAAACTAATTAGTAGTATCTCCAAAAACATGATATAAGTTTGAAAATTTCATGCTTCCATTTTTTGAACTTGCGAGCTATTTTATGCACTTACAATGAAGAAAAGAGTACATTAAAAAATTATTATATGATATATCAATTAGTAAATTAATATTTTACATTAAATAAATTATCCTAACATGCATTTAAGATATTTTCATTGGTGAAATAGTCATAACTAATCCCAACTTTTTAAATTAAATTCTTGAAATTCTTCAACCAAACCCTCAATTTATTATACTTGTTCTTTAACCAGACATCATTGGTCTGGTTGTCAATGCCTTTAAAATTAGTTCTAATTTTTAAACTCTTATAGTAGTTGTGGAACTAGGTCGAACCTTAAGATAACTAAAAACTAATTTATTAATGTCAATTAACAAAAGAAAATGGGGGCTTATGATTAATTAACTAAAATTAACAAGGAACCAAAATAAATCAACTGCATATAAAAGTGAGAAATTTATGAGTACTTAACTTTGATTCAAGGAAAAGAGCTCATCTAAATGTAAAAGTGAGAAATTTATGAGTACTTAACTTTGATTCAAGGAAAAGAGCTCATCTAAATGTAACATTGATCATTGGTCTAAAAAGAATATTTTTCATAATTCATACAATTAGTCTAAAACATATTAGGAATAGCCATAATAACTCTTACATTTCCCTAAATTAATTAGTCTAATCCTAACTTTCAAACCAAAACTTACCATCAATTGATTGGGTATGATAACATTCATATCAATTAAATGATAACAATAAGCTTAGTGAAAAAGACTAGATTGTAAATTAAATAACTGAGATAGTTACAACAACCCAATTTAGTTTTCTTGTTTCTCATAAGTTAAATAAACAAATTCATAAATAACCTAATTACTACTTATGCCGATCCTTTATGATAATTACAAGTCATTGAATTCATGGATAGTTATAAAATAATCAACATCAAATCAATTTGTTAGATTAATCAATATTAATTATTCACGAAATATAAGAATATAAAAACAAGAAATACTTGAATTAAAAAATTGAATATAAGTTTAAAACAAAACCTCACAAGGTTAAAATTAGAGTTTTAACCCTTGAATCAAAATATTTGGATTTAGCCATACATAGATTTAGTTCCAACACCAAAAATCGAAGAAAATATGAAAGAATGAGAGAAAATTACAAAAAAAAAGAATGATATGTGAAAGAAGAAAATTACAAAGAAACAAAAATATAATGATGAGTGAAAGTGGTAGACCTATTTTTGTCTTCTAGTTTACTTATATCTTGTAAAGATTCCTATCTAAAACAAATCTTAATCCCTACATATATGGACGGAAATAAGTTTCTTATTGAATTCCAACTTTTGTAGTGAATATGGCGTTATGCATAATCTTGCCTTATTCATTATAGTAATCTGTCCACTTTTTTCAGAATTTGTGATTTTGACCAGTAAATCTCCAATTTCATGCAATGTCCACTTGTCACATCCTAAAATCAACATTATATTAATTTTTTTATTTAAGCACAAAATATAATAAAGACAAAAGAGATAATTCTGATTAATATAAAAAATAACATCTTATCAAATTCCCTCACACTGGACTCATACTTGTCCTTAAGCATATGTCAATTTAATGCATCAATCATCCTCATAACTACATCTAATCTTTTTTCATGTTGTCTAAAAATATCCCAAAAGTTAATACACATTCAAGGTTTAGGATAAAATAACAATTGAGAGAACATGCACTCATAGGACACATTTTTAGAATTAAAATATGGCATCTCATCAATTGTAGTATACTAATTCGATTGTGTATTGAGTTGTACACATATTTATAGAGTATGTGCTATTTATGGTATACTGGAGTAACTTAAGCATTTAAATATATTATTGAGGTTATAGCGGAGATCACAAATAGACCAAAGATGGTTATAAACTTAAACCAAGTTTTTTTGAAAACTTCTGAAAACTCCAAAAATCTATTAAATGAGTTTGAATGTGCTTTAAAAGCCCTGAAATGTGTTTTGGGGATTTAGGTTACATTTTTGAATAAAATCCGGATGATTTTGATGACATTTAGTAATTTTCGGATTCAATCTGAAAATTATTTCGGGTAACCAAAAAAGTTACTAAACAATTTTAAAATATGATGAAAAGCTCTTGAATTAAGATTGGAGTCCCTAGGAACTGAAACGGCTCAAAACAGAGGTTGTTTGAATAAAATTCAGGTAATCTGAAAATTTTTGGATAAAAAGACCTTTATTACAAAATAATGGATTTTAAGGATGATGTGCCCAATTAAATTTTTATAAGAATGTAATTGAAGGGTTTTAGGTTTAGTTAGAGTATATTGATGTCAATTTGAGGTTTACAATTAGATAGAATATTTTTCGAATTTATTTAGAAAAGTTTAACAGTTTAATTCGGTAAAGGGTAAATGGTCTTTTTGAGATTTAAAGGTGTTTATATGTGTGAAACCCTAGACATAGTAACTTAGGAGGAAAGTTTTGAGTCAATAAAAAATTCCTAGATGATTAGTATTTTAGTGAATAGTGTCTGTGAACAGTAAATTTTTGACGAGTGAACCTTAAGATTAGAAATTATCGAAAAAGATTAGAGTCTAAAAAAGGACTGTATTGGAGTGAGAATAGATCCATTCGAATAGATTTCAAGAGATTCAAAATTATTAAACTAAAATGCCCTTTATTGAAAAATAATGGGAATTAGTGATTTTTTCTCCTGTTTAAAAATTTTCAAGCATCCATTTTAAATTTTTAATGCATAATTGGAGTATTTAATGGTCAATTTGAAATTAGGGCGGCTATATAATATTTTTGGAATTTATTTGGGCATAAGGTGCATTAAATTAAAAAAAGGGCAAAATGATCTTCTTGTCAAACCAAATGCATCCAAATTCCATACGTGCATTACATGGGAAGATTTTCATGAGACAACCATGAATTAATTGGTTTGGAAAATAACCAATTAAATGGTAACAAGTGGCATGGGTTAAAGAATAAATATGAGAAGTTTTGGTGAAGGTGTAATTATAAGATGTCATTAATGGAAATGGTGGGCAAAAGTGTGATTAAGCAAAATTTTCATCTCTTTAAAACGGCGTGGCCAACAATTGATGGAAAAAGGAAGGACAAGAGAGAAAAGAAAAGAAAAGAAAAAGGAGAAGAGAGAGGTTTCGCTAGGCCATGGAGAAGTGATCCAAAGAGTTTTTCATGCTCTTTGAACTCCAATCAAGCATCCAACAAGATCCTATAGCCATCCAAGTGAAGAGGAAGAAGAAATTGGGTTGGTAAGCTTACTAATTTTGTTGAAAAATTGGATTTGTTGTATTATAGTTTAGATTTGGTTTTGATGGTGTGAATTGCACCCTTATGATGTGATATCAAGGTTTTATTGCATTGGAAGTGATTAGGAGAAGAAAATCAAGAAAACTAGTGTGTGTAACCTTAGTCAAAGGTGAGATCCATTGCCTAAAGTGTTTTATTTTTCCATTTGATGGTTGAAGATTAATGAATGACATTGGGAAGTTACTTTAAAGATGAAAGAGTGGAAGAAAGATCATAGAAATGATTAGATGAAATTTCAGCCATGGCTAGGGTTTTTAATGTGATATGATTCAAAATTCCATTATGATATTTTATGATGTTCATAGCATGATTTTGAAGCTAATGAAGTAAAGAAATGAAAAAGAATTGATTTGGAATTGATTTTGGTTGAAATTCAGCAACGGTTGCATGATTATTTAAAAATTTGTTAATGAAATTTTATGGCTTAAATGTGGGTATTAAAATGTTATTGAAGTTAATTTGGATTGGTTTTAAGTGTTAGAAATCAAATAGACTTGAATTGGAAAAGTTTAATGTAAAATATGTTAAGTTTAGCCTTAAGGGCGTTTTTGGTAGGAAAGTATGGTTATAATGTAATGACCATGTGATTGTGATTAAGGATAATCATTATGCGTATTTGTGGCATAGGAATTATTAGATGAAGTGTTATTTTATTATTTGGAAAAAATTAGTATATGGAGTGCATATAGAAACTAATAAAGTTGAAATGGTTTATATTGTAGTTGGTTGGAAATGTATTAAGGAGTTGAATATATTTGTATTAGGTTTTTGGATGGGAAAACAAAGCCAATTAAAGGATTTCGAAGTGGTGACAAGGAAACCAACAAGTTGTGAGTGTACTTTAAATTGATTTTTATGTAAATGGTTTTTATTTTATAGTGAAATATTGCTTGAAGTTTATGTTTTAGCAATATATGAATTTTAAGTTTATGTTTTAGCAATATATGAATTTTAGTTTGAAAGTTAAGTGTTATACTATTTTAATTTACATTGTTGATAAAAAGGAAATGAATTTTCAGCCTATGGGATACCTTGGTGGTATTATAGATTTATCGATCGGAATACCCTAAAACGTGCATAGCAGTGTCTAGGTGGCTTCAGTTAGTAACAGTGGGTGGTATTGTGTCTGTCAATAGTCCAGTGAATTGCCCTCTGCATGTATTAGATATATATTGGCTAGTTTTACACATGCGATACAAGATTTTTACTATGTAAACCAAAACCGTGGCCTAAGCGCAAGGCTCTGCCACCTAATATGGCCTGAGCGTTGTAGGAATTATGCTTTGCCATATATGCCTGAGGCATCGTATGGTACCAATTCTAATGGTAGGCTTATTTTCAGTATAAAACTTTTCAGAAAACGTATTGTCACCATTGTTTATTGTTTAAGGCTAAAGAAAAAAGAAAAAGGAAACTTTTATATTATGAGTTTAATTTTGAAATAGTACTTCAGAAAATTTGAAATTGTGATTTAAGAAGTGTTATTTTATTACCAGATTCTATGATGCACGAATGGATTTTTATGAAATTATTTTACCATAAGCTTTATTATTGTATGGGAATATTTCAGTTATGATTTAATTTTTAGTAAAATGATTAATACTTACCAAGCTCTCATTTAGTGCACCCTCATTTTTATGTTTTAAAATAAACCACGCTAGGTATGCGTACAGGTGCTTCAATAGCTAGGGTTCCATCACAGGATTAGTTGTGCCATTGGGAGCTACTGTGCTTATGTCATTTTTGCTATGAATGTGTTTTCTTAAAATTGGCTTGGTTATTTGTATAAATGCTTTAAATTATTTTAGAAAGGGTTTAAAAGTGTGATCTTGTAAATATTTTTGGGATTGTAAATATATTTTACTTAATGAACTATGAGATCATAGGATCAGTTGTATCATCGAGTGTTGCTGTGCTTGTGTCATTTTTGCTATGTATGTGTTTTCTTGAAATTGGCTTAGATATTTGTATATATGTTTAAATTGTTTTGGAAAGGGTTTAAAGTGTGATCCTGTAATTATTTTTAGGAATATAAATATATTTTACTTGATGAACTACGAGGGCTTTGATCCTCAATATAAATGAGGTATGTAAACGTTTGGGCAGAAATCATAAACTCAAGCCCAACTATTTTTAAAAAACATTAAATGTGTTTATGAAAATATACATGTTTTATTTATATTGTTTTATTTATGTTTATATATTATGGTGTTAAAATGTTGAGAATTATATATTTGTGGTTGCTTGCGATGTGGACCTGAGGTCCTATTCTAGAAGTTGAGATGGTATAAAAAATACTATGAATATTTTAAATCCTGTTATACAAGTTTTTGAAAATTAGGAATTAAAAAAAAGCAATTGTTATGCTGTTGGATTTTTAGATAGTCAAAAAAATTCCCACTATTTTTTGCACTTTTAACTTTTAAAATATAAATGGTTTTTAACTATTAAACGACTTAGCTTTGCAGGAACTCTTTAGTTGAGTTAGATATCAATTAGAGGGTTACTATGGGGTCATCGGGAGGGCTCCCCTCAGGTTCTAATAGGGGAACTCCAAGATGGGTCCTTTCATCAATTCCATTAAAATCAAATGAAACAAAACTTGATACCCTCTCATGGATTACACTTTATGCATTTAAAGTGTTTAATCCTTTAAGCTTTCAAATCAAAGCATAGCGAGTTATTTCTATAAGCTTGCTCACAAATCATATCTCCACTAATAATAAAAATAAACTTAAAGCATTAATCGTAGGGACTTGATAAGGGTTGTAATGTGGCTTAGGTAAGGTATGAAAAAAGAATTTTTATGTTAAATATATTAAAGGAAATCATAAAAACTTATCCATACAAGTTTTTACAAAATTTTGTCCAAGACTCGCTTAATTCAAATAGCATCCTTTTTATGATCGCATGTAACGACTCTCTTTCACCCAAATAGACATGCTTTAGGTGATTAGGTAAGGCCTTCAATTCTATCTTTGGAGCCTACGAAATAGAAGACAACATTTTCTTATGTGTTATAGTAATTTCATAATTTAAAATTTTCGAATCTATTAGCATTGATGATAATGATTCTATAACTTCATAAATTTCATCAACTTGCTCATTCACTTCCTGTTTAACATTAAACTCCGACTCATGGTCAATACTTCCTTCTTTAAAAATATCTTGCATAAATGAATCCACCATATCAATATGATAAATGGATTGAATATCATTATAGTACTTTATTGCTTCAAAAATTTTAAACTTCACTATCTTTCCATCAAACTCAGTGGAATGAGTACCCTCGTCCATATTGATTTTTGTCTTAGCCATCTTCATAAACGACCTTACCAATAAAATTGAAGCTAAATGTTCAACATTATCCCTATCCATTTTCAAGATGTAAAAGTCTACTAGAAATACCAAACCGTCCCCTATAATATGAATAGGATGCATATAAGAATGATCAACTAGCTAAATAATCACATTGGTTTCTTATAAAGAATTCAGGTTTAAAGCTCAATAAAGTGAGAATGACATGATATTAATAGATGCACCTAAGTTTAGCATAACACACTCAACTTTCTTATCATAAAAGATACATGGAAGTGTAAATATATTTGAATCTTTGTATTTTTCCAATAATTTACTATTTACCATAGGTAATATATTCTTACCCAAAATTGTTCTCTCTTTATCTGACAACCTTCTTTTATTTCTGTATAGTTCTTTCAAAAACTTTGCATATTTTAGAATTTGTTTGATGACTTCTAAAAGTGGTATATTGATTTCCAACTGTATGAAGGTTTGATCTCTCTTTCATGTTCCTCTTCTTTTGATTTACCCAACTTGTAAAGGAAAGGATGTATATGTGCATGAGTTGATATTACCGAAAAAAAACCATCTTTTTACCTTTATTGATTCTTAAATTGGAGGTTCGTCTTTATTTTCTCCTTTGTCATGCTTTTCTACCTCCATTGGTACGGAAGATCTAGATTGAATTTCCTTACCACTTTTCAATGTCATTTTACTCATATTCTCTTTAGGATTCACCACTATTTGGGACGGTAATTTTCCTGATGTTGATGGTTGCAATTTACTAATAAAGGTGGCTAATTTAATGATCCAATTTCCAAAGTTCTAAAGACTTGTTCTTATTTCCCATTGAAATAGTTGAGTATTACTAATAAGTGCCCAATAATTTCATCCAAATACATACCTGAATTTGAAGATTGAGATTAAGCATATATAGGGCCTTGAGTTTGTCTATTGAAATTATAAGGTTGATATCATTATTGCCTCCTTGACTTCCATAGCTAAATTTGGAATGATCCCTCTATCCTAGATTGTAATGATTAGAATAAGGCTCATATTTTTGTTTAGGTTGACTAAGAAATCCCTTTATTACGTTAGTTTCTTGAAGAGAATCTTACTACAATGTAGAGAAGATATTTGTAGATATCTAGAGAATGAACATATTCTCACACTTGAGTCGATTACAATTAACCTACAACAATTTGATGAACTTGAGTATTTAGATTCAGAATTTTATCCTCAAAGTTCTCATTACTTTGCTCATTCACGCGCTTAATAACTTTATCTATCCTTGTCCCAAACAATTGAGAATTTTTGGCCATATTTGTTATTAATTGTTTGAATCTTTTGGTGTTTTGTTTACCAAAGTTCCTCCAATAGTTGCATCAATCATACTCTTATCTATTAGCAATAGCCTTTCATAAAAGTACTGAATCAAAAGTTATTCAGGAATCTAATAGTAAGGGTAGCTAGCACATAACTCTTTAAACCTCTCCTAATATTCATACAATGTTTTTCTAGTGAATTGTCTTATCTCACATATCTCCTTTCTAATATTGGCTGGTAGTAATGTAAGAAAGAACTTCTCTAAAAACAAATTTTCATCCCATTTTATAGTGTCACTAGGCTAGAGGGAAGATAATATAGTCAATCCTTTGCTTTATCTTTCAAGGAGAATGGAAAGACTCTAATATTAATTTATTCCTCGGTCACTCCTTGTAGCTCCATTATAGAGAAAACAAGATGAAATTCATTTAATTGTTTATATGGATCTTCACCTACTAGACCATAAAAAATATAGAGTAAGTGAATTTAAAATCTAACCAAAAATTTGAAAAACGTATGCATAAGGGTTGTTGATTCAAATTTGTTGCCACTGACTCTCTCAATGTTCTAGTGTTAGGATTTTCCATCTTTTCTTCAACTTTTTGGAAATTAGAATCTTCACCAATTGTTAGATCCATCTTGACTTTCACTTTTAAAGGTGAATGATGGCTTCCTTGCTTAGTCTCTTTTCTTAAATGATTTATTGTCTTCATAATTTCTAGATTATATTGCAATTCACCTATTTGAGAAAAATGAGTCATATAAGATAAGAGATTAGCAGTAAGCTATAAAGTAATGCAAAGAAACTAACTAACTAAAATGGCTCCTCAACAATAACTTCAAAATTTAATTAGGTTTTTAAAGCCCTCAAAATTACTTCTGATTCTTAAACTTTTATAGTAGTAGCGGAACTAGGTTAAATAAAAGAGAACTAAAAATTGATTTCTTAATTTCAATTAGCAAAACAAAATGGGAGTTTATGATTAATAAACTAATTAAATAAAATTAACAAGGAATAAAAAACAACTAAATACAAAAGTGAGAAATTTAAGAGTACTTAACTCCAATTCAAGGGAAAGATCTTATGTAAATATAACATTAATTAATGATCTAACAATAATATTTTTCTCACTTCAAGTAATTAGTTCGAAACATATTAACTAGAGTTTTGAATCCCTTTAAAATAGAATATTTGGATTTAGCCATACATGTCTTGAGTTCCAACACCAAAAATAGAAGAAATGATAAAATATTGGGAGAAAATTATAAAGAAATGAGAAATGAATGGTGTGAAAGTGCTAGATATGCTTATTTTTCCTTCTTTCCCTCCTCAAAACCTAGTTTACTTCTATCTTGCAAAGATCCCTATCTAAAACAAGTCCAAATCCTTATATAATAAGGATGGAAATAAATTTCCTAATTGAATTTTAGCTCTTAAAGTGAATATGTCATTAGGTATGATCTCTTCTTATCTACTACAACAATCTGTTCACTTTTTTCAAAATTTGTGATTTTGACCAATAATAGTCCAACTTGATCTCCATTTGTCACCTCCTAAAATAAAAAAATATTAACTTTCCTATTTAAGCACCAAATATAGTCCAAACAAATGACAAAATTTCAATTAACACTTACTAGTCATTATACTATTTATTGAATTTAGTTTAAAGAATTATCTTAATATTCTTTCAACTAAATTTAGAAAAGTTAGTAGTTGTTCAATTTCCCTTTTTCACTTCTTCAACCATCAAATGAGATTAAATCTATTTCATCATTTATACCCCATCATTTTATTTATTTTCACGCAAGCATTTAACTTATTGTCCGGAGCATGTATGATCACTAAAAATAATTAAATATATGTCTTATGCAATAATTTGAAAAATATATACCGAGGTTAATGTTAAATAAATATGAGTAGATAATATTATTTTATGGACTTTACAAAACATTTGTAATATGTGTATACATACATTAATCTATATGTATCAATTAACGAATAACAAATTTGATGAACTATTACCTTCTTTTGCGTCTTTATCAATAATAGGTTTACATTGATTATTCCTCCTATAGCATAAACCATATATAAGGGAGCAATAAATATATTTATCAAAAAGAAAGCTTTAAAAATTGTAGCATTAAGAATTTTCCTTAGCATTATATATCATACCCATTTTGCAATACCTTTGAATAATAATATTATAAGTAAACTATCAAGCTCTAAGCCAACATTAACAATTTTATATAGATAGGTAGAGATAAGGTTGCATACTATTGGACCTTTTTAAATCCTATGCCTTAGTGAGATTTCAATTGGATAATGATGATAATGAGTTCCCAACTTCTACAACTTAGATTCCTTTTACACAATCTAGGGATTAATGTGTCATACGTCGCAGCATCAGGAGTTATCCCTTCTTTGGCAATGCTATCCAATAAGTTGATCGCCCAACTGATTGCTCCTTTTTCGTTGAATACATGGATGAAAACATTACACATAAATAAATTTGGGCAAACTCGCCTTCTTGGATACACCCCTTCTTGTCTAGTTTGCACATAAGCTTGTTAAATGCATAAATGAGAGATAAAAATCCCCGACATGAACATCCACAACAACATTATAAGGAGATTTTAGATGCTTATGTTTAGACAAATCTAATAATTGTCTTAAATAATCTAAGAATTGGTAAAGTTTTTAGATAATTATTTAAGACGGTAAAATGTGTCTAAAAAATATATTAAAAAAGAGTTTAAAATTTCTAAAATTTTCATGGAATAAATTGACTCTTTTTTATAACTATTAAACTCTTATTAACTCCAGTTCTAATTTAATATAATTTCTAAAAACTTAAAAAAGACAAAAAGTGATAAAAAACTTAATATAAGTTCCAGTTTTTGTAAGTTACATTGGGCAGTATAAAAAGCAATTTAATATAAGTTATAGCTTTTGTAATATAATATAAATTCTAAAACACAAAGAAAGTAGCTCGGTGTTAGTTTTTGAACTCAGTAAAGATTTATCAATTTACTCAAACACCCCCAATGACCACCAACTTGGCGTCTAAGTTCTAACGTTACGAGTTTCTAGTTTTTGTTTTAGTTTAAGACTCTGATTGGTTTGCGAGTGTTGAGAGTCTTCTTATAATATTCATCAATATTTTCATCTTTTAACTCTTTGACAAAATATTAAATGGTACGATACCATGGACATCCCATGCATACAATCATAGCCCTTCTTTTGGTAAAAAGACAAAAAAAAGTCCAGAGTACGTGCCTGTAAGCACAGTAGGATTTCACGGGCCATTTGTCAACGGAAGAGTACTGCATAATATACATGCCCTTTTGTAAAACTACCCTCAAAACATTGTATATTCACACAATTGTCACTGTCCTACTCCGAATCTTGGTTCCTTGCATACCGAGAGTAGATGAAGAAATATGCATGATAACTTTCTGTCCTGTTCTGTACTGAAACCAGTTTGTATGATTTTCTGGACTGAACAGACAATAGCATGCCATCATAGTAAATAGCTGGGTGGGTGAAGGGAGATGTAAATGAACTGGAGTTGATTGTTGATCGTATGTACAGAATGGGTTTAATGGCTCTTGTTGCTCCGGATATTCCTGGCATAAATCGAGATAGGTTCGGATTGTTTTAATGTTTTAGTCTACTTTACTTTGTTTGTGTACTTCAACTTCACGTTTGATTAAAGAAGTGTAGTTTGTGGTGATTTTTCAGGTGTGTGAAAATGGCCATTGTTCACGATATTGCAGAAGGTAATTGCTCCACTTGCTTTTTTTCATCATATCAAAATCAAATAATTAGAGTTCTGGTTAATGTAAGTATTTGATACTATAAGGTGGAGATATGTACTTTGGTGGTGCCCAAACATCTTGTTCCCTAGGGCTTCAGTTAAAGAACTCAAACCATAAATTTGTTCCTTTCAACGGAACTATTGATTAGATTTAGTCATCCTCCAATATGTTTTAATTTAACTCACTTCTACCTGAAAACCTGAGATGAAAATTATGCTGTGAATCGTACCCTTTAATGTTTTGCGTAATGAGATGCTTATACTCAACTGGAGTCTTGGTCTTTCTTTTTCCCCTAGGTAATGGCTTTTTAAATTTCTAATTTTCCTTTTCCAAATTATTTGAGCAGCCATTGTCGATGATATAACTCCTACGGACTGGATCTCAAAGATGGAAAAGAGTAAACGAGAGCTGGAGGCATTAGATCATATGTGCAAATTGATAGGCGGAGGGCCAAGAGGTACGTCAATCATACTGTTTTCATCTCATCTCATGCCATTCATCCACTTTTTGTGTGTGTATATGTGTAATGTTATTAAAGTTGTTTTCCAGCTCAAGAAATGTTTGACTTATAGATGGAGTATGAGGAAAACTCTTCATCGGAAGCTAAACTTGTGAATGATTTAACAAGGTATATTGTATTAGGAGTACTATTGCTTGAATTGGTAGCAATTAGAATGTGTCTAGTAAAGAGAGAAATTTTGGTGGTTTTCATTATAATTGAAACACACAATACTTAGCTTCTGTTACTTTAAAGTATGATTTGTAATCTGATTTTGCATTTTTGTTTACTATTTTATTTAAGTGGAGATGATACTTCAAGCCTTAGAGTACGAAAATGTGAGGCATGATGCTGAAAGTTTTAAATTGAAAGTCATGTTTGTTCTGGGTATAGTTGTTAAAATCTGATTTTGCATTTTTGTTTATTGTTTTATTTAGGTGGAGATAATACTTCAAGCCTTAGAGTACGAAAAAGGTGAGGCATGATGCTGAAAGTTTTGAATTGAAAGTCATACATGTGCTGGGTATAGTTGTTAAAATCAAATTGTAGTTTCTCATTTAAGCATTATGGTGCAACCAATGAGTACATCCATATGCAAAGTTTATATAGTTATCTTTGGATCTCCTAGTTTTTTTTTTTTTAATGATGCAGAGTAATGGTTGATTGGCATGTGGTTATGCTGGGTGTAAGCTAGTGACTCTGGAGGAAGAGTCTAGCCTTTATGCTTCTAGCTACTTTTGTTATTTAGTTATAGTCATATATGTAGCCAAAAATCGATTTTGCTACTTTCGTTATTTGGGACAGCAACTGCATATAAATATGTGTACTCCATACGTTTATATTTTAATGGTAAGTTTTTTTAGCTAATTTGTACTATTAAATACATATAAATTTGTGTAACATAATATTTATTGAAAAAAGTATTAATTTATTATAATAATATGCAGACACATATTTTAGAATAATTTGTAAATTTTATTATAATAAATATTTTAGAATAATATTTATTGTAAGCTTATTTTTTACTAAAAATTGGTGGAGTTTTTCGATGCAAAAAATTGTCTAGAAGTGAAAAATATAGATAGCGAAAAACATCTAAAAGTTTACACAAAGCGTCTAAAATAGTATTTATGTGTCTAAGAAAATTGTCAAAAATGTATTTTTTTAAACACATCTATATGTAAATAAATTTTCGACGCTTAGATTTTCGATATTTAGATGCGTAAAAAATGTATATTTTTTCGATGCATTAATAAGTAAAAAAGTATGCTTTTTTGACGCATCAATGTGTCTAAGAAAATTGTCGAAAATAATTTTTGTGACACCTGTTTTTTTTACGCTTTATAAAAAGTATAAAATTAACCTGTTTTTTTACGGTTTATAAAAAGTCTAAAATTATTTTTAAGACGCAAAAAAAAGTCTTAAAAGTTCACTTTTTATGTCTAAAAACTTTATATTTTGTTGTAGTGATCTTATAAGCAATTCATATTCCCAAAGTTGACGATTATCTTCAGAGGACTCACTAATTATTGTACAATATGCAATTGCATTATACTCACACCCCTAATAAAGCATATTATTAAGGAGCCTCAAGGCAATACGGAGTCGTTTTCTCTCACAAAATGACTTCATCCTAACCGTAAAAGTGTAGATGCTACAAGTAGCGCCTTTATCTTTTATTCTCAAATAAAGTTTATGGGCTTGATTGAAGTAGTCATACCTGACCAATATATTCGTAAGGACATTACAAGATCATACAAATGGTTCACAATTATAGAAGTCCATTCTCTCAAACATAATAGTAACTTCTTGAACCTTTTCTTTCTTTCCATAACTTGTCATTGTTTCAATATTTACTATCTCTAGTAAAGTTTTATCAACGGTCATCCTTTTTATAAGCATAAACTCTATTTCTCAAACTACTTATGAATCCAAGCTTGTCAACCACGTATTTATAAGCAATAAACGTGTGCGCAAATCCATGATCATCTTTAATAGAATTAAACATTTCAACTGATTTAAGAGGGCACTTTTGGCACTTCAAGACAGAAGTATTGTGGAGTAACTCTGAACCAAATGAAATCCCGACCAATGGTAGTAAAAAAGTTCTGAAAAAGCAAGTAAATTAGACAAATAAACTAATACCCTCGTAATCGGACCAGCTACAGATCATCGTAAAAGAAAAAATTATGAAATTCATACTCAAAAGTCAACAACCGCATATTTAGGTCCTAACGAAAGCTAGGGGATAACTCCATCCTAAGAGGCAGGTGGACAACACCAATGACACAAATATTTTACTCTTAATATAAAACTGCTAGTTTGAAATATACCGTCACAATGATGTGCTTATTCTACTAGCTTGTCTCGCGTCAGCTTCTCCGAAATGTGCCTTCGCTTGCTTGCTTTCGGCTGTAATAACCAGTTGAAAGAGCAGTCCAACTAATAAGAGAAAAATAAATAGTGATTTGGTGCGGGTTGAACAAAGAATGAAATTACAGAAAAGAGAGGGAAAGAGGAGAGGAGAGGAGATGAGAACTCAGAGATTAAGGTGGTTGGAAAAGACACAAGAATGAAGAATGAGGTTACCGAAAAAGAGAAGGAAGAAGGAGAGAAGATAGGAACTCACAGATGAAGAAAAGAGAATAAAAACGATGTGGAGTGTACAAAAACTTTATCTATATCCAATCAAAACAATTTTAGTCCAAAAACTCTCAAGGTTTCAATGATGCACGAAATATTTGTACGATAAGTGTCACAAAAACTTATAAAGCCTACAATGAGAATTAGAAAACCTAAAAGCGTAGTACTTAAAAGAGCGAATGACCACGCGGGAGTCTTCGAACACTAGCGATGGAGTTTATTCTGCAGACGTGGAATTACAAGAAAAGAGTTAAAACTGAATTGATAGAATTGAGGTGCGCTAAATAATTATTTTAAGCATGTTTACTTATAGAAACTAAAATTTTCATAATGCAATTGGATTTTGTTGTTCAATCAGAGAGTGCTACCCTTTGAACTTGATTATAATTTCTTAGAAGTAAAAGGTTAGGTATTAATCGTATGATTGTAATTCTCTTGAATACGAGTCTGATCATAGTACGTAGTATTATAAACATTGGCCAACTATTAAAAGAGAAGGGTAGAGTGGTTCCTTGTGGCCTCTAGATTCTGCATACAAACTTCTCATTCATATTTGTAGTAGTACTCGCTAATACTACTCCAGAAGACTTGGAAAACTCTCTTTCTTGGCAATACCATATTGAGTCCATTCCTAAAGAGCACATATTGGCCTCGTTATAGTAGACTTTTCTTATTGGCATTGATCACCATGGAAGCTAAAATTAACAACTACGCATATCCAACTTCTTGTAAAGTTATTGCGCTTGAGAAGGGGGGGAACTGTACTATATATAATTATATATAATTGCCGGCATAATCACTATAAAAATAAGACGAGCAGGTCACCACCTCCAACTGTTCTTCAATAACTAACCAGCTTCGTAGTCATGATCAGTGTTGAATGTCAATATTTTGCAAGCATTTTGTTGTTCTACTATTAAAAAAAAAAACTATTGGTTACCATAAAGATCAAGAGCGAGAAAAATGGAAATATTATTAAATTCAATGGCACTTGGATGAGTTTCCCGAGTCCTTAAAATATTTAGCTTTTTAACTTAAACTTTTTGCAAGCTTCCTTGTTATTGGAAGAATTACTAATTTTCCAACGAAAAACAAAGAGTTGGGCCATGATAAAGCTAAAATCCCCAAGAACCAACAAAATGAACCACTCCTTAAGTCAGCAAAATTGGAGGGATCTCTTCTTAATCATCACGTATTATTTATTTAATCACTTATTTATATCAAATGTTTTGTCTCAAATTAATACATAACAAAAAGACGAAAAGACAAGGACCCTTGTAAGACCATGTGGAAGCATATCTGTAAATGTAGTTTAGACACCAAGTAACAGCCAAAGGGAGTCCCATTCGGTCTTAAAATGTACAACAAGAGAGCCACGATCAATGTTAAAGAATTTTAACTGATGAAAAGAGAAGATAACATGGGATGGTCATGAAATGAGGTTTATCTGCCTCCAAAGCCCTTAACATTTTCGACAAGCGTATGTGCAGGAGTCAGCATCTTCCAGGTTTTTTATTTTTATTTTTTTGAAGTTTTCGCTTCTCCAATGACAAATCATTTTAACCCATCATCTCGAGATCTAACCATTTCCTCCTTGGAATTTTCTTTCAACTTACGGGCATTATTGATCACATGCCGATCCCATCAACCAAAACATTATAGACAGCTATAAACATCTGTACCGCGAAAAGCTCCAGTTGTAAATGTAACTAATCCAATATTATCATCTTCTTTTCTTCTTAACTTTACCGTTACAAAACAGTGAACCAATACCGAAGAGATTTACGGTTCCTCTGGAAATGTAAGGAGATGGTATGTTAAGAACGGGACTAATCCTAATCCCATTGCCATAGGACTTGCACTTCCTTAATGGAGGATTCTTCTGTGATGAATTATAAGGATAAAATGCACTAGAACTGGAATTACAAAGCTTTCTATTTGGAAGAGAAGGTTGTTTCTGCAACTTTGGTTTCTGTGTTTCCTTTGATAGAATTGATTGCTTGGGAGGATTTGGAGCTGACCCAGTAGAGTTGCTTCTTGACAGAAACTGTAGCGAACGTATCAGAGCTTTGCTTCCAGAACGGTCAAAATTCAAACTACTGCTTCTCTTGAACTGCCAAAATGATTTTGGTGCTGGTTTTTCTTCTGGATCAAGACTCATTGACAAGAAATCTTTCAGTAGCTTCTTTTCTGTTGTCTCCGTTCTTGTTTGCTGAGGACGTGAAGTTGGCATTTGCTTCGGTTGATCGTTTTTGTCTTCCGAAAAGTTAAAGCTTTTCTTGATTTCCAGAGGACGGATCTTTCCATTGGCGAAGAGCTCATCTGCAGAAGATAGTTCTTGGACGAAACGGTTGGCAACGCAGAAATTGAAATCTGAATCCAGCAGAAACGAGTCTAATCTGCCATGATGCTCTTGATTAGATACAGAATCTGTTGTTGGGTTGAGATCATGAGAAAAAGAGATTCTTGGACTAATTCCTGCACTTGAAATCTCCGGACCGACATCTACGGCCATGAATAGATTGATAAGGCACTTGCAACCGAAAACCAGAATTTGACTGGGAAATAACAAGACCCTTATGTCTCTAGTTGTGAAACTCAAGAAAGCAGAAAAAAGTTTTCACATGTCCAACAACAAGAATGGTATTAAATACCCGCAGGTTCACAGAAAAGAAAGTGAAAGGAAAAAGGATTAGAGGAAGGGAATAGAAATACTGGATTGAGTAGTCAGAAACAGCAGCTTTTAGCTTTTGTTTTTTGTCTAAGTTACTGCCATCAGAGGATCAGAGTATGATAACAAAATCAGCAGTGCAGGATTGAGACATAGCAGCAATATGATGGTCTACTCTTGGAAGCCGTCAAAGCAAAAAAGAAAGAGAGAATAAAGGATAACAAAGCAGGAGGATTCAAGCACCGAAAGGCTACAAAAGCACCCTAGGATGGTTTCCAATGAAACTTTTTCACTTTGGCTACAATTTGTGAATGAGAGTTTGAGAATGTATGCAGTAGACAGCTACTGTAAGATCAACATGCATATATACGTGTATATAGAGAGATTTAGCAAAGTACGCAGCAAGTGACGAGACGACATTAAAACTTGTGGGGCAGCCGTCTGTTTATCAAGGATTAGTTAGTGTTTTGTCCGAAAAGTTGCCAAGCTTGGTTAAGGACATAAGTCATAACGCAAGTTTGATTATGTTGCTTCAGATCTACCAATTTTATGGTGTTTTATTCTGTCCTATGAATCTCAGCCATTTATTTATGCGAGTCTCACGTTTATTTATGTGGGACCCACGCGGGACTTACAAAAATAAATGGCTGAGATTCAAGGAACAAAATAAGACACCATAAAATTAGACAAAAGATCTGGACTCCAAATCTACAGAGTAAATACTCATATTCACATTCACTACCATTCCTTTTGGAATCTAATAATTAAGAAAACGAAGCCATCATCTGCGCACCCAAGGGTTGATAATTGAGATGAAAGGCTAACCAATTGCATTTCATACCAGGTGGGTCCATCTGAGAAATAATTGACTTAGCCAAACACATGATGATGAACAATCAGTTAATAGAGGGTACTAGTAATCAAACTTCGTATCTTGGACATGGTGATATAGACTATGAAAAATCGGCAAGCCAAATTCTATAAAGACACAAACGTGACATGTCCTTGAAATCAACTAAAATACAAGGAGAATGATATTTCCGGGGAGGCTCTTATCCGGCACCGACAACAAGTTATTGTCATCAAAACTCTCTCTCTCTCTCTCTCTCTCTATATATATATATATATATTTATTTATATATATTGGCTCCCAGCCCAGGTCACTTAATGATGTTGCCACCATCAAACTGTCCTTTGAACTGAATTATATCAAACATCAGAAATGAATTATAGAGGACGTATAAAGGTCAACAAAAGTATACTGTAAAATTAGACAACATTTATTTAGTGAAGGGGATCAAAGGTTATTAGTGGCAAAATGGACATTTTGAATATTAACTTAAATCTTAATTTTTAATAGCATTTACAAAATTTTAAAATGATATAACGATATATTAACTAAACTCTAAATTTCGATCTGAATTTAAAAAGCATAGTTTGATATTTAAATATTTATAAAAAAATCTATCATGGTCAATCAAACATCTTAATTGACAATGTAAATCTTATTAAGACACTCTTTTTTATCTACTACTGGTGATGATGATAAATTAATTAATTCATAAGCAGGAGAATGATTAGTACTTGTTTACCCAACCCAACCCTTAAAATAACCCAACCCACCCACTCAGCTATCTTCACCTCCTAAACTAACGTTTTTCCCCGAAATCACGTTCTCTTCCTTTAACCACAATCCTTAAAATTATCCACAGTTGATGAACAATCGAGAGATGGTGAAAGAAGCAGTGAAGCGACCGGAGGAGAATAGCGGACCACTATGAGCAACTTCTTCAAATAAATCCCAAACTTTATAAGCACAGGTAAGTTATAGATTTCACCTATTTGGCTGTGGAACTTATATATTAATAAAAAAATTTTATTAGATGTGGTAAGTATCTATATGTTTATGCGAGTTTTAGACTCGTAAGAGTAGCGTCTCTTAACTTACTTTATAAATGTCATTAGCTCGATAAATTTAGCTCCTTGGAAAAAGCTATCTTTCTACCTTAGGAAAATTTCCCTTGTTTATTTATGCTGATGATGAGACCATAAGCCTAATTGAAATCATATGAGAGAACATATTTAGGTATTTCTTTCTCATAGTACTGGTTGACTTTTCTTTTAGAACATTGTGTATTCTTTAGTTGTTATCTAATTTTGTTGTTATCACAGGTTAACTGCATCTAATAAGAGATTTATGTCTTGATGATGAGATAACTGATAATCCATTAAGTGTAAGGAAGAGTACAAATAAGCACTTCTATCTTGTAATTTTTTCTATTCTTTTTAGCTTCAATTATGTTTTTGTGTGAGGCATTCACGCCACTAAACTTACATATTTTATAAGTAAGTATTGTTTACCTATTGTAGAAAATGACTAAGCTTGTATATTATTTTTTGTATTGCAAAGATAATTAGGTTGAGTCATTAAAGAAATTGATAAACACCTAAAAATCTAAGCATGAAAAGCTCTTACAAATTAACAGTCATACAAGGTAAACAATACTATTAAATTTTGTCACTACAGCAAAAAGTGATTTAGGTAATAGACAAAAGTGTTGCTATTAGTACAGTTATTGTTGCATTTTTATTAAGGCAACATAATTCATATCGTTACAAAAAGTGGGGCTACAATAATTATAAAACACCAAAATTTTTGATTAGGTAACAAATAAAAAATGTTGCTTTATGTTTTAACTAAAGCAACACATTAGTTTCAAACTATAGTAAAAATGTTAAGTAGATATTGCAACACTTTTAAGTCTTTATAAGACAACAAAGTGAAATTTTATAGGCAATAATTTATTATTTTGATACCAATATTGTTTAAAATAAAATCAAACTCTTGCACTACAAGAAAAGCATTTATTAGTGACGGAAACTTACTGACGGACTAAATACCGTAGCTAATTAGGAACAGAAAATCAATATATGTTGGTAAAACTGTTGTGAAAATTTTCATTTTGTGACAGAAAATATTTTCGTCGGTAAACATGGAGGGAAAACATCCCGGCAAATTTTCCTACGGAATATAGCAACGAAAACGTCATGCTTGTCGATAAATTAGGCGAGAATGCTTCCCATAATAAACTAAAGTCGGCATTTACCGATGGATTTTTTTTCTGTCGGTAAATTTTCGATGGTATAACCTAGTCATTGTTAAATTTACGCAGAAATGCTTGGGTTAATAATCAACATCGATTTTTTATCGACGATAATGTGTTCCGTCGGTGAATTTGCGACAATATGCCACTCCGTTGTTAACTTCAGATTAGTCGTTTTAAAAATTGAAACGATTGGTTTAATACCAAATGAAGTCGTTTATGTTCGGGATTAAACTCACCCCGAACCTTCCCTCTGGTTTTCTCCACTATTCTTTCTCTATTTTTTCTCCTTCTTTGCCGTCGCATGTCTGCAGCTTCTCCTCTCCTTACCGTCGACTCGTCCTTTTCTCGTCACCATAGGTCACCCACATCATCTTCTTCCTTCATGTGCTTCAGTGACTTCTCCTTCATTTGTCTATTGAGGTAAGTCGATTTTGTTATTTACTGGGTTTTTGTGTACTTGGTTTAATTTGGGTATTTGTTTGTGGTTTGAACCTTCCATTTGAATTTGCTGCATTTTTAACGTAGATGACCTACATTTTTAGGTTGTTGCATTTTAGGTATATGAACTTTAGGTTGCTGCATTTTTAATGTATATTCAAGATTTTGTGTGTAAAGGAATTTAAGGAGATATTGGGCACCTAATTTTAATTCTATGTCATCCAAATAGGTTACTCTCTTTAATGAGTAGGAATTGCTGATTATGTACTACTATCATAGAATTGTAAGGATATTGAATTGAAGTTATGGAATTTGTGTAGATTGTGATAGATTATGCCAAATATTATGGTTTATGTGATTATTGGGAGTGTTGAAGAGATGTAGTTAATGAATGAATTAGTAGGGTGAAGTTAATAAAGTATATGATGAAGTTGACATATTTGATTGAATGTGTTGAAAGAATAGCTATAAGTATCAAAACAAAGGCTAGGATGAGTATTATTAATCTTCTTTGACATCACCCCCTCTAGATGACATTATGGGGTACATCAATTAGGAAAATAAAGAATGGTATAACAATAGGAGCAAGAGTAACATGCTGACGGAAAAGATCATAATCCTAAATATGATTGTATGTGTCGTCGTAAATCGGTATTGGTTTAATTATGGGTTTAGGTATAAAATCCATACATTGATATTTTTGTAATGCATTATGGTTAGATTATATTATAAGCATTAGTTGTATTTAGATTCTTTTTTTTTGTTATATTTTCTGCTTTTGGTTTTAGCTTTCTTTAAAATAAGTTATTGAACTTGTTGGTTACAAGGATTCATTTCTTGTAGATTCACTTCGATTACTATATACTTTTTGCTCTAAAATTAATGTTTACTTCTTTGTTCTAGTTTTAGTTTTCTTTAAGCAAGTTTTTGAACTTCTTGTTATGTTCTAAGGATCTCATTCCATTTAGATTCACTTAAGTATGTTGTTATTTAAGCTTTTTCTTCAAATAAAACACATGCTTATAACTTCAATTAGTATTTGTACATAGTCTAACCTATCTTTATAACACATACTCGTAATTCCAATTAATGTTTGTATAGTTTAGCCTATTTTTGTTTGTATTTGATTTTGTTCCAAAATTATTTTTAAATCTTTAATATTGATCTTATATACCCAAAACACATCATTAATGTTGGAAGTAAAAGTTTTAGATTTTTTATGTCTGATCAATACCCAATAACAATTGTGGGTATGGTATACATCCAATTAAAGTTCCATGTATAATCTTATTTAATAAACAACTACGAAAGTTGTTCAATGATAAAGAATCACTATTTGTTAAATGAATATACTTCAGTAACTAAAAGAAACTTACTAAGTATCTAAACCTATTCTATATTCTCATAGTTCTAGAGAGAGTATTTTTCTATTTAAAGTTAAAGGAATTGACGTAGATATGATTAGTCAATCAACGGATCCCTTATATGTATTTATTTGACCAGTTATAAGAGATAAAATTCAAGAACAATTAAAGGCAAAAGCTTATGTAAGTAGGGCCAATTTCATAGTTTAAAGGCTTTTCATTATTAAAGTCTTAATTTTATTAGTGGCAGACTATAATTTACTTAATTATAGAACTTAAATCACGTATATTTTGTTTTTAAAATTGTTTACATGTTTCTTATGTGGGCTATGACTTATTGTGAGATTACATTTTAATGCAATTATAAAAAATTTGTGAAGGTTGTAGTTTTCTAGTGATATTAAGAATATAAATTGAAATATGATTCCTAAGTCTGAATTAAAGTGTTGTACTAGATTCCTAATTGAAGTACAATTAATAATTAGTTGTCTAATTTAATAATTAGTTATCTAATTGATTAAGAATCATATAATATTAGTAGTTAGGGTCTTAATTTAAATAAGTATAATGTGGTTAACTGTTGGAATTTTTTTGGTACTTTTCAACATTTTTTGAAGGTTTAAATAGTGATGATGTATAACTAAAAGGTTCATGGATTGTAGGATGTATGTATTAATAGTGATGCAATTGATCTTATTTTCTTAAAAATATAAGAACAAGTGTATTATATTAAATATTTCATATTCTTTTTCGCAGGCTCTATATTGTGTTGAAGAACATCGCTTATCTTTCTTAGTTGTAGTCTGAAGTTGTCCATCCATCCAGATTAGTCGTCCAACTAATGTTTATCATATGTATTGTTTTAATAATTCGATTCTAATACCTTTGGGTTTTGTGTGAATGCAAAGGAGGTCTTGATTTTGTATTGTTGTTTAGATTATTCTTATAATTATTGATGAGGTTTTATGTTCTTCTTCAATATTCTAAGTATTTACTGTATGTCGAATGAGTTTGAGAGGTTATGGATGATTTGAGGCATTATTAGGACGGTATATCAGCCCGTGATGTCGGTTCCGTGAGGCTTGTCGGTGAAAAATTCCACGAGCCTAGGAGTCACCGTGAGAACTTGTATATATATGTAGGTGATTAATTCGATCGATTAATACTTCAACTTCAATATGATTAATGCAAACTTAGTATTAACACAAGGAATTAATACATTTTATAGACAAAACAATTCGTTCCATAATAAATCCCTAGGGTTGTATATAGGTTGGAAACCCCTGATACAACTTCCATGAGGCTTATCGGCGAAAAATTCCACGAGCCTAGGAGTCACAGCGAAAACTTGTTTTCTTGATTAACAGGTGTAAACAATGCCACGTACCATAGTTTTGAAATCAATTGTAGGTGATTAATTCAATTGGTTAACACTTAAAGGATGTTGTGAAAAGTATAGATGTTCTGTAAACTTTAGGGAACATGAATGATACTGACTATCGAATCATTGTTTCCTATTATGAGTTTTGTAGAAATGAGTAATGTTGATAGATCTTGAATGTATAGACGATTAACATTTGATGCTGAGTTTGTTGAGGGAGTTGAAGCCTTTATTCATTAGCATATTCTCAACCTGTATATATGGATGGCCCAAAGATCAGATGTCTATGTAAACAATGCAAACACATTCATTTCCTTCCTATTGATGAAGTGAATGGGCATTTATTGAGAAAAGGGTTCGTCCAAAATTATTTTGAGTGGAAACGACATGAGGAATCATTGATTTGTAGCACCTCAAGGGTAATGAAGCATAATCGTCAATGAATTTAAATGAGTTTGAAGAGGGAATTGGATTTAGGAAAAATAATGTGGATGCAAATGGTTTATGATGTAGTCGGTTATACCTTTAAGGAAAATATAGAAAATCTTGAAGAACCAAACCCACAATCAAAATAGTTTTTCGACTTACTACACTCAGCTGACCAAGAACTATGGCCAAATTGCGAGACAATGGCTCAATTGTCTTCAATTGCTCGAATATTGAACATAAAGTCTGAAGTGCATATTTCCAATTGTAATTTTGATAAAATTCTTGGATGGTATAATGAATTATTACCTCCTAATCGTACAATGGTTGATAGTTTTTACAATATGAAGGAATTGCTTTATATAACTTAATAAAACAATTGACCAATAATTTAAAAAGTATAAGGAGGAGAAATTGCAGACCAATTTATAGTAGTTCAATAAATGAACCTTGCCTATGTCCATTCCTAAGATCCTTCCTGGAATTCTACTATAATTCTTCTTTCAAGACAAAGAAAATAACCTTTATACAATCTTTCTTTCTAAAGAGGAACCTTTCTTACAATATTATTCTAAGGTGATGGGGAAATTTAATATCACTTTTATCATGCTAAAATACAATAATATATTTTCCTAACCAAATATTGCAACTTAAAATGCCTTACTTAATCACTTGATAAGTACAAAATAACCCACTCATACAAATATGACATATTGATGCTCAAATATTTGAAAAATGCTTCAAAATACGTGTACACAACACCCAAAACCTTTTTGATGCTAAAACTAGAAAACACTTATTTATAGTGTTTTGCTATCCAAAATAGTCGTTAGAGTCATGAACTAGCTATTACAATAGCTATATATAATGTTGGTCGACTAATATGCATTTACAACACTAGATTCATAAACTATTAGACATTGGTCAACCAGTAACCTATATTGATTGACCAATATGAAAAATTGGTCAACCAATGCATCAACTAACAACCTATATTGGTCAACTAATATGATAGACTAGTTAACCAATATGACAAACTAATCAACTAGTGCATCAACTAATGTTACATTAAACTCTCAATACTTTACATTTAAGAACTTTAGCTTATATTTAATAACTACTATTCTATATAAGTTAACCAATTAACCTAAAATCATGATTTTAACAACTTCAGATGGTCAAAAAATTTAGTTTAATCCAAATACGATTAAAGCACTTCTCAAAATGTTCCTTTAAAGATTATTTGAAAGATCAAGAGGTTTATATCAAAATCAAAAGCTTTAATGCCTCGTGATGAATGTAAAAACTCGTGCAATGAAGTAAGACAAAATGATTATGCATAGAGAGCCTTTTGGATCATCAAATTAACAAAGTGAGATCACAAATAATATTACAAAATGTGAAATGACATTGATGGGCCTTGATCCTCTTTTTTTCTTGTTTTAATCTTAATTTGATAGACTGCCATCTTCAACTTTTCTTTATCAATTTCATACCCTATCTTCTTGAGTTTATGACTTCATTTTGTAATATTTTTTCCATTAAATAATAAATAAACCTTTTTTTTAATCATCAAAACATCAATTCGAACCTCCCTTAAATCAACATTGCAGTTGAGAAGGGTTTTGATTTTGTGTATAGTAAGAATGATAGATGTAGAGTAACTATTGTATATAAAAAAGGTTATGGGTAGAGAATACATATTTATCCAACAAAACATGTACTTTTTTAAAATTAAAACATTTCAATCCAACCATAAGTATAGTAGAGAATACTATAACAAAAAATATAAAACAATTTAGATTGCAAAGAAATACCTCCTATATTTTAGAAATTGTCTTTAAAATGGGATATTATAGGGCTTGCGGGTGCATTTTTAAGGGACTTAAACATTGAGGCTACAGATAAGGAGGCATATAGGGCAAAGAACTTGGCATTGGAGCTTTTGGTAGGTAAAGAGGGAAAGAAATTTGAGGATTTAAGGAATTATGGATTAACTATATTAAAGTATAATGCTTGTAGTTCTTTTACAGTCAAGTATCCATAAGATACTTTTGATTCCATATACATATGCTTAGATGCTTTTAGAAACGGTTTCATGGCTGGTTGTAGGCATATGACATGTGATGATGGTTGTCACTTGAAGGGCAAGCATAAAGCACAATTGCTATCAGCCATCAGATTGGATGCAAATAACATAATGTTTCTAATCGCATAGGTTATAGTTAGAATTAAGAATCAAGCCTCATGAAAATAGTTTCTTGAATGTTTATAAGAAGACATCAGACACCATAAGGATCATAATTAGGTTTTCATTTTTGATCGACAAAAGGTAAAATAATTTCAATGGGTTTTATGTTTGTCTTATAAACATTTATTAATAGTTATAGATATTCACAAAGTGCATTAACATTCCTTGTGGATTAATTGTGATTAGGTTGGGAACATGTCTTTAATGTTGGTGTGGCTAATGATGGACATAGATATTATGTTAGACATATCTATGCAAACCTTCAAGCCAAATTTAAGACAATAAAGGTTTTAAAAAATATAGTCTAGAATGCAGTTAAATATATACCTTCATTATATGCTTGTTTAATTTAAATGCATTTGAACTTCAAATCATATAATTATTTAAGTGACATGGACATTCTCCTTTTTACCTTGAATAGGTATATAGAGCAATTAGAAGGTATTGACAAATTGACCTATGACTAGTTGGATAAGATACCAACTAGTAGAGTTGAAATATCAAATGTTATTTAGCAATCATTGTTCAAAGTATATAATTATTTAGGTAATCATGGACATTCTCCTTTTTACCTTGAATATGTACGTGAAACAATTAGAAGGTATTAACAAATCAATCCATGACTAGTCGGACAAGATTCCAACTAGTAAAGGTGAAGTATGAAATGTGATTAAACAATTATTGTGAAAGCTTCAACGCTTACATCAAGAAGGCCACGGACTAGCCAATTTTCATAATGCTTGAGATGATTAAATGAGAAATGATAAAGAAATTTAACAAGAAAAAGAACGGGATGTAGAAAAATAATGGATCATTTGTCATAGGATTCAAAAAATCTTAAAGAAGTTTAAACAATTTTTTAGTAACTAGATGTCATACTTTAGCGTTGAGAGATTATTTAAAGTGGAGCATATGAATTTTAACTAATATGTTGATTTAGGCAATAAGACTTAAACATACAGGAGATGGGGTTCATATGTAATTCCTTGTCAATATGCTTACGTAAGAATCAAACATAATGATAGCAAATGAGAAGATCATGTGGACTTAATGCATGGTAAAGAAAATTTTGAACCTACTTATGCATGTTAGAATTTTCTAATTCCCATCAAAGATTTATGGCTAAACCCAATTATGATTTATGGTTCTAAAATCCTTCCACCACAATACAATACAAAAGAAGGACTAGAAGATGAAAAAAGTGATGAGCAAGGAGGTAGGACAGGAATATAACTCATATAAAGCTACTAAAAAAAGACTTTGGATTTCATGTAAAACATGCAAGCAATATGGTCATAATGCAAAACATGTTCCAAAAGAATACATAACATTTAAACTAGCCAATTGACATAAGAACCATCATAAATGGAAAACAAAAGAGGAAAAAATTAACTTTATTTTTGTATATGGTGCTTATTGACTCTAGCTATTTATGTATATAGAGCTAATTTTTACTAACATTTTTTTATGTAAAATTTTTATTCTAGGTAGCTATTATCATATATGAAGCTTATTTGGATGATGAATTATGGATTATATATATGCTTTAAATTGTTTTCCAAATGTTGATTTTGTGATTAAATTTTTGTTATTTGACATATTCCAATCTAAATGAATTTGTTGGAAAGTATAGTTTTTGTTATAGTTTATTGACTGATAAATTAAGTTAATACAACAACTAAAAGTCAAACTTGCAACTAAGCCATAAGAACTTGAAATGAATCATCTATAACAAACCATAAACATAAATTATGATAAGTGTAAAGCTTATTATAATATGAACCCAAAGGAGAAACTTTGAACACTAGCTTGGTAAAATCATCTCCTTAACCATATTCAAGTCGGGAATATTGGCAAACTTATTTCACATTCTTAGATACTATGCCAGTTTATAGTATATTTTAGGCAGAAGTTGAGCCTTGCCAAGTTTAATTAAAGAAATTACAAGTTTTTCTACTTCCATAATAGAAGTAGAAAAAGTTATTTCCTAATTATTTCTCCAACCTTTAAAGTAAAGTAGTTGAAACGCAAGTTCATATTTGTATCTAATAAGGATAAGAAGAAAATGACAGATGAGTCAAAAAATAGTTTAGCAGACCATTTGAAATAGTATTAATAAAAGTAGAAAATTTATCCTTGTCTCCCTTATAGAAATAACTAGATAAGGAATTAGTCAATCAAAGTTAAAAGGTGATATTTTACCATCTTCCATTCCTAGCATCTAAAGTGAATTTGTTAATCACAGATAAAAGGTGATATTCTGTACTATTGCAAATATTTCTAAGATTTGGTCCTATGTAGTGTAATTACCTTTACATTAGCCCTTTTATCAACATCAGACCCATCTTACTCCTCCTACTCTTGTGTTGCATTAACTAGTATACTTGAAAGACTTTTGTAAGTCTGAAGACTCCTTTGAGATTCAGGTTCTAATTTCCATTAATTAGCGCACTATAATTAAGATTTCAAAATATTAATAAGTATAAAAGACATCAAGAATGTAGACAAATAAGTTTTTTTGGTGTTGGAGACAAAAACTTAATTTCACTATGAAATTACCTTAAATGCAAACCTACTCTCATTCTTATTAAATAACATAATTTTTATAATTATATTAGAATAAAAATATATAGGAAACAAATAATTATAAACAAAATAAGGATATATATTTCTTGCACACCATCACTATATAAAGCATGATGAAATAATGATATTTATACTCTTCTCATAAGAAAAAAGAGATTGTATAGATTACTAGGTAGTATTAAACCTATTTATTACCTTGATTACAATAAATCTGTCAAGTTTTATTTAAAACTTTGTAATCTTACAAATAACAATTTCTAGCAACATCATCAATTCATGATTATAACCTAATATCATCACTTAAAAAGGAGAAGAAAACAATGGTAAATGAGAGTATCATCCTCCTCCCTCTCAATTTATGATACAATAAATAGAAACTAAAGGGAAAGAGCATATAATGGTGAATGATCATGCATATTTAACTAAAAGTAAGCTTATAATTTATGAACATGTAATAATTTGAAGCCATGATGCTCAATGAATGAACCAGTGCAGAAGTAAAATATATCTTTATGTAAGCTTCAAATTTGTGTCTAATAAAAGGTTAAAGAGGAAATCTCTGCCACCCATGTAACTAAATATGTTCGAGGGAATTAGGTAGTTATACAAATTTTGTGGTCTAATACAACTAATTATTCCCACATAATCATTTTTATAAAATTCTTAAGAAAACAGAGTGAAATATGAAGTTTTCTTCTGCATAAAATCTATCAATTAGGTTATAAAGCATTTTAAATCTTTAATACTGAGTAAAGTCACAAAAGGGCCTCTCAAAAAATAAGGGTTTCATAATGGGTAATTAGCAATTGGATGAATGCTTTGCCTTACAATTTCATATATAAGATGTACTATAAAAAATGCCTTAATATTTCATAATTGAAAATTCTAAATTTCTTAGCTTTCTCCCCTAGTTAGGGATGTCTTTGCTCACTGTAGAAGACAAATAGAGAACTGGATGACTTGTCATTAACTAATTTCCAATTTACTTTTAATAGTAGGAAAAATTAAATAAACTTCTATAGAAAATGTTTTTCAAGTAGGAGCCAACTTTCTAAACTTCTTATCAGTAGCTCCATTTTTTTAATTTCTTTAGGGTAATATGTAGTAATAATTCTAGAAAAAGTGACAAATTCATTTAAATTACTTAAACCAATAACCTATAATTCTTATTTAACAATAAGACAACAAAAGCCAAACTCTCAAACTAATTCCAATAACCAAAAAAATGAACATTCTGCTTTGACTATAATTAGTTCGTGATCTGTATTAGTGTATAAGAAAAAAAACAAAACAAAACCTATTCATGTTATCTCTAACATGGAAGGTTTACTCATATATAAGAACAAGGTTTCAAGAAACAAGGAAGAAAATACACTCTAATTGATACTCTCACTAACACTCGTTCTAATGTTAGTAGAGGAGAAGAAAACCAATCCCAAATGGAGCTTTCACGATTTAGAATCTAAAAAAAGCTTTCTCGATTTCATGGAGTTACTGGAGGAGAAAACTAAATCTAATTTAGGTATTGAAAGGAAAAGAATGTGATTTGGAGGGGAACATTAGTTTAGATGGTAAAGGTAGCCAAATGGATGGGTTGGGTTATTTTAGGGGTTGGATCAGGTTAGGTAAATAAAATGGGTTAGGTAAAACTTTGGGTCAAGTTGGTCTATGTCACCTAGTTTTGACTAGTTTACATAGACCAACTTTGCCACATTAAAGCTTCTTTTAGTTTTTCTGATAAAAGTAACCTCTATAGTGTCTTTATGAACAAGTTCAAATTATAGGAACTTTTTTTGGGAATTTTAAATGATAGAGAATTTTTCTAAAATTTTCATAAGTATAAGATTGTTTTTCTCTTTTACCAGTATAAGGTTGGCGGGCTATGGGCTAGCTAGTTTAAGCCCATTGAGCCATGGGTCAAAATTGTTTGGCCCAATCGGAACATTAAAAATGACTTCATTTTGTTGTTTTTTTTTGAACTTTTAATATATACATATATATAAGACTAGGTCAGACAGGGCGATGGGCCGGTCAGCCTAGGCTTGTGGGGCCACTGGTCATCTAAGCTGTGAGCCCAGGCCATTGACATCCCTATGCTTCATTCATAAACATTTATTTTTGTTTTTTTAATTTATACCTAAAGTAAGCATTAATTTACAATTACATATTTTTATTATCTTTCTTCAATTTCTTTAGTTAATTCCTTCTAGCATGTGTTTCAAAGTTCGAAATTTTATTTTACCTAACAATAAAGTCATGCTTTTCTACACTAAACTTTGGTTGTAAACAAATTCTTTTATATGAAGATTAAAACTCAAAACTTAAGTAATATAATAACTGGATTAGAATATCTACAAAATGAGAATAAATGCTTAAGCTAAGGGACTAAAATGTTGACATAATCATTAAGATCCAAGTAGTGTTACTTTGGAAATTTCTTTGTTTACTAGACGTACGTCTTTTTGGTGTGATATATAGCAAAAACATATTTCCAAAGTTAGTTACTTGCAAGCAAAATGAAGTTGGTAGTAACTGGCTTCATTTAGAAAACAAAAAAAGAAATATGCAAGTGCGAGATTAGAAATTAAACTAGGCTAGTGAAGAATGATAAACTTCTGTTTCGACTGACTCCATCTATCATTATGACAGGTTTTAGGCCCTTCGAAAATTGGAAGTCTCATAATAATTTATCTTAGATGTTAGTCATTTGCATACATAAACTCTTAATTACTTTAAAAAATTAAGAAAAAAGTCCAATCGCTCTCTTGTTACTATAATGAGACAACTTTGAAGTTGTCCTTTCATCAACCATCAAGTGAAGATTTTTGTCTCTTCGACCTTTGTTTTTTGGTTTTCTTAGAATGTGCAGTGATAGTGACTTAATTAGTAGGTTTGAATTATTAGAAAGTAATTTAGGGTTGGATCAATTATCTATTGAGTCTTTGTAGTTTTGTTTTTATTGTTACTTGTGGTTGAATTAGTTAAGATTGTAGTTAAAGATTTAAATAATGGTCTGGTCCACTAAGTGTTTGTTGTTATGTGTGAGTGTTAGCAGAGATAAGATTCATGGCAACTTAGGAGTTAAAAACTAGGTGAAATGTTTCTATTTATGCATTTGTCACTGAGTTACTTTAGGGAACATTTTTTTAAGTCAATAAAATTATCTTTCTTTTAAATTTTTTAAGTTGTTCTTTAAGTGGGTTTTATATTGCACTATCTTAACAAGTGTGGTATTAGAGCATTGAATAAGACTGTTTTTAGTGGTTGTTTTGATTTCAAAATTGGATGTTATTAGTGTTCTTTCAAAATCCTCTTAAATTGTTCCTATATTATTGGTCTTAACTACTAGTTTTGACGTAAAAAGATTAGGACTTTGTTTATTTCTTATGATTTGTGGGATCTTACAGAAAATGGATATGATGATCTTGTAGATACTGAAAAGTTGACTATAACTCAACATTACTAAATTTAATGACAAATAAAAGAAAGATGTCAAAGCTTTATTCTTGATCTTGCAAGCACTGAATAATGCCATTTTCCAGGGGTAATGGCTGCCACAATATCAAAGGAAGCTTGGGACCTGTTTGAAGAAGAATATCAAAGAACTAGTAAAGTAGTAACTATGAAGTTTTAGACAATGCATTGTGAATTTGAAAATTTGATGATGAAACCTTTTGAGTCCATTCGAGAATTTTTTTTAAGAGTTTACCTAATGGTAAACCAAATTAGATCCATTGGGGAAGAATTGATGGAACAAAAAGTTGTTGAGAGGGTTTTATGAATCCTTCCTTTCAATTTTGGTCATATTGTTGTTGCTATAAAAGAATTCAAGGATCTATCTTACTATTCTCATTATGAGTTGATGGGGTCTCTTCAATCTCTTCTGCAACAAATGAACATGACATTTGAAACACTTCTCCAACAAGCTTTTAATCATGGATTGATTCAAAGAAAAATTCAAGTGGCTCAGGTCAGGGAAACTTAAGTCGAGGTCAAGGCAGATCATCCTTTAGAAGAGTAAAAGGTAGCCAAAGAAGCAATGGCCAGAAAAAAAAAAACTATAATGGAGGTAATAATTCTAATTCTCCCCATTGTTTGTATTGTGGAAGATCAAATCATAAAGATAAAGATTGATGGTATAAATAGAAGAATAGGTAAAACAAAAGTTATCTTCAGTGTTATCGTTGTAAAAGACCTAGTTTTATTGAGAAATATTACTTTAAAAGAACTGTAAATCAGTCTAATTCACATGAAGAAAAGGATAGTTTAGAAGAAAATTTGTTTCTTGCTTACTTATTTTCTTATGATAACAATGTTGAAGATGTTAGATATCTTGATAGTGGTTGTAGCAATCATATGACTGGCAACAAAAAAATTTTATTAAAATTGTTGGGTCATTGAAGATCAAAATAAGAATGAGGAACAACAATCATGTTTAAGTATATGAAACTGGAACTATCAGTGTGATGTTAAAATTTGGACAAAAATATTTGTATGATGTTATACATGTTCTTGGTTTAGAACATAATTTGATCAGTCTGGTTTAGTTGATGAAAAAATGTTGCTATGTTGTGTTTGATAATGATGAATGCATGGTAAATGATAAAAAGAGTATGAATTTACTCTACTTTTCTAAAATGGGAAAAGATAAGATGTTTCTTTACTTTGGCGTCAAATATTTGGTCATCTTAATTTTGATAAATTAAACTTTTTAACTAAGAAGAATATGGTGGATGGTCTTCCGAAGATGAACATTAAAATACTGCTTTATGAAGATTGTATTTATAGGAAGCATCATGGAGAGAAATTGCCAAAAATGAGCTTTTGAAGTGTTTCAAAGCCTCTGATATTGTTTCATGTAGAAGTGTGGGGTCTAATGCAAACACCTTCTTTGAATGGAAGTAAATATTTCCTAACTTTCATTGATGATTTTTCAAGAATGTGTTAGGTATAGTTTCTGAAAGAGAAGTTAGAATTATTGTAATGATTTAAACAGAATTATTATAATGATTTAAATAATTTAAGGTGATGATAGAGAACCAAATTGGTTACCTTTCGAAGAAACCTCACGCTGATTATGGCAATGTAGTTGCTTCTCCAAAATTTATCAATTTTTTCGGCAATCATGGAATCTAAAGATAACTTACAACAAGATATACTCCTAACAAAAAAAGTTGCTAAGTGTAAAAATGGAACAATTGTTGAAGCAGTCAGAAGGATGTTAAAAGATAAAAATCTTCCAAAAAAGTTTTGAGCCGACGATGTAAGTGTTGCTATCTATCTTCTAAACAAGTTTTCAATCAGAGATGTTGAAAACTTGACTCCTTATGAAGAATGGTGTGACTGCAAACCTAATGTAAGACATTTAAAAAAATTTGGTTGCCTTTTTGCCTTTGTCCCTACTAAATTAAGGAGAAAGCTTGATGATAAAAGTGTTAAATGCCATTTTGTTGGCTGTAACAAAGAAACTAAAGGCTAAATAATCTATAATCCTATTTTAAAGACATTAATTATTAGTTATGATGTGGTTTTCAATGAAAATGTGGTATGGATTCGGGAAGCAGTTGATTCATAGTTCACTAAAATAGTAGAGATCACTAATTTTGAGATCAACAACCCGTATGATTCACCACTATCATCTTCAAAAAAAGGTAAGAAGTCTTGCTAATATTTATCAATCATATGAATATGCTTTTTTGGAGTTGGAACCTAGTAGATATGAAGATGTGGTAGAAAAAGAAGAATGGCGTACGGTTATGACTGAAGAGATTAAATCAATTGAGAAGAATAAAACATGGACCCAATGGATTTACCAAAATGGAAAGAAGCAATTGGTCTAAAATCGATTTACGAGTCCAAATAAAGTATGATTGGTGTCTGAAGAATATGTATAAGTTCTACGTATTGCTTTCACTGAAACTTATGCTTCAGTTGTTCGTTTTTACATTTTTAGAACACTTTTGGTTTTGGTAGCCAATAATGATTGATTATTTTATCAACTGGACATAAAATCAACTATTCTTAATGATGATCTATTAAAGGATCTGTATGTTGAGAAGCCTTAATGATTTATGATAAAAGTTTATGAACATAAAGTTTACAAGTTACACAAGACACTCTATGGAATTAAACAAGTTCCTTGAGCTTTTTACGGTAAAATTGATGCTTATTTTGCTCAAAATAATTTTCAAAATAGTGTTAGTGAGCCTATTTTATATGTTAGCTAACATAATTATGATTTCTTGGTTATTTGCTTATATATTGATGACACGATTTATCCCATAAATTGTTCTTAAATGGGGGAAATATTTAAAAGATCCATGATGTAAAATTTAGAAATGTCAGACGGTGCAAGATTCAAATGGAATTTTTATTTGTCGAGAAAAATATGCAATTAATTTGTTAAAATGCAAGAATCGAGAATTGCATGCCAGTCAAGACTTTATTAAATACAGATGAAAAGTTGTCTTTGGATGATGGAGCAGAAAAGGGTGATATAAAAATGTTTAGAAGCACTGTAGGAAGTCTCATGTATCTCCTTATACAAGGCCTGATATAGTTTTTTTCGTAATCTCATTTCCAGGTTTATACATCAACCAAGTAAAATCACTCAAGCAAGCAAAAAGAATTCTTTGTTATGTATAAGGGATTTCAAATTTTCACATCAGACATTTAAAAGACAATGAGAATACTTTTGTTGCTTTTACTGATAATGATTGGGTATTTTGTATATATGATAGAAAAAGTATAATCTGTCATGCTATCAATACTAGTTCAGGAGTTATTTTGCGGTCGTCAAAGAAGCAGCACAGTGTTGTGCCACGATAAGTTCTAAAAACCTAGGCTATCTGATAAGTCAAATTATTTATATATGATTTTGGGATGAATTGGAGCTAATTTGACTTATCTTCATGCGAATTATGCAATTTAATTGGTTAATTCTCACATTTCAACTTTATTGCTTAATAGGTACAATTTGAGAGATTTTGGGGCAAATCACATAACTTTCATTTGAGATGTCGGATTATATTCATTCAAGTATGATTTCGAAGAGGACTCCGAGCTCTACAACCTTCATGAAGACCCCAAAGAGATATTTGACTTTTTGAAGAGTCAAAAGGGCACGTTTTTGAAGATGTTCAGTGTATGTCCGCCTCACGGACATAAAGTCCCTTCAAACGGACATCAGCGGAGAAACATGGTTAACAAACCCATAGCTGTCCGCTAAATGGACATCATGTCTGCCTAACGGACATTGACTATCCAAAGTGCTCCAGAGACCCGTAGCTGTCCGCTAAACAGACATCATGTCCGCCTAACGGACATTGTCGGCGCAGATACGAATTTTATTCCCCTGTTTAGCAAAAACTAGGTATCTTTGACCCTAAGACACTATATATAATCACTTTAAAGACCTAAACTGGGGGATCTGGCACTGAAAGCAAGGCAAAACAGTAGAGGCACAAAAAGAGTGGAAAGAAGAGAAAGAAAGGGAAGAGAAGCAAGCTTATTTTGTGTTCTTTGAACTTTCTCTCTCTACTGTATTTAATGTTGTTCGTATCCCTCTGTTCTGATTTTTTGTGATATTCTGGAACTAAACTCCATTTAGGGTTAGGGATGTAGCCTATTTTGTGGATTGGTTGATGTTTTATGGATTG
>JAOSBN010000177.1:12573843-12587461 GCA_027563595.1 Erythroxylum suave
TAGTGTAGCAATCAATGCCTCATTCTGCTCCAGATTCAACTCCACATTCAGAGCTCTCAAATGAATCAAATTAGGCAGCCTCAATAACCAAATCTGAGCTACACTAATATTGGACTTTCTACTCAAAGCATCGGCCACCATATTTGCTTTCCCTGGGTGGTTCTCAATTCTGTAGTCATAATCCTTCAATAACTCAATCCATCTTCTCTGTCTCAAGTTCAACACCTTTTGACTCAACAAATACCTTAAACTCTTATGATCCCAATCCTTGATGTGACGCATCACTGTACACCACATATCCTCTGGTTCCTGATGGAATAGTCAACATCGATGCCTTAGCTCCTCAAAACTCTGTTGACATTCTTCATTCCATCTTAATTCTACATTCTTCCTTAGAAGATTTTTCAGAGGGGTTGAGATCAAAGAAAACCCCTCGACAAACCTCCGGTAATATCCGGCCAATCCTAGAAAGCTTCGGATTTCAAACACATTCCTTGGAGCTTCCCAATTCATTACTGCCTCTATCCCAATCCACCTGTACGCCATTTGCAATCACTATATGTCCCAGAAACACAACCTGACCTAGCTAAAACTCACATTTACTGAATTTGGCATACAACTGTTTTTCCCTCATAATCTGTAAAATAACTCTCAGATGCTCAGCATGTTCCTTTCTGCTCTTCGAATACACCAAGATATCATCAATAAACAGAATCACAAATCGATCCAGGTAGGGCTGAAACACCTTATTCATCAAGGCCACAAAAGCTGCCGGGGCGTTAGTTAGCCCAAACGGCATCACTAGAAACTCATAGTGCCCACACCTACTCTTAAATGCACTCTTAGGTACATCAGCTTCAGCTATCTTCAACTGATAGTACCCTGATCGCAAATCTAGTTTCGTGAATACCTGAGCTCCTTGTAGCTGATCAAGTAAATCATCAATTCTAGGCAGCAGGCACTTGTTCTTTACTGTCACCCAATTCAGCTGCCTATAGTCAATGGATAACCTCAAAGTCCCATCCTTTTCCTTCACAAACAGCACTGGAGCTCCCCAAGGAGAAACACTGGGTCTAATAAAACCTTTTTTCAGCAACTCCTGAAACTGAGTCTTTAACTTCTTCAGTTCCACAAGTGCCATCCTACATGGAGAAATAGATATAGGAGCAGTACTTGAAACTAGATCCATTTTGAACTCCGTTTTTCGATCTGGTGGTAAACCAGGTAGCTCATCGGTAAACACATCCAAAAACTCCCTATCCATAGGAATGTCCTATACACTCTGCTCAACTCTAGTATCAGTGATGTGGGCCAGATAAGCCTCACATCCTCCCTGCATCAACCTTAGTGCACTCATGAAGGATATCATCCTGGCTAGCGCTGCTTGACTAACTCCTTTGAAAACTGCTCTCGGCTGACCAGGAGATTCCAGTACTACCTCCTTGATATAGCAGTTTATGATAGCCCTATGAGTAGTGAGTCAATCCATACCTAGGATAATATCTATCTCTCTCAACTGTAGTGTAATCAAATCTCCAACCAACTCTGCTTGATCAATCCTAATCAAGTACCCCTTGCAGACCTCACCGCTAATAGTAGTACTACCTAAAGGTGTACTCACCTCTAGCCCATACTGTAGCAACCCCCTATCATAATGCAGCCTACATGTCAAATGTGGTGAAATAAAGGAGTGTGTGGACCTTGGATCTAGCAGTGCATAAATGAGAAGCGCACCTGCAACCACATCTGGTGAGTCTTGAGCCTCCTGCCTAGTCATAGCATAGACTCGGGCCTGGGAATGTGATCGACTATCTATACCTCAGTCCTAACAGAACCTTTCTGAATCTTTTGCCAGAAACACTCTGAATCTCACTAGACCTCTTTAATCTGGACCCTTTCCCAAGCTCTGCTTGTCCCTCTCTTAGTAACTGTTCAATTTTGATCGAAGCAGCTCTTAACTGAATGAAAGTACCTATATCTAAAAGTGCCAACCTTGTTTTGATCTCCATATTGAGTCCATTCTCAGACCTCCTGCACTTGTCTTCTTCCGTAGGGATCAAAGCAGTAGGATAACCCATCAACTCATTAAACCAGACCTTATACTCAGCCACAGACATCCTACCCTACTTCAAACCCAGAAACTCTTCCACCTTCCTATCCAAGTAGATCTTAGGTATATAGTTCTCCTTGACCCTTAGGAAGTCTTCCCACTTCAGGTTGTAAGGCCTAGTGGTACTGCCTAGAATAGTCTTCCACCACTGAAAAGCTAGGCCTTGCAGTAAGGACACTGCATAGTCGAACCTCTCATCCGGTTCGCAGTCTATCTGGTCAAAAACCATCTTAGTTCTTTCCAACCATCCTTCAGATTCAGCAGGTCTGTGTTACCAAAGAAGTACAAAGCTCCCTACTTTTGCAACCTATCATATGTCCTCTCCCTTTTCTCAAGAACTCTAGAAGGCATCTCCTCAGATCAAGGTATCGAGGACTCCCTACTAGCTCCTTTCAATCCTTGGTCAGCTAGTTGATCAATTTTATCACCTAGAGCGGATGGCCTATAACAAATAATAATTTTAATCATTTTCTGTAGTTCTCACAATATTTAATACTTAAAAATTTCTATATGTCCCAACAGATGCCAAGCATGCTCTGATACCAACTAAATGTAGCACCCCTTTATTGCAGGGTATACACCGGGATGCCTAGAGGTCATTCCAATACATATCCTATGATAAGGGCAAGCTACCTTTGATCACTACATTAACTTCTTATGGCATCATATCATTACTTACTTATAAAGTATCATAAGAAAATCACAATATTTTTAAACCAATTTTTTCCTCATTTCATTTCACAAAACTGAAAGTCTACATTGAATCTTTCAACACTTACTACACGTACAACATCAACCTAGTACAAAAGTACTACATCAAAGAGGAAAATATACAAATTCTATCTAATCTGTCCAAAAATCCCAACTGATCGACCTTTGAGCGATGACTTCTCTTGTCAAATCACAATCTACACAGCTGGTAGAGCCTCTGAGTAGCTAGAGTCGTCTCTCAGTCATGAAAAAGACAATGTTGTAATTTTGGTGAGTTTTTTGAACTCAATGAGGTAACCATCATCGATGGTTCACTCAATTCATGCAACACATCATTTCACATAGCATATAGTCACATTTTCACATAATTGATTTCATATCACATTTTCACTTAAGCAAGCAAATTGCACTTCAATCAATTAAACATACTTAAGCAAATGCATATGGAATGCTCATGAGACTCTTTTCCAATTATTACGTTGTTATGACCAAGTTCCTAAACTGTCTCGTATCTGTTTTTGGATACCAGGCTCATTAATAAATGTCCCATATAGGGCTTATTAAACATTGAGCCTGAGGCTCTGAATCACTTTTGAGCTCGAGGGTCTTATTTACTCATTGAGCTTTAACCTCTAATCAGTGGCTACTCTGGTCACAACTGCCATTACATTTCATGCATGCATGAAATGAAATGCATCAATCACAATTGTACCATCCCATTCAATCACATTCCCATATCATCGGACCTTAGTCCGACATTCAACATTAAGTTAAGAATCATTTTTTCACTTACATGCAAATGCTCATTCAAAACACATTTATCATCAAATTATGTAAACTTAGTTCATCTCATTCACATACAAGCAACACTTCAATATCTCAACCACGCGTCACAATCGTCAGACCTCCTGTCCGGAAAGCAACCCAATTAATCACATTCATTTACCATTTCAAAACAGAATTTAAACAAAAAAGTAATTAAGTGAGACCATCTAGGTTACTCACTAGTTGCTCTCGATGCTAATTCCTAGAAGTTCTGGCAACATCTAGAGGAACGAGTTGCCCCTCTATATCAAACAACATACACAAATATCCCAATTTGCAAAATTATGAGTGTTTAATAATGCACATGTATGAAATGAATTATGTACAATGCATGTTCATGACAATCCCGGGTATCTTCCCACCAATTTCATCACAAGATCATTCTCATATCAAAACTCATCTAAGTGTAATTTCTACTTAGGTTTATGCCTCACTAACAACATTAAATTCATAATTCATTTCTCATTGAATCACTTCAGATCTATTCACATTCAATTAGAAAGTGAAACTAATGTAATTTGGTCATACTTTCTTCTATAAAAGTGTTCCTCTATGTCTACTGTTTCTATTGACACCAAAATCACTCAATTTGGTTCAGTAATTTGGAAGATATGCTACAAATATTTTCGGGCTGTTCATATTAAAAAACAGTATGCTATACACTACATCCATCCAGAAATTAAACATCTTAAAGACTAAATCACAGTTCTACTTCTTGTGAAACTTTGTAAGACTATATCTATAGTTTACTCCAAATTAAAAATCGTCTCATTTGGAATCCTATAGATCATGATATAATCAAAATACAGAATGGTGTTCAGTAAGAAAATCCTATTTCACTATTCCAACAGATTCCACACTTGGATTTAATCAGTATTTTGCAATTCAATTCAGAATGCTACAAAAGTTTATGGAGGGATAGAACAGCGTGTTAGGAACCTATTGGTTGAAGAATCAGATCATTTGAAGATCTAGAGAAGAATTTATGGTCAAAAGAAGGAAAGTTGTTCAGGGTGAGTCAATCCTTTGGTCAAACTAGCAAAGTCAGCATACTCTACTTCATCTTCTCCACCGCCATCTCAACTTCAAACCTCCATAACTTTCGATCCAAAACCCAAAAATTTGTAAACTTTGTATCAATGGAAAGCTTAAAGAAATATCTACAACTTCCTTAAAGTCAACTTTGTAAAAAACTCTCTATATCAGTACAGAAAACTCATGGAAATTTCAGATCAAATTTTTAACTCTTTACTTACAACATTCAATTCCTCATGCTTAATCTATCATTTCTAGTTCAATGATCATCATTTATCCATTATTCTAACCCCCTTTCAACTCAACATCATCCATAACGAAATTATAGCCCATTATTGATCATAAACACTAATAACAGAACATACACATATATGTTCATTCATCATCCATTTTTTGAACTTTTTCCTACACCCGGCACCGAACTTCAATTCAAAATTGAAAACTTTTAAAGACAGAATTTGAAACCGATGTCTTCATACAAAATGTAGACCTTGTTGCTAGTTTACTCAAAATCAAAGATCATCTCATTTGGAGTCCAGAAGAAAAAGACATTGCCAAAAAACCATCGGATGTTCAACACCCCTGAAAACTTCGAAGTCGTTATCATGCAATTCTTCTTCCTCTTTACCAAAATCTCTACTTCAAACCTCCATAACTTTTGATCCAGAAATTAAAAAAATCCAAATTTTACATCAATGGAAAGTTAAAAGAATGATCAACAACTTTTATGAAAACCATTTTGCCAAAATCCATCAAGATCGGTACAGTAAATTTATGGAAGTTTTAGATCAAAATTTTAACTCTCTTACTACTCATTCCCAGAAATTCTCAGACTTCATGTCAATTTTTTAGACTCTTAAAAATAGAATTAAAATTTGGTGTCTTTAAGAAAAATATATCCATATAGCTCTAGTTTAATACAGATCAAGAATCAGATCAATTGAACAACTCTATAAGTAGTTATGGATAAAAAACTGAAGCATATGCAGTGAACATTTTCCAATCCATCATCTTCAAGTTTTTTTCTAGATTTTCACACCCACGACTCACACACAAAAACTCACATAATCAAGTCATCAATCTTAATGTACTCATCATTCTAGCTTCATTTATGCATACCTATGATATTTAAGACATAACTTACTTGATTACTCTTCAAAATCTTCGAAATCTTAGTCAACCCTAACTCCCAAGCATTGACATCAACTCATCTTTTAAAGATGGATTAGGTTGGTTCTTTCAGTAGTAAGAAGAAGGTAGCAAGCTATTTAAGTGACTAGTATGATATTATGGCCAAAAATCAATTTGGTGGAGCTTAGTAAGAGTTTCGGTGGAGGGAAAAAATGGAAAAGTAAAAACATGAAGAAGTGAAGAAGATGAAGCTTCGTGAGGTAGAGAAGAGCAAAAATGAAAGACCAAAATTCACTTAAAATGGGAGTATTCGTGAGTGAGGGATGAGTGACAAGTGTTGGTGACACCTGTCACCATCCTATGATTCCATTTGGACCCCTCTTTAAAAACTAATCCATTTAACTCCAATTTCTAGTCCAATTGTCTCCAAATTTCAATAACATATGTCATTAATTCCCAGTCATTAGTTAAAATTTTCACTGCTGTTTGATTCTTAATTTTACTACTATTTTTTAGTTGTCTTGCCACTTGGCATTTTTCCTAGTCCAAAATTTACCCAAATTTTTAGAAATTTTTTTAAAATCTCAAAAAATTCTAATTCACTAAATGCACTCTCCAAATCAAATTTTCAACATACAAAAACCACAATTCTCCATAAAATCACATTCACAATTCAATTATAAATCAATTATACCCGAAATGTCTATAAATGGATGTATAATTATTTTCATGTGCAAAAATTCAATATTCATGAATATGAGCATATCATATAATGCATGAGCTTGAAAAATGCATTTCTAAGCTCTCATTAATCACAATCACTCATATTTACTATTCTAACCTCCTAAAGGTAACGAGATGTTACATAGAAGAGAGATCTCGACTAGTCAATTGATTAACCATAGGATAATTTAATAACTAGTTGAATCGATAGTCATTGGGTAGGTTAAGAGATCATTCAATCGTTTCCTGTTAATTCAATTAGGGACAAATAGTTACACCTTGAGAGAGGGTGATTAGTACATTTGGAAATCTAGGGTGAGACATACTTTAATCAATAAAATACGAGGGAGACAAAATAGGGAAAAAGTAATCTCTAGCATTTAGATTCTTGAATTCAGATTTTCTACAATTTCGATATTGTCCATTGTTTTCATTAGTCTTTTAATTTTGAGTTAATTTTCCAGATTATTTTCATTTAACAATTTCATTTTTTAAACAAAGTTGTGTCTAAATTAAGATGTGTCTAGCCATTAAGCCATGTCGGATCGATATCCGCTCTTTTTAAGTACAAGTCACAACTTGTTCACTTGCAGTTTTTTGAGTGTAAAACAAGTAGATAGGATTTACCATCAACAAGTTTTTTACGCCATTGCTGGGGATTGATTGTTGAGCATCGTGTTTGATTTAGATTACTTTGATTTAAAAGTTTTTGATACTTTTCCTTCTGTATTTGTAGGTGCATGAACATAAGGAGCACTCAAAAGACAAATGAAGCTTTTGAAGAAAAATTTCTCGACATTAAGAAGGGTAAAAGAGAAATAAGAAGGGAGAAGCGTCTAAATTTTTCAAATCAAGATATGGATGAAGAAGGAGATCAAGGAGGACTAGAGCAAACGTTGATGGATTTCATGAGGCCAGGGTTTAGTCCTCAAGGAGTGGCGAGACCAGTCATCCAGGTGAATAACTTTGAGATAAAGCCGCTGCTACTCAATATCCTCTAAAATAGTGTGCAGTTCTATGGGCTATCCAACGAGGATCTGAATGCCCACATTGCAAAATTCTTGGAGATTTACGACACATTTAGACTCAACGGAATGTTCGATGATGTAGTGAAGTTGATACAATTTTCATTCACGTTAAAGGATCGGTCTAAAGCATGGTACAATTCTTTGAATCTAGGCCAAATCACGACTTAGGAGCAGCTCACCTAAGCATTCCTTGCAAGATATTTTCCATTGACAAAGATGACGAAGATTATTAAGGAGATAACAATTTTCCAGCAGAGCGACAGAGAATCTCTCTATGAAGCTTAGGAGAGATTTAAAAAACTTCAGAGAAGTTTTAAACATGATGACCTCTCCAAAGAATTTATGCTTTAAATGTTCTATAATGGAGTGAATCCTAATGCAAGGGGCATAATAGATGCAGCAGCTGGAGGTTCATTGATTAGGAAGATGGTAGAAGTAGTTCATGATCTGTTGGAGGAGTTGGCAAGCAACAGCTGCGTGTGGTCGAGTGAGAGGAGCAGACAAGGGCAGAAGGAACAAAATGGTATGATAGCTATTGACTTAGTTATTACCTTGCAGGCTTAGATCACGACTTTGATGAAGTAGCTAAACAACATGCAAGGAACATCTACCTCAGCAGTTAAGGAAAGACAAGCACAATGTGAGTTGTGTAGGGAGAATAACCACAGCTCAGCGAAATGTTTTTTATTAGGAGCCGATGGGACTAAACAGGTAAGCTACTTAGGCCAGTCGCAGTAAGGTAACAAACCATATTCAAATACATATAATTTGGGTTGGAAAAACCACCTGAACTTTTCTTGGAGTAATAATAATCCAGGTGGTCAGTAGAGACCACAAAGACCACTAGGATTCCAGCAAGATTAAACCAGAGTATTGGAGAGCAAAATGGATAAGATGATGGAGGTCTCGGGGCCTGAACTGGTAGTACAAGTAGAGAATATAAGAGGATGCATGCAAGTCAAGGGAAAAATCAGAAGATGATGGAAGCAAAATTCGACCAGATTTTGAGGAATCATGCATCATCCATCCACAATCTGGAGGTTTAGGTAGGCCAACTGGTTAACACTTTATCTTCAAGAAATGCAAGTAGTCTACTAAGCAACATCAAGGTGAATCCAAAGGAGAGAATCATAGCCATTACTTGGATAGAGAAAGAAGAAAGCAAATATAGGGATTAAGATGGAAACAAGCAGGAAGAACAAACTGTGTTAGAAGTCTTTTTGAGTGGATCAATTAGCGAGCCAATTAAGGAACTTTAACTTGAACTTCCACGAAGCCATCTTTAAATGGAGTAGCTAGAAATTCTAAGGAAGTGGAGCTAAGTAAGATGATAGATATAAATTAGACAAAGCTCATATTAAAGGAATCACTAAAGGAAGAGGTTAACAAGCACATATCAACAGACAGTCCACATGTAGCACAAAAGAAAGAAGATGTATGGGATTTCTTTATTCTGTGTAGTATAAATGGAGTTAAGATAGATTGAGCATTTTTAGAATTGGGAGTAGATATCAATATAATGCCGTACTCATTTAGTTAGAAGTTAGGTCTAGAAGAGCTAGAGCCAACTAAGACAATAGTTAAAACAACTGACAGAACAGTGCATCGACCGAAAGGGGTTATCAAGAATATGCAGCTACGCATTAATAAATTTACCTTCCTTATTGATTATTAAACATTGGATATTAGTGAAGACGAGGAAAACTTAATAGTTCTTGGGCAACCATTTTTGGCTACAGTTGATGCGATTATTGATGTTAATGGAGGTGAGTTAATACTTAGAGTGGGAAATGATCAGTTAACATTTAAGGTGTCAAAGAAAAATTATCATCCTACTCTACCCCTGACGAACATCAAGGAATTTGAACTCCAAGCAGGATGGGAAAATATTGTGGAACCCAAGAATGAGTTCAGGAAGAAATGAACAAGGAGGAGAAGACGAAGCAAGGAAAATAATAATAAAGATGGAATCCAAAATGGTGTAGCTCATCTACAAAGTTTAATATCAAATTTTGCATGGGTATCATATCGATCATTTGAGCCACCATGAGCATAAAGAGAAGTAGAGCTACCAACAACAAACTAAGTGCTGCGTGGGAGGCAATCCATGGATGTTATTCCTTTTTGAATTTTTTTCTAGTTTTTGTTTTATTTCTTTAGCTTGATCAATTTTTGAATTGGATTTGATTGATGTTTATGTTGAATTTGTTTGGATTTCAATTTCTTTTCTTTTCAAATTTCTTGTTGATGATACGATCTTGATGTATTTGTAGGTTTTGGGATCATGGAGTGTACATATAAACTTGGAAGAAGGTTTGAAATTGTGAGGATCACCAATTCCTATGTTCGTGGGAATCTCTCCAAAAAGTTTCTGAAGAGAAATCCCACATCCGTAGGAATTGTGGTCATTCCCACGGATTTGGGAACCCTCTCTAGAAGCTTTTGGAAGAGGAATCCTATGCTTATAGGAATTGTAAGGATTCCCACGTGTGGGAATCCTATATGAAAGGGAAACTTAAGTTTCCCTCCCTCTTTTTTCTCTCACTTACTTTGAAAATTTCACTCCCTCTCTCTCTAACCCACAATTTTCTCTCTTCCCTCTCTCTAAAACCCTTCATTTTTAATCTAGATTCTTGGTATATTCTTCATCCCTTTCCATTAATCTTACATTCCTTAACTCTTTGCATGCCTCAATCATTTAAAAACCCTATGATTTAGGTAGATTTTATTCCCTCCCCAAAATATGAATTTTAGTCTCTCTATTTCATTTTTGCAGTTTTTCTTCTCACAACGGCTCCACTAAGGACGAGTAGGCTCAAGCAAATGATCGATGAGCTCTGCCTTCAAGTTTCTAGCGAAGGGAAAACCAACTTAGTGCCAACCTATCGAGCCTCATTTTCAATTTACTCGGAAGAAGAAGGTGCGCATTTTCATGACTTTAGGAGTAGAGAAATAGTCACTTCTAGGTATTTGGATTTTGAAGTATTAGAAAATATAGAGGTTAGACATCGACTTGAACAATTAGCTACAAACATAAGGTAGAATAGATTTGTTCGATGCGATGTACCTATTTCTGCCACCTTATCTTTAGAGTTTTTCACAACAGTTAGTTATAATTCTAAAATGGATTTGTTTTGGCTTAGGTTAGTTGGAATTGTTTTTAAACTTGATTATTCGGTCATACGTGAATTGTTTAATTTATCAAATGCAAAAATTTTAGATGATCATTCGGATTTTGATGATGATGCTTATTGGACACCCTCACGGATGCAGAACATTTTGATTCACGTAATGAACTGAGTTCTCTAATCTCAATTACTGAGCATTTGTTGTTACATAAATTTATATGATTGTCTGTGTTTAATAAAATGGAAATCGATAAATTCTTAGCTCAAAAACTTTTCTTTTTGTGGTGCATGGATAGAAAGCTTAAAATTAACACACCTTATAGATTTTTTTGATCAATAGTGAGTGTGATTAATAAAAAGAATACGTCTTTTGGGATGACTTGTATTGCTTCTGCTTAGGGTGTATTTTATAATGTTCATACGAAGAATGTGCATATTACTCCCTATGATTGTTTGGCATAGTCTATTTGATATGCTCTGAGATTGTGGAGGTCCAATCTATGGAACTTCGTAATCCTTAGACACGTAATTTAGTGAGGAGCACTGCAATCGTAGGCTGACCCTCCACATCTAGTGCAACTCCAAACTAGAGGAGGAAGTAGTAGCGGAGGAACCGAGGGAACCAATGGTGGTTAATAGATATCAACCAATTCGGGACCAAATAATCGCAAATCAACAACGGATGACATCCCAACTCGAAGAACTTGGCACTCAAATGCGGTAGGTTCACAAGGAGCAATGCAGTTTAAAGAGAAGGTTCCTCAATTTTTGTCAGAGGAACAACTTTAAAGCTCTTACACCATGACCATTGTCACCACCATTCGAATAACCTTTTCTTACCCTTTTACTTTTAAAATTTGTTGTTTCTTTCATGTGATTGCATTTCATTTCACTTCTATTTTTTTCTTATCATTTGAGTGTGCTATGTCTTTTATTTAAACCTAATTTTGTTAACTTTGGTTTGACTTCAGTATCTTCTGTTTGATTTGAAATCATTTGGTTGTTTCAATTTCATTTATTTGTGTTGTTTTCACTTTTTATTTGGTTTAATGTCATTTTTACTCACTTGGGGGTTGACTTCTCACATTGAGGATAATAAGATCTTTAATTATGGGGAGGTGACAACAAATTCTTAATTGCAATTTTCAGAAATTGTGTTGAATAGGATGCATGTTTAGACATATTATATGTGCTTTGTGTTAGAAACGGAACCGCATTTGAGTCACTATGATAAATATTGCCATGAGATTTTGTCATGTTAGTTGGAATTAGATTGAATGCATGCTTGAACTTGGATTAGGCTACTTGAGTAGAAAGTGAATCATAGAATGATGCAAAGTAGTTGGTTACATAAGCTTTGTCATAAATTGACATTTGAACAATGAGGTAATTTAGAGATGCGTAATGAGTTTTCAATTAAGCCAAAGTGACCATATGACTCCAACTATAGTTATTTCATCTCCTTGTTGAGTGTTGCTTCCATAGGTTACTACCTTATGAACTTGCTTCGAATCGATTTGAGTCTATTGGATATATGCTTAATAGTGATGATTTAGGCTATTTTTGTGTTAACCCTTGGCGTAAATGACCTACCTATTAATTATCCCTTGCTACCCCCGTTGACCCTTAACCTTTTATTTCTGAAAGCACCCAAAATTTTAAACTTTAAACCCCATTATCTACCCTTTTCATAAGCTTAGTAGAGTATTAAGTAAAACAATAGTTAGGATTGTGTGAATTTTTACTGAGATAAGTTGAGTATATTTCTGCCTATGGATTACATTGTATAGAGTGCTAGTTTTGTTTCATAATTCTTCCATGTATGAAGAAAAAGAAAAAAATGAAAAAAAATGAAAAGAAAAGAAAAATGAAGAACAAGTGAGTAGCATCAATAAGTGCAAAATACTAGTTATATTGGTATATCTGAGAGTATGTTTTGATTATCCCAATTTTATCCACTTTTTTACTTTATTAATGTTTATGCTTAACCACTTTTCCCCTTTTTTGACTCACCTTAACCTTTATCACATTACAACTCTAAACATGTCCTTTTGATCTGTTTATGCATGTCATCATTGTAGAGGAGAATTGGTGTATTAGCAAGCCTATATGGTAACGTAGTTTCTTATAGGAAGTTTGAGTGAAACACTAATCCTTAAAAACTTAAGCTAAATGACTGAAACTCATGAGGAAGATTAATTTTGCATCTTTACTTATCTATTGAGTGATTGTGCCAATTGTGAGTTTGCTGATGTACACCAATGAAAAAATAGTCATGATATGTACATTAACTTGATATTTGAGTTGGCTTAAATTTGAGGGATTGTGTGCTTTGATCTTTGTGAAAATGAATTGACAGGTTGTATTTACTTTGCTTGAGGACAAGTAAAGATTCAAGTGTGGGATGTTGATAGGTGTGCAATAGGTAATGTTTTTATAGGAATTTGGCATGTGTTTTCTAGTATAATTGTTGTTTATTGTTTTAGTTTAGGATTTATTTTGTATGTTTTCATTAAGTTTTATTTCAATTGTTTTTCTTGTGTGTTTGATGCTAATTGAGGGTAAGAATTGACTATTTTTATGCAGGAAAGAAGAGGAAGCAACTTAGAGGTTAAATAACAGATCAAAGAAAAGAAGACAAGAAGAGTGGTTCTAAACCCAATTCCCACGTTCGTGAGAATCGCTCAAATTCCCACCGGACGTGGGAATTACAAAAGAAATGAGGAGTATCTATAACCAATTCCCATGCTCGTGGGAATTATGCAAATTCCCATGGACGTGGTGCTAGTAGTGTGCGTAGGCCAATGGTCATAAATCATTTTTTGTACTGACATTCTAACTTATTATTTGTATATTATGAGGTATTCTTTTATATGTGCATGTATATTGTTTATGTAATGTGATTTACATTCCATGAATAGTATTAG
>JAOSBN010000177.1:12599051-12611574 GCA_027563595.1 Erythroxylum suave
AGAAGCAAATGTAGCTTTATTTCTGAAATAGAGCCTAAGAAAATTGATGAAGCTCTTCAAGATGAAGCTTGGATTTTGGTCATGCAAGAAGAGCTGAACCAATTTACTAGATGTAGAGTTTGGTCTTTAGTTCCCAGCCCCCTAAGAAATCTATAATAGGAATCAGATGGGCTTTTAAGAATAAGTTAGACGAGTTAGGTAGAGTAAGTCGTAATAAAGCTAGGTTGTTGGAATTTTGAGAAACTTACGAAAAGTGAGTTTGAAATGAGCATGATGGGTTAATTAAAATTCTTTCTTGGATTACAAGTTATGCAATTCGAAGAAAAGATTTTCATTCATCAACAGAAGTACATCAAAGAATTGGTCATTAAATATGGTATGGACAAAGTAAAACCAATGTCAACTCCTATACATCCTTCAATCCCTTTATCTAAGAATGAAGCTGGTAAGAAGGTTGATCAGACCCTTTTTAGAGGAACTATTAGTTCTTTACTTTACCTTACAACAAGTAGACCTGATATCTTGTTTAGTGTCTATTTGTGTGCTAGATTTCAAGCAGATCCTAGAGAATTTCATTACATTGCTGTTAAAAGAATTTTGAGATATCTATCAAGTACTACTGATCTTTGCTTACGGTATGAGAAAGGTAAAGCTTTAAGGTTAATTAGCTATTGTGATGCTGATTACACAGGAGATAGGATAGATAGGAAGAGTACAAGTGGAGGTTGTCACTTTTTTGGCCATAATCTAGTTTCATGGTCTAGTAAGAGGCAAAGCTCAATTGCACTATCCACTATAGAAGCTGAATATATGTCTGCTGCAAGCTATTGTTCACAGACGTTATGGATTAAGTATCAGTTAGAATATTATTCCATAAAAGAAGAACAAATTACAATCTTCTGTGACAACACAAGTGCTATCAACTTATCAAAGAATACAATACAACACTCCAGGGTGAATCACATCGAAGCTAGACATCATTTTCTACGAGACTATGTTCAGAGAGGAATCGTCTGTCTTTAGATTGTTGAGATAAGTCATCAATGGAAGATATCTTTATTAAGCCCTTGAATGAAGAAAGATTCAAAGAAATAAGATGAAACCTTAATATGGTAGTATTGAGAGACCAATCGTCTGACACGTCATGACCCAGATGATTTTTTTTTTACTGAAGGAAGATAAAAAGTTATAAAGAGCCAGTAAATGCAAGTTACAGTCGGTGATTATTTTTGGAGGGAAATATACCTCACAGTCGGTTCAGAACTCACCAACTCTAGAAAATTCTTGAAATACTTTGAAATTGACTCTTGTAGTACTCTCAAAATCAACAGTTCACTACGCTTCATTTCGAGACCTTACGGTTACGCTTTCATCTTCAAGTTCTAATCTCATTACGTTGAAGAAGTTCCTACTATCTACAGATTACAATGGAGCAAGCAATGATTTATGGAAAGCATGTTGATTTCGAATCTTTGAAGCAGAATCAGATGGATATTAAACCAGAAGTAGAAGCAGCCGGATGGAAAAACTTCTTTCAGGTTCGTGAAATAGTCTATTAGAATAAAGTTTATGAGTTCTGGAAGAATGTAGATGTGGTAGAAGAAACTGTTTTATCAATGGTAGATAGATTGTCGATCATAGTAACACTGGAGCTAATCGAAAAGGTTAGTGGATGTCCATGTGTTGGGGCAGAGGTGTTTTACAACACTAAATGGATGATTAAAAACCGTCTAGAGAAGGCATATGTGAATCAACAACTCTATGGATGTAATGAACTAGAGGACAAGAAGACGTCGAACCTTGTTTCGAAGGCTAGGGTTCTACACAACATCTTATTTCATTGCATTTTACCAAGAATAGGCTCAAAGAATGCTATCACAATAATAGACGAGCAACGTTTGTTCTACTTACTCAATCATAAGGCTATCAACCTTCTATATCTGATTTTGAGATATCTGTTGAAGACGAAGAGGGACTCTAGTGCCTTTCCATATGGCATACTGTTGATAAGAATCTTCAGAGAGTCTGGAATCCTTCTTGATATAGGAAACAGAATGAAGATGTAACATTAAAAGTGTTATTAATGCGGCAACCATCGGGAGAATGGGTATGAGTACAACTTCTGTGGTGAGACCAAGGATTGAGGGGGAGCACTTTGTTCGAAGCAGCGTGAGTGAGAATGTGACTCCCAAAGAAAAGAAGAAACCTCAATCATCTAGAAGAATGACCCCCAAGGAAAAGAAGAAATTATCAGAAGGAGCAGTTGAAGCTGAGAAGATGCTCCAAAGAAAAGAAAGCCAGGTGAATCTATCTAAGAAACAAGTGCCATTGAAAAGGAAGGCAGAGACACTTGATTGTGAGCAGGTTAAAAAGTCAAAAAGATCACCAAGGATATCAACTCTCTGACAAGATGGGCAGAAGAGAGGAAAGTCTCTTGGTGAAGAACCTAAGAAGAAGATAAAAAAGACACCAAAGGCTACAAGATCTCTAGCCTTAATCATGCAACAATAGAAGACAAAGATGACTAAAGAGACTGGAATTAAGAAGAGGTTGGAGTTTTAGAAGAAGAGAACCCAACCACAACCACCTTCAAGATTGATAGATGAAAGTAAAAAGTTAAAGACCAGTCAGTAAGAAAGTATTTCAACTGTTAGCCAACACATAGAAAAATTAGTTGAAAACAAAGTGGTATCTCAAAGTCCTATCAAGAAAGAGGACTTGAGAATGAAGATGATTGAAGAAGAGGTACCTGTGAGAAGCAGAAGCTCAATTATAATTAGAGAATCTATAAAATGGTTAGTCAAGGTACAAGTTGAGCTAATTTTGATCAATAATCGGTCTATTAATCTTCTAAATTATGAAGAAAGAAGACTATATGGGATTCTAAGGGATGAGAAGTCATAACCATATCCTCTAAAGATGACCAAAGATCGGTACATCATCTACCCAGTCACGAGTAGAACTTTGATTAAGATTGTACCTGACATCTAACCTAGAGCTTCAAACATTGTATGCAATGTAAATAAAGGGAAACAGAAGATGTACCCTAAAGAAAAAGCAGGTGACCTGGCTGAAGATCAGATACATGAAGCAGTGAGAAACATAGACGAGGCATGTAATGCAATACAAACAAAAAGAGTCTATGTTTCACATCACAGCTCCAAAGCATCAGGTAGTAATTGTGGATGCTTCACCATAGATATAACTTCTATGGTAGTTGGAAGAGTGACGAAAGGACAGTACAGAACCATCCAGGTTGAAGGTATTTCTATTAACTTAGAGACTTTTGTGCATCTGATCATGCACCTTAGACCCTTAAATTCTATATCTTCAATTAAGAATGTCCTTCACCTTCTTGGAAAAACTATCCCAAAACTACCTAGACCTGATGACCTTGATCTCCCTGAAGGCAAGCAATCCTTCAAACCTCCTACCTTGAAGATCATTGAGTTAGATGTTATACCCTTAGAAACATTTGTTGACACAAACTTCTTTCCATCAAGTGCACATCAATAAGCCAATACGATTGAGATGGAAGAAGTGCAACACTCTCAGAAGTGAAGTCAGGAAGCCTTCGTGAAGGAATTTGAAGAATTCATGAAAAGGTTGATATTCTGACTAAATCAGTTGGTGATCTAAACGAGGAAGTAGCTTATCTTCGAGTATCAATAGAAGACGACCTCAAGTTAATCAAAACTAACATGAAACGTATGTTTTCTAAGATAATGAAGCATCTGAGGTAAATTCTTTTTGATTGCTAACAAATAGGGGGAGAAAAGAAGGAAAAAAGGGGGAGAAAAGAGGAAGATAGGGGGAGAAATGAAAAGAAAAGAAAAGAAGAAGAAGAGAAGAAAAGATAGAAGAAAGAAGAAAAGTAGAAGATAGAATGCATATATGTATTTTTGTATTTATTCTGTATTTGTTGATTTGTTGTTTCTTATTCGTTTGATGTTTTCTGATTCAATTGTTATTTCATTCATCAACTGAATAAAAATTCATTTACTTTGATTTTTTTTAAATTATGATTATTTATTATCATCAAAAAGGGGGAGATTGTTAAGTGAAGAGGACTTTGCGATGATCAATTTTAATGACATTCAAATAATAATAATGTTAGAAAGAAATGAACGTTTTGACAAGTATGTTAAGTGTGCAGACGAAGTATAGGACACAGACAAAGTCAAGACAACATAGACTCAAAGGCATTGACGCAAAAACATAAACTCAAAGACATAGACGCAAGTCAAGATAGATGCAAAAAGATAGACGCAAAGACATAGACACAAAGAAGTAGACGCAAGACAACATAGACGCAAAGAAGTAGACGCAAGTCAAGATAGACGAAAAAAGATAGACGCAAAAACATAAACGGAAAGACATAGACGTAAGTCGAGATAGACGAGAAAAGATAGATGCAAAAAGGTAGATGCAAAGACATAGACGCAAAGGCATAAGCGCAAAGACATAGACGTAAGTCAAGATAGACGCAAAGAGATAGATGCCAAGACATAGACGCAAATAGATAGACGCAAAGAAGTAGACGCAAAGACATAGACGCAAATATAGATGGAAAGATATAGACGCAAAAAAGATATAATCAAAAAGTAGACGCAAAGGGATAGATGCAAAAAGATAGACGTAAAGATGATACTGTAGCACATCGAACAGTACTTAGTTGGAGTTAGTTACAGAACTCAACTATATGACGGTTATCAAAAATTAAGAAGCAGTTATCAAAGATCAAAAAGCAGTTAGAGAATGAGACTATAAATACAAGTCTCAGTCGAAGCTTTCGGGCTAATGAACGTACGATATCAGTGATCTTTAAGTGCTTACTTAAAAAAGAAAATTTATGTAGTACGATATTGAGAGAGCTAAACTGGACATAGCCCACGGGTTGGGGTGAACCAGTATAAAAATCGTAGTGTTTACTTTCTATCCTTACTTCAACTTACTTTGATGTTAAACTATAATATAAAAGTTATTTGTGATTTAAAATACGTAATAATTTTTATGATATCTTCTTAACAAGAGAAATAGAAATTCTTATCAAGATTTTGTATTCATAAAAAAAGGGATACATCATTCAACCCCTCCTTTCTGTGTATCAAGTTTATTGTTCGTAAAGTCTATACTAACGTGTGATTTACTTCGGATCTAACCGTGCCAACCTTGTTCTAATCTCCATGTTAAGATCATTCTCAAACCTCTAACACTTGTCTTTTTCTATAGGGATCAAAGCAGTAGCATAACCCATCAGCTCATTAAATTGGATTTCATACTCAGCCACAAACATCCTACTTTGCTTCAAACCCAGAAACTCTTCCATTTTCTTTTCCAAGTAGATCTTGGGCATGTAGTTCTCCTTGAAGACCCTTAAGAAGTCTTCCCACCTTAATTGGCAAGGCCTGATGGTATTACCAGGAACAGTCTTCCACCACTGGTAAGCTAGGTCCTGCAGTAAGGACACTGCATAATCGAACCTCTTATCAAGCTCGCAATCCATCTGATTAAATACCCTCTCTGTCCTCTCTAACCATCCCTTGACCTCAGCAGGGTCTGTATTGCCATAAAAGTCCACAGCTCCCTATTTTTGCAGCTTATCATACCTTTTCTCCCTTCTCTCGGGAACTCATGGAGGCATCTCCTCAGATCGAGGTGCCGAGGACACTCTATTGGCTCCTACTGATCCTTGGTCAGCTAGTTGATCAACTTGATCACCTAGAACAGATGACCTATAACAAATAATAAATTTCAATCATTTTTCTGCACTTCTCACGATATTTCATACTTAAAATTCTATATGTCCCAACAGATGCCAAACCTGGCTCTGATACCACCTAAATGTAGTGCCCCCTTATTGGGACTCTTGGAGGTCATTCCGGTACATGTCCTACGATAAGGGAGAACTACGTTCGATCACTACATTACACTTCACATGGCATCATATCATTATTCATTATAAAGCATCATATTGAAATCACAATAATTTAAAACCCAACATTTTTCCTCATTTCACTTACAAAATCGAAGGTCTACATTGTATCTTTCGATAAGTTCCATGTGTACATCAACAAAACCTAATACAATAGCACTACATGAATAAGGAAAATATACAAATCTATCTAATCCAAAAATCCTAGCTGACCGACCTTTGAGTCATGACTTCTCTTGCCAATCACAATCTACATGGCTGGTAGAGCCTCTCAGTAGCTAGAGTCGTCTCTTGGTCCTGAAAAAACAACGTTGCAATTTTGGTGAGTTTTGCAAACTCAACGAGGTAACTATCTTTGATGGTTCACTCAATTCATGCATTACATCAATACATGTAACATATTTTTCACATCTTGGCATACTCTCAAAAACAACACCTTTCACTTTCAAAACAATCATAAAGGTCATCTTATGCATGTAAAATACACATATCACATATAAATGTAATGCAAGTGATTCAGTCTCATTGTTACTTTGTTGTGATCAAGTGCCTTTTTACTAGCCCATATCCCTTGTGGATACCGAGCTGTATCAAATTAATGTCCCATATCCCTTAGTGGATACCGGGTACATGCACAACTGAGCCAAAGGCCCTTATCATATTCTGAGCTTTAAGTTCTTTCACTGGCAACTCTGGTCACAACTGCCTTTGTCTTTCATGCATTCGTGAAATGAATGGCATCTCACATATTCATTCAGTCATTGTTCAAAAATAGTCACATTCCTACTCAAAACACAATCATTTTTAGACCTTAGTCCAACATTCAATAGAATTTTGGAGTATCATTTATTTCATCTCATTCACATAAAAGTAGCACTTCAATATCTCAATCCTCATTCATTTTCATCGAACCTTCTGTCCGGAATCCACAATCAAACACAATCATTATCATTCACATTCATTTATAATTCACGGCATAACTTAAGCAAACATTAATTGAGAGAAACCATCTAGGTTTACTCACAAGTTACTCCCGAAGCTAATGCCTGGAAGTGCCAGCAATGTCTGGATATTGACGTTCTAACTGTTCCTTTATAACAAAATAATACACACATATCACAATCTGCACAATTATGCATGTTCTTTAATGCACATATATGGAATGAATTATGTACAATGCATGTTCATGACAATTCCGAGTATCCTTTCATCTAGGTTATCACAACCATAGTCAAATGTCAAACCTCACTTAACTGGCATTGTTTGTAGGGTTTATACCTCAACATCCCATTTGAATCCAATTTCATAACCTAATTAGCCATTTCAGATTTCTCTCCAAACTCTAACTTTTGAGTCTACTATTCACATTAAATCAAAGAGTGCAATTGATATAACTTGATCCTATAAGCAGAAGGTAGACAAAGTAGAAGCAGACGAATATTTAAAACACAAACGATGGCTGAAGACAGACGATACGCCAAAAGACAGATAAAGTGTCTAAAGGCAGATGACTTCTTAAAGATAGACGAAATTCAAAACACAGACGGAAGCAAAACATAGACGGAAGCAAAAGGTAGACGAAATGCAAAAGGCAGACGATGATAGGTCAAACACAGACGATAAAAGTCAAACACAGAAGGTAGGCAAAATATAGACGAAGTGTCCGAAAGACAGACGAAGTGTATCATCTGTGATGATGTCATAACACATAAGCAAGGAAACACAGACGATAAAATACATACGCAAAGTGGTCAACACAGACGATAAAATAGTCAACCACAGATGATAAAACGGAGACACAAAGTGGTCAACATAGATGATAAAATAGTCAACCACAGATGATAAAACACAGACGATACGTCTTTACAAACGAAATGTCTATGCTTCTGGAAATCTTTAAGTCTTCATCAACTCTCATATAAACACCTATGTATTCAAACATGCTCAGTGAAGAAATAGAGCATATCACCTTTCCATATCTAATTCTCTACACTAATCTTATACATCATTTTATTTCTATTTCAACTCCAAGAATTATTTCCATAACACCTAATCACTAATAACCCATCAAAACCCATATAACACCTAATCACTAATAACCCATCAAAACCCATATAACATCATATCCCCAAATTTTCATCCCCTTATCACCGTGTTCAAAAATATAATTATATGAAAATGCATGTTTATGTAGATGATAGTAACTCATCAAATTTATTTCAAAATCTCCAATTCTGAAGAATTTATTCACTACCTTCTTGTTAAAAACTTCAAATCTTCAACTATCCCCAAAGCTCTAATTTCATGCAAAATCACGTACTCCTCTGTGAACACTAACTAACTTCTGGTTTTTCTTAAGGCAGAAGAAACACTTTAGGAGTAAAAGAAATGGTGAGGGTTATGCAGAATCAGAGTTAACACTCAGAAGGAGTTTGATGGAAAACTCTGTGTATGGAAAGGAATTTGGAGACGATGATAATAAGAAAAGAACTTAGGAAAAATACCAACCCCTTTTTGACTCTTTGAATTACTCAACCCTTTTGACACATAATACATGCAACTGTACACTTGTCATCTTCCTAAGGTCTAAGTTTTAACTTAGTGTTTTTTGAACTAACTCCCTCTAACCTTTACGATCCGACTATCTCCAATCTTCGTTTGATTTCTTCTCTCCTTTTTCCTATTTTCCACAATACTCTATAAATTACAAAAATAAATCCTAAGTTTACTAAAATTCATAATTCTCACAATTCTACTAACCAATAATATTTTCAATATAGAAACATTCATAAGTCTCAAAAATTCATAATTTTCCATGAATCACAATTCAATACAATTATACCCGGAATTATTCATGAATGCATGTACAATTAATTTCATGTGTAGAAAAATATCACTATTTATTTGTATGAGCATGTCATATTATGCAAGAACATAAAAATGCATCTCTTGCCTCTCACTGAACGCTCCTATTTACTATTCTAACCTTCCTATAGGTAATGGGATGTTACACAGACGATAGGTAAAACACAGATGATAAGTGGTCAACCTTAGACGAAGCAAAAGTCAAACACAGACGATACGTCTATGCTCCAGAACATCTCTCCCTTATTTAGACTACAACTTTCTACTCCACCATCTATAACTCCCATACTAAATATTCTCAGTAAACTTCTTCAACACATTTTTCTTTACTAAGTCCAACACTTGGATTTTATTTCTAGTCTTTCTACTCCATTTCATTCTAATCATTTGCTACAACCACAATTCTCAATCTATCCTATTACTATTCACTATACCCGAAATGTTAATGAGTGCATGTACAATTATTTTCATGTGTGCAAAGACTCAAATTCACGTGCATGCATGCTAACATTCTGCTGAGCTTGAAATGAAAACTTTCCTCTAACTCTCTCGTTGCCATTCTCCCCATTATTAAAATGGAGGTTCTAATCCTTAATATGGGGATGGGATGTTAGAGTTGAACCGTGATAGTATTTATGCCAATGTTGAAAATTGTAATTTTTGTATCCTTTTTGGGTTTTGTTGTGTCAAACTGAAGCATACATATGGATCCCTCAAAGATTCAAGCAATTCTTGATTGACATTTACCCACAAACCTTGTTGAGGTTAGGAGTTTTCATGGGTTTTGCTCCTTTTATAGGAGATTTGTGAGAGGGTTTAGCACCATAACTAGCCCCATTATTGATTGCATGAAAAAGGGTTAGCTCAAATGGACACCTAAAGCCACCATAGCCTTTGGAAACTTGAAAAAAACCATAACCAATGCACCTGTTCTGGCCTTGCCGGATTTTAACAAACCTTTTGAGCTAGAAAGTGATGCTAGCACTATAAGAAAATAGTCATTTAGCGACGGAAAATACCGACGGAATAAATAAATATTCTGTCGGTATTAAAGATTACCGACGGAATATACCGATAGGAAAAAATGTCGTTGACTCGGTCGTAGCTAACTTTACTGACGGACACTAAATTTCTGTCGGTAAATTTAGCATCGGAGAGTCAATTACCATCGGTAAATGTAACGAAAATGTACCAACCGTCACACTTTTTCTGTCCATAAATTACTGACTGAATAGAACTTTCCAACGCTAAATTTGCCGATGAAAGTTCCTTAACCGTATGTAAATTTAGCATCAGAATGTTTTTATTCTGTCGATAACTTTACCAACAATAATGAGGTTACCGTCGGTAAATAGGTTTAAACATTACCAATGGATTATGCTGTCCGTCGGTGTATATTATAATAAGTTACAAACGGAAGGAAAGCGGGCAAGTGGGTTCCTTCTCTCAAGGAGTTTAAGCTAGTGCTAAGTAGAGGCCAAGTCTAACCAAAGTAGGATTCAGGGCTGAAAATGCCAAGTTTCCTCATCTTTCTCAATGCTTTTCTTTGTCATTGTCTGATTTTTGCTTGTCAGATCTCACTCAAAATTATGTATCTACTTGACTTTACCGAAAAAAACTACAAAAATAATCACCGCCTCTACTACGCTAGGGAGAATGATTTCTTTAATTTAAACTAATAACATACTGAAGTCAATTATCCCTATATAGATCTATGAGGAAGGGAGGAGAAGTAGCGTAAGAGCATTCAAGAGCGAAGTTAGCAGTTCAGCGATCGGGATGGCCTAATTGCACCAAAGAAAAGAATAGGAAAAGCATCTGACTCCTTCATGCATGCTCCACTTGGCTCAGGGGGATATAGCTCAGTTGGTAGAGCTCTGCTCTTGCAATTAGGTCGTTGTGATTACGGGTTGGATCTCTAATTGTCCGGGTGGTAATGATATTATCTTGTACTTGAACCGGTGGCTCACTCAAAATTATTTCCGTCGGTAAAATTTTTGATTAAAATTTTTTAAAAAATATATTTTCATTATATTTAATGATGAAACGTTACATTTAATTTGTTAATAATTAAATATATACATTTAATTTATAATAGAAATTAATTTATAATATACATTTAATTTGGTTAAATTGAAATTTTGATTAATAATTAAAAATTAAAATATCTTAATTGGTAATAAAAATGTTACATTGTAAATAATAATATCTGTAATACAAAGTAAATGACCTGTACACTACTGATCAGGAGTTGGTGGATCGTCTGGTTGGTCCGGTGACCTCCTGCCCCTAGCCTTCAACTCATCCATCTCCTGACGGAGCTGAGCCATCTGTTCCAACGACTGTTGTTGCGCAACTATCGGTTGCTATTGCACAACTATCGACTGTTGTTGCGCAGCTATCGTCTGTTGCATCTGCTGTATCTATTCCAACAATGTCTGCACTGTGCTCTAAAGCGCCTCAACTTGAGAGTTGTTGGACCGCCTAATAGATGCTGCTATACTTGACGTGGAGGATTGCGAATAACAAATATTCGTAAATGATCCTAGTCTGAAGATCCTCCCACGACGATCCCTACCACCAACTGCTTCTAAGTAAGTGTCAGTCTCATCAACATTTTCGGATTGTTGAGACCGCCGCTCAATAGTTTGCTGTATTTGGTCCTATCAGAAAGCAATGTCTATATATTAGTAAGTGATAATTATGAAGCATAATATTAATATTAAATCATAAATTTCACTTACATTTACTTCTTTACAACGTTCGTTGACGAATGTCACCCCGTCATACTTCTTTGTATGAGTGTGCAGAAATAGTTGACGGGGTGTAGGTGCCACGCCCAAAGACTTCTCCTGCATAGGAATAAAGATTTTATAAAGCAAATTTAATTAAAATACAGCAAAGAAAATAGACGAGAATATAACTGTTAATTGTGGATACTTAGTCTTTGTGCATGCTCATGGTGAGTAATAGATCCTCCCGTATGTACGGGAAGACTCTCTACCTCGGGTCCTCCACGTCTGTTGGCCGAATTACGTTGTGAAATCCACATCGCTGCAGGTGATGTCCAATATGTTAGCCAACGACTCTAAATTTCTTCAGAAATAAAAGGTGATTGTACAGCCACCCTGCGTATCGCACCAACAAAGTCACGATAATGTGTACGCACTTTGGACACCCATACTCTATATACGATGTCGTCCAATTACAAATCCCAAAAAAATTATTTCTGTAACAAAAGGAAATATATTTGATAAATACTGTTGATGTAATAATAATTATCAAATTAATGTAAAAAATTAATATTAAAAAAGGAAATAATTAATTTTATCGTACCTCAAACTCATGATAATAAAATTCCTTTATAGCCTGAGAGATATTCTTCCAACAATAGCCCTCAGGATCAATCTTCTCCTTAAATTTTGATGTTATATTCCTCGAACAGGTTCCAGATGGAACAAACCTATAATATAAAAATAAATAAATTTATACCATTTTTAAAATTCTAACTTATAACTTAATTATAACATATAATGGTAAATGTACTTTCACTTACATATTATGGACTACTGTGGTGTATTTTCTTCCATTAGGTCTCTCAACTCCAGGCTGACGGCTACTCCCTTCATCCGCATTATTTATCCTTAATATCTCTGTCGATATAGGGGGAGTAAATGATGAAGGAGTGGCAGATGGTGTAGCCTCATCTGCCAGTGTAGTAGG
>JAOSBN010000177.1:12625985-12640445 GCA_027563595.1 Erythroxylum suave
GAGGTTTTTTAGTATTTTTCAATACTATATTTATGATATAACAGTATTATATGATTAAAATATTATAAATGAAAAAAATTAACATTTAATAATATAACTTGTATTTCAAATTAACATTATTTAACGATTTCAATTTTTATTCAGTCTGTAAGGATATAAATGGAAACACAAGTCAAAATTAGATTACATTCCATGAAATACTATTGCATACCAAACACTATAATAAGAATTTACTCAACTTTTCTATCAGAATTCTTATAAGTATCCAAACATATGAATATCTTTACTTTTCATAAATTTATTTTCCGAAAAATTAGATTTCAAATTTACTTTACTTTTTCGCGAACCAAATAAGGCCTTAGTGTATTCAAATTGTCTTCCGTTTGTTTATCGAGACATTTGTTAAGGCTTGTTATAAACAAGTTAGGAGTCGTTTTATTAAAAAATGGTAGACAAGTATTTTGATGTAACTGATTACTGATACTTGGGACTAGGAAGTCTTTCTAAGGAGTACAAACGTGGGACGGAGGTCACACTGATTGCTGATACTTGGGACGAATAGGACACCAAAATAGACATTTCAAACATTTATCTTTCTCATCAAACAAACTCTAAATCCCTAAACAGAATAACATTCTTCTTTCCCATAAACCCCTAGCATCACACCGCACGCACACTCCGACATAGGTACAAGTCTTTTTCTATTTGTCTGATGCCCTATTCTTCTAAGCCAACTGTTTTTTCTCTGCTCTAAGACATCCACACCACATCCTCCGTCTCCGCCGTCTCTCGCCCTATAATGGTTGTGAAGGACGACGACGCCGGAGGTTCCTCCATAGACTTGTTTCTCAAGATCGGTCTCGACGAGAGAACTGCTCGTAACACTATTGCTAACAATAAGGTCACTACCAATCTGACCGCCGTCATTCACGAGGTATGACGATTTGTCATTTTCTTTTATTTCTTTTCAGTTCTGGATTTTGTTTCATTATTTTTAAGAAAGGAATTTTTTTTAGGTTGAAACTCCTCATAGTTCTCTTTTCTTTTTCTTTGGTCTTGCCTCTCAGATGATTTAGTTTTATTAATTGCTAATTCCAATGCGGGTCTATGTATCTATTTTTCAGGCTGGTGTCAGCGACGGATGCAGCCGAACTATTGGAAATCTCCTTTACACTGTAAGATGTTTCATCTACAACCTTTGCGTTGTGTGTAATTGAAAGCGTTCCAGATGGTGAAGCTTAATTACTTGCGGCCATTTTGCTAACATGCAATCTGAAAGTACTTCTAAAAATGAACTTTGATGACGTATTATTTTTTATTTGTGTGGTTGAAGTCTACGGTCTCTTTCGATATTTGTTTTTGCTTGACTTATTGATCTCTGGCGTTATTGTTCCTTCTTTCCTTTGTTTTTTTTGATGGCACAAAAACGTCTGATATATTGATTCTTTCAAATATGTTACATAGGTTGCCACGAAATACCCAGCAAATGCTCTTGTCCACCGGCCTACTTTGCTTGGATATATTGTCTCTTCAAAGGTCTGACATGCACTATTACTATTTTAAAACGAATTTTGTGGTTGCCAACTGAGATTTTCTTACAATTGGTTGCTTATATATTCTATTCCTTAATCAGTTGGATTTGACAAGATTACCAGGGTTTGAGTGCTAATTTAGTTGTGAAGCTTTGCAGATTAAGAGTACTGCTCAACTAGAGGCTGCATTTTCATTTTTGTCTGGAACTGCCTCAGAGAGTCTCCAGTTGAATGAATTTGAAGATGCTTGTGGTGTCGGTAAGTAAGATTTTTAAATGGACCTGGTCAAGATGATCCAGGAAAGTCATGTTATATTTCTCTTTCACCACCTCTAACATGGGAAATATCTATAAATTCTTCTGTTTCATCGTTTTCATTTTATTCAAATGGACCGGGTCAAGATGATCCAGGAAAGTCATGTTATATTTCTCTTTCACCACCTTTAACATGGGAAATATCTATAAATTCTTCTGTTTCATCATTTTCATTTTATTCAAATTTGAATAATGGACTGAGATTTAGTTATTAAATATATTTGCCAAGGTTAGGAGATTCAGTTACTTAGCTGACCATACACAATTTTGCGATGATTTACCCTGATAAGTGTTCTGTGCTTGTAACCAGGGGTGGAAGTCTCTTTGGAAGATATAGCAAAGACTGTAAATGAAGTATTTGAATTGAGTAAAGAGTCAATCTTGGAGCTGCGGTATCGAACCAATGGTAGGTGTTTAATTACTAAGATACCTGTCTACCTCAACTTTTTTTGCAAATCTTCTTTTTATGTTCCTTTTTGGGTGCTTAATTACTCAATGAAATGCACAATACTGTATTTTACTTGTTTTCTGTTCTTGCAACGTCATTCTGTTGTCGTTGAAATTTTCAGCTGAACATTAAAATTTATCAATTCTTTCTTTATGCTACATCTTTTGGGTCGTTGACTGTGTGTGCGTGTTTGTTTGGGATTGGCTATTTTAACCTTTAACACCCATGCTTTCTTATTTATGTTCTGTTACTTTGTTCTTATCTGGATGCTTTGATTTCCTTTTTTCAAGTTGGTGATTTGTTCGCACATGTTCGTAAAAAGCTTCCTTGGGCTGATCCAAAAATTGTTAAGGTGAATCTGTTTTTCTTAATTTTATCTATTATCACCACGAATATCTTTGCATATCTTGTTTGTCAACTTGCATTTTTTTTAATCTTTTTCTTGTTTGCCAGCAATGCATAGATGCAAAACTATATGAATTGCTTGGTGAAAGGACTGCAGCGGATAATGAGAAACCCACTAAACAGAAAAAGGAAAAACCTGCTAAAGTTGAGGTGAGAACGAGGACATTTACTTGCAGCCTTGGCATACACGTACATTGGCTCTCAAAAGAAAGGAAAACTAAGATAGGTCTAGATATGCATTTTGCATGCTTTTTTGATTTTTTTTCTGCAGAAGAAAAGAGACTTTAATTCTTTTTTTCCCATACTGCTAAACATTGAAAATTTTGTAGGATAAAAATGTTGTTGAGGGGAAACCAGTGCAGCCTTCTGAAGAAGAACTTAATCCATTCTTGATATTCCCCAATCCGGAGGAGAATTTCAAGGTATTAGCAGGCTAGTTTGTTAATTTCCTTTTAGTCCAGCTTCATTTATGACCTATTTCTGATTTCTGTGGTTCTATTATGAGTAGTGAGTACATTTTTGAATTATTTTTCTTTTTTATTCTGTTGGGAAAAAAAAGGTCTCCTAAATTAGTCTCTCCTATAGAATGCTAGTGAACACTACGTAATATGAATTGAAGATGGACCTCATGTTGAGATTGAGGCCATCAACTTGTATGAATTATCTTGTCAAACAGTTGCATTTTAACAATACAATGTTGGTATACTAAGGTTTGTCAATCATTAAAAAAAATAAATCAGTTATGATTGATTGGTCATTTGTGTCCAACCATTTGATTGTTTGTTGATACCCTCATTTTTACATGAAATATGCTTCTTCATATTATTTGATTCATTCTGCAATACTTAATAATGTTGATATGTATTAGTATATTCTGTAATATTATTTGGTTGATTACCAGGTGCATACCGAGGTATTCTTCAGTGATAAGTCTGTTCTAAGATGTGCCAACAGTAAGGAAATGCTCGATAAACATTTGAAAGTAACAGGGGGGAAAGTATTCTCACGGTTTCCTCCTGAGCCAAATGGATATCTACATATTGGTCATGCTAAGGTACTTAAAATCCCATCCATTCGTACTTCTTCATTTCAGATGAGAAAACTTGAGAGGAAGAAAATATTAATTGGGTTCAGAGGAAAACAGTGGATTTAACACGATCTTGGTTGGAAGATATTGGAAAGATTGAGAGGATGTGAAATAGTGTTTAACAGTTTACACCTTTGCTTTCCTATAATTTGTTTTGTTGTTGGCATATTCTAAAAGTAGAAATGTGTTTATGTAAAGAAAACTACTGGTCTCAGTGTAATTGGTTTCACCTATCATGTTACTGCTATTTGGAGTTCATTTTTTTCATTCTTTTTTTTCCCTTCTTCCACGTTTTCAAGAAGGAACCAAAGGTGAACAGAATTAAGGCTTGGCCTACATTGTAATTTTGCTCCCTTTGCAACTTTTTCAGGCGATGTTTGTTAGTTTTGGCCTAGCAAAAGAGCGAGGTGGGTGTTGCTACCTTAGGTGAGCATGATTCTGATTCTCTTTTATCTGTAACTAGATGGTTACCTGTTTGATGTGCGGAGTACACATTTAATTGTAAAAAATGTATTAAAATTTTAAAAACATATAATATAAAAGATCATAGTGACATCAATATCTTAATTGTAAAAAATTCTTAACTTAGAAAATTAAATGCAATTAATAGTATTATGAATATTCACAATTAGAAGACAAATAAATTTAGCAATATGTAAAATCAAACTTTATACTGCAAAATTAAACCTCTAAAATTTTAACACTGTAGTTACTTCGAATCTTATGTAACATCTAAAATAGAACTAGAATTCTACTTATGTAGCGAGAGTTCTATTTATTTAAATTTTAATATACAACTTTAATTGTGAATTTCATTACTAATTTTCATAAATTTGAGCATATATGCATTTAAGCAGGGGTATTTTAAATGATTCATGTTACTCCTATATGGCCAATCACGTTGAAGCATTATCTCTTTTAATATATAGACAGATAGATAGACATCTTAGCATATACGATTCTAAAATTGGATATATCTAATTGGAGTTCTTATTTGATTGTTGATTCAAGCCCCTGAGGAAAACTCTGTTCCCTCTCTAGTAATTTATTCTTCGTGGCCCAAAAAAAAAACACTTCCTAGGATTATAATCGATATTTTTATTGCTGTTAGGTGTTGGTTGCGTATCAAATATTGAAAATGGCTGAAAATGATCAAAATCAGTTTGGGATGTATCTATAATCAATATTTACCAGAAAACAGCAAAAAATGATTCAATTCTGACTGAATAATGCCATAAAGGCCTGCCAGACTTTTTCAACTGCTGTTGCTTCTGACTTAAACTTTGGCCTTTGACATTTTCAGGTACGATGATACAAATCCTGAAGCTGAAAAAAGAGAATATATTGATCACATTGAAGAGATTGTGGAGTGGATGGGCTGGAAACCATTCAAGGTTACTCATTAGTTGTATGAGTGGTCTGAATGTTTTTAAATATTTGTTTCTCTAATGAAGTGCTTTATCTGTTGAACCTTTTCAGATCACATACACTAGTGACTACTTCCAGGATCTTTATGATTTAGCAGTTGAGCTAATACGGAGGGGCCATGCTTATGTTGATCACCAGGTTGGTTGCATTAGAACTATAATAATTTTTGTTCATGTTTTTGAGCGTTTTCAATCTTGAGGACGCCATCCAGAGCGAAGGGAAAATGGTAGTTTTTTTCAATCATTTATTCTTCAGTTAGGGGTTGATTCCTTGCAATAACTTTTACTTTTCATTATTAAAAATATATTGACATTGAATTTGAAGCAATGCTATTCTAACTACCATTCTAGACACCTGAGGAGATTAAAGAGTATCGAGAAAAGAAGATGAACAGTCCCTGGAGGGATAGACCTATTGCAGAATCCTTAAAACTGTTTGATGAAATGAAACGAGGCATGATTGAAGAAGGCAAGGCAACACTAAGAATGAAGCAAGACATGCAGAGTGATAACTTCAATATGTATGACCTCATTGCTTACAGGATCAAGGTAAACTGCAATTTGATAAATGTTCATGATCTCTTTGGTGGTCGTTCTTCACACTTTTACTGTTTTAAATTGTTTTTTTCAGTTTACACCTCATCCACATTCAGGAGATAGGTGGTGTATCTATCCAAGTTATGATTATGCTCACTGCATTGTGGATTCTCTGGAGAACATTACACATTCGGTATGCCCTCTTTTTTATCCCAAGGCAATCCGTCCTTTTTTAAACTATTGTAGGACATGATTTAGGGTTTTCAATTGTTAGCTTTACTTATTAGAAGCTTATCATTTAGGATCAAAATCACAGTCAAAGTGCTTTGAACTTGTTATTTCTGCTTGATACATTTTTTTCACTCATTTGAAAACTTTCGTCTCATTTAGGATCAAAATCACAGTCAAAGTGCTTTTAACTTGTTATTTCTGCTTGATACATTTTTTTCACTCATTTGAAAGCTTTCATCTTGTTTATATAATGTTGTTCCTTCAGCAATAGCTATTTGCTTGTTTGCTTGTTTATATCTGTTAGTTGGAGTGTCATTTCAGTTCTTGTGAATCATGGTTCTATAAGCAGCTATGTACACTGGAGTTTGAGACAAGACGTGCATCATACTACTGGTTGTTGCATTCACTGGGCCTTTATCAACCTTACGTATGGGAATATTCCAGATTGAATGTTACAAACACTGTTATGTCTAAGCGCAAGGTCAGCAATATGTTAAACAAGTTTGCATGGGAAGCTTGTAAATTTTGATCATAATAAACTGAACTGTGACAAAGGTAATCTATATTGATTCCATTATGCTGTGCAGTTAAATTTCTTGGTCATGAACAATCATGTGGATGGTTGGGATGATCCCCGTCTTATGACACTGGCTGGTTTGAGGCGTAGAGGTGTAACTTCAACTGCAATCAATGCTTTTGTACGAGCAATTGGAATCACCAGAAGGTTCAATTTACTTGATTTTGAAACTAGGATTGCCAAGTTCTAAAACCTTTATTTTGTACTTATTTTGTAAATATGGGTCATACATGATGCTGCAGTGATTGTAGTATGATACGCTTGGATCGTCTTGAATATCACGTTCGAGAGGAGCTGAACAAAACAGCTCCTCGCACAATGGTTGTACTGCAGCCTCTCAAGGTTTTTCTTTCATCTTATCTCATGTAGTTCCTTGTGACCTATTTTTCTTCATTTTGAGGTAAAATTTTCTGTGTTTTTAGATAGTCATAACTAACCTGGATTCAGAGACAATTATGGATCTTGATGCAAAGAAATGGCCTGATGCTCAAACTGAAGATTCTTCAGCTTTCTACAAGGTATGTCTTTTTTGTCGAAGTGATAGTGACATGATTAGCTGTTGACATACACTAAACTTAACCTCCATTTGCAGGTGATGGATTGGGTTTGGATTAGCTTTAACACAAGTTAAGTTTAAAATTAGACAGGATATCTATATAATAAACGAATAGCTTTACATGTCCCTGATTTTTAAGTGAAGTGTCCAATTTATATTGCACCTGCTGTATTTGAGTAGTTTGAGAATTGAATCTTGCTGTATTTTCACCTTGTTCCATTCATTTCATGAGGTACTTCTTTCTAGGTGATGCTGTAATAGTTAAGATTGTTATAATCACAACAGATGCTGGATGTTCTGAAATGCTTTGTCTTCTTATAGGTTCCATTTTCCAATGTTGTGTACATTGAACATTCTGACTTTCGGATGAAAGATTCAAAAGATTATTATGGCCTTGCACCTGGTAAATCTGTCCTACTGAGGTGTGTAAAGAGTTCCTTTACTTGCAGCATTACTTAACTGGAATCAAGAATATTCTGACAATCCTAATAGGAAATTGCTGCATCATAGACTTTCCTTATTTTCAGATACGCCTTCCCTATAAAATGCACAGAGGTTGTTTTGGCCGATGATAATGAGACTCTTGTCGAGATCCGTGCCGAATATGATCCTTCCAAGGCGACTAAACCAAAGGTTTTTACTCCTGTTGTTGACTGCTATTTTATAATCAGTTTTTCTTTTTCTTTTTCTGGATTTGATTGCTTGTTTAGCATATCTACTGACCTATATTTTCATTTTTTAAGGGGGTTCTACACTGGGTTGCTGAACCTTCCCCTGGGGTCAAACCATTGAAAGTGGCAGTCAGATTGTTTGACAAGCTATTCAATTCGGAGGTTGGCAATTGTTTGGTTCATATTGCCTGATTGATATCCCTATTTCTTCCTGCAAACGAGTAGGTATCTTACATCTCCATTTGTTGAATCAGAATCCTGCTGAACTTGATGACTGGCTTTCTGATTTGAACCCAAATTCAAAAGTTGTGATATCTGATGCATATGCTGTATCGTCACTTCGAAATGCTGCCCCAGGCGATCGATTTCAATTTGAACGTCTTGGTAAGTTCCTTCTTTTATTATTAAAGTTCAGAATGGTAAAACTTTTGCTGTTTGAATATCTTGCTATCAATGGTTGAACTATTGACTTATGAATTTTTTTTGGACCATTCCGTGATATTTCAAGTTTTACTTTGTGGCTAACTATCTTGCTGTGATCTGCAATCCAGGTTACTTTGCGGTGGATAAAGACTCTACTACTGAGAATCTCATCTTCAATAGGACTGTAACGCTAAGAGACAGCTATGGCAAGGGTGGGAAGTAAAGATAAATGGATACGGAATGAAAGCAAAGCATTGTTAGGTGACAGTCCTTTGAAATGAGTAGTTTTGCATGGCCAGGCTTCCAACATTCATAAATATGTATTTAAGTTCATGGTCTGGAGGTTGTTCTTATCACCAAGTTACTTCAATATTAGGTGCATAATATACTCTCATCTTAATGGACGAAAGCACATGTACGAAAAGGCTTCAACTGGAAAGTATATGAAAGGGATATGTACACTGCAGTCGTGTACATCTTACGTATTCATTATTTGGATGGCCATAATCCAATCATAGTGGCCACTCAAACTTGTCATGCCACGCAATATTAGTTCCATTTTTACCTATTTGCTGGGCTCCTTGCACAATATTTGATAATTTTTAGCAAGGTTCGGCTTTTGTATTACTTTCTCCCACCGTGAGACTAGCAACAAAAGCTTACCAATACCAGGTGTAGAATTAACGCTTTGGTCAAGTTCTTTCATACAGTTGCTGAGACCATCAGTCTGATGTGTGTGTGCGTGTATTTTGTGTATGGTAATCTTAAAACTTTGAAGGTGTTGCGATCCATGTCCATTCTACTTTTGAGTCGAAAGCTTAGTTATAAATGATTGGCCTCTGATAGAGTAGTGCAATAAAGATAATTACTTTTTAACATTTTTGTATAAACTTTATTAATGTAATTTTTATTAATTTGATGTTCATTTATTTATGAATTTATATCAATCTTAAATTGAATTGATGAAGTCTATGATACAAAAAATAACATGAAGGAAATAATAATGAGATTATGAAAATGAGATTTTTATCATTTGCAATTATATTGGTATCTAAATTATTTATAATTATAAAATTAATAATATAGGATATTATTAATTCGAATAGACTAGCACATGTTATACTCATTGATCTGATCACGTAGTGAATTTCATAAACTATAAGTATAAGATGTTTACAGTTAACATGTAGATATTAAGAGTAAACATATCAGATGACTTGCTATGAGATTACCATATGTATAATTTATCAAATGTCAATGATTAATCTCATCATCGCAATGGTGCAAATATCTATAGACTTGAGCTACTTAAAGATATCTTAGATATTGATCATGTGCTTTGACATTATTCCTTGTTGTCTCAAGATGAGGTCGCTCATAGGGTGATAATTGGGTACAACTATTAGTATTCGAAAGTAATTGGGGAGCTAATGAATGATTTACTACTCTTGATAGAAGGAAATGATACCCACGGTTTTTGTTAGGGTCATTACTTAGGACTCTTTGGCTATAGCAATTATCTGTCATGAATAGAGTCTCTGTTATAACTACCAATTGACCTAAGATGACTTGTTGAGCAAACCCAAAGTCAATGTAGATAAAGGCGAAGTTGAGTTATATACATAAGATGTATACAAATCAAAAGTTGATAACTCAATGAGTGTATTAAATCAACAGTTGATAGCATAAGTCGATAATTGTATAATTGAATGCAATTGGTATAAATGATACCTACCAATTGACTTGAGGTAGCTTGTTGGGCAAACCCAAGGTCATTTTTGGTGATATTGGATATCAACTCATCAAGAAAACTATAAGTTTTCTTGAATTTATAGTGAGGGTTATGACTTTGAATAAAAATAGTGGAACCTATAATGTATGTGATTAAAGTCCTTATCGATATGCATTAATGTATATTTTATTACTTTCTTTCGTTCTTCTAGGTTATTGAATCGCCACAATTTCTTTGTCCAGGGTGAACCTACGCTCTCTATTAGACTCCAACATACTCACGGGATCTAACTTCTTATATTGACAACGAAATTTGATAATTGTTCTCAAATATGAGAAACTAGGATATGTTCTAGATGAAGCACTTCCTGATCTCCCTACTGTCGATGTATCTGATGAGGATCAGAAAGCTTACAAGAAGTAATATGTCAAATTATTTATATATGATTTTGGGATGAATTAGAACTAATTTGACTTATCTCTATGTGAATTTTGAGCTTTATTTGGTTAATTCTCACATAATTTTACTTTATTGCTTAATAGGTACAATTGGATAGATTTTAGGGCATAAGGCATAACTTTCGCTGTGGATGTTGGATTAAGGCCATTCAAGTACGCTTTCGAAGAAGACTATGAGTTCTACAACTTCCATGAAGCCCGATGAGAGATTTTGCCTTCTAAAGGGTCAAAAGTGCACATTTATGAAGATACCCAATTTATGTCTGCCCAGTGGCTCATGTCCCTCCAAACAAACATAAGCGGAGAAGGAAAGCTGAAAGACTTGTGAATGTCTGCTTAACGGACATAAAGTCCGCTTAATAGACATTCACTGTCCAATTTTTCTCTAAAAACTCGAGAAGGTTCGCCCACCAGACATTAAGTTCACCTAACGGACTTTGACGACACTGTTACGATTTTTATTCTCCTGTTTAGAAAAAAAACTAGGTTTCTTTGAACCCCCAAGACACTGTAAATACTTATTTTTAAAACCTAAAGAGGGGTTTTGGCACTGAAAACGAGGTTGCAAAATATAAGGCACCTAAAAGAGGCAAAGAAGAGGAAGAAGGAGGAATGAATCAAGATTAGAAGCAAGCTTGTTTTGTCTTCTCTCTCTATCTTCTCTCTCTACCCTGTCTTGGATGTTGATTATCTTTATGTATTTGGATTCTTTTATCATGTTTTGGAACTAAACCCCATTTAGGGTTAGGGATGTAGCCTATTTTGGGGATTGGATGATGTTTTATGAATTGATTGGTATTGAATGAAAGTTCTTGGGTTATATTATGTTTTATGAATTGATTGGTATTGAATGAAAATTCTTGGGTTATATTTATCTTCCTTAAGCTTCATTGTTGTTTCTATGCTTGATCACCATAGATGCAATCTCAGAAATTATATGATGGACCGAGAGATGAAGTATGATTTGTGCATTAAGAAGATAAATACATTAGATTTAAAGATAGAGATATCCTAAACTAGTGTGATACTTTACGGTTTGCTTGTTCTTAATGAATTTGACTAGTTAGGTTTCACATTGAGAGATGGTAATCAACTAGTTGGGTATTATTGTATGTCTTGAGAGAGAATATAAGTGGATTTGTGCAATTGTTATTATAACTTGTCATTTAATCAATTTCATAATTTATCGATCAATCCCTTAAATTGGTGAATCTCAAAGCCCCAAGTCTAAATCATCAGATTTATCTTGTTTGTCTAATTACAACCTTTACAATTTATTGTTTGCTCAAATCAAATCAACTTTTAAGTTTCTTATCAGTTTGGTTCAAGTAATTAGGATTAATTTAGTAGTGAGTATTTTAGTCCTTGTGGGAAACAACTTTGGAATACTTGATGTGTAAGTACTAGGAACGATTCTGTGTGCTTGCAGATTTTGACGACTAAGAAGCTACTGGATGATAATGAGCTAACCAGCTATATAAGGCTAGCTCTATGTCACCATAACTGTAAAAGCAGTATGAGGGTATGAATGCTCATAGCATAATCTACTGTCTAAGGGAATTGTTTGATTAGCAAGCTCGGTTTGGAAGGTTTGAGACCTCGAGGTTGCTTTTCCTCTCTAAGATGGTTGAGGGATCATATCTATTGCAGTATGCGCTAAAGATGTATGGATACATTGAAAGGTTAGCCAATTTCGGTTTCATAATGGATTATAAATTAAGTATAGACTTAATTCTTACTGGTTTAACTGATAGTTATTCATAGTTTGTGCTTAACTATCAGACGAACCAAATATCCATGTTGATACCTGAGCTGATTAATCTGCTCAAAACAGCTAAGCAAATTGTCAAGAAAAACAGTAAGGCTGTGATGATGGTGGACTCTCCTTCTGGATCTCGCAAGAAGAACCAAAAGAAGAAGAAGAAGTCCAAGAAATCAGTAGAAGGTGTAGCCAAGAAGAAGGCCAAGGAGAAAATATCAAAGGGGATATGCTTCCATTGTAACATGGAAGGACATTGGAAGAGGAATTGCAAAGCTTATCTGAAGTCATAGAAGTAGAAGAAGGCATTAGATGCTCCACCATCTACTTCAGGTATGTTATTTGTCAATGAGGTTAATACTATTTCTAATCATAACATTTGAGAATTAGATACCCGATGTGGCTCACCCATATGTTGATATGCAAGGTTTCAGGGATAGTAGACAGCTCAAGAAAGGAGAGATGGACCTACGTGTGGAAAATGAAGCAAGAGTTGCTGCATTAGCTGTAGGAATATATGTTTTGTACTTTCCTAGTGGGTTAGAGCTAATTTTGGATAATTGCTATTATGTACCCGTTGTGACAAGGAACATTGTATTTGTTTTATATGTTAATAAAGCGAGATTTCATTTAACTTTTTCAAGCAATGATTGTTCAATTAAGTTGAATGAAATGTTGTATGGTACTACTACATTATGCAATGATATTTACATATTGGATATGTGTAATACAATTTTAAATATAATGACAATAAAAGACAAAAACGAGATAACTTAAAATCATCTTACTTATGGCACTGTCAACTTGGCCATATAAGTGAGAAATGCATGACTAGGCTACACAAGGGTGGTAGCTTAAGGTCATTTAATTATGAATCATATGATATGTGAATATTGCTTGTTAGGCAGGATGATTAAATTACCTTTTAAAGGAAAGCGTGGATGAGCGAATGAGTTACTAAACCTATTACATTTTGATGTATGTAGTCTGATGTCCATTCATACCAGAGGTAGTTTTATGTGCTTCATTACCTTTATTGATGATTATTCACGATATGAGTATGTGTATCTAATGAGATTAAAGCCTCAAGCATTTGAAATGTTCAAACAATTTATACCTGAAGTAGAGAAGTAGCTTAGTGGAAGTATCAAGACATTCCGATCAAATTGAGGTGGTGGATACTTACTTATCTCGGATATAATGGAATAGTTTCATAGTGGATTCCACATTACACACCGCAACATAATAGTGTAGCTGAAAGAAGAAACTAAACCTTGTTGGACATAGTAAGGTTAATGATGGGCTTAGCAAATCTAACAAAATCTTTTGGAGATTATGCACTCAAGACTGTTATTTATGTGACAAACAGAGTCCCTTTAAAAGTAGTTGAAATTACTTCATATGAGATATAAACTAATAAAAAGCCCTATTTTTCTCATATAAAAGTCTGGGGTTATCTGGCTTATGTGAAGTGGATTCAATCAGACAAGCTTAAAGAGAAATCTGATAAATATCTATTTATAGGATACCCAAAGGAAACAATTGAATATCAATTCTATAATGCTTTAGAGCAAAAGGTATTTGTCTCAAAACATGCTGTATTTTTAGAGAAAGAGTTTCTTCCAAGAGAAGACAGTGGGAGAAAAGTTGAACCTGATGAAGTTCATGATGCTCCAACAAATGCAGATCAACTGACTGAACCTGAAATTGTTTCATAGAGATGAGACAAAAGTTGAATCTTCTGACACACAAAATGTTCGTATGTCAAGTAGAATATTCCAGAGAGATATGAATTTCTTGTAAGTGAACAAAATGACGTATTGCTCATAGGGGACGATGAGCCTACAACCTATGAAGAGCCTCCAAAGAGTTCAAAATATGAAAAATGACTTCAAGCCATGAAATCCGAAATGGATTCTATGTTTGAAAACCAAGTATGGACTTTGGTTGACCCACCTGAAGGGCACCCATAAGATGCAAGTAGATTTTCAAAAAGAAAATTGACATGGATGATAATGTGATTACCTATAAAGAGAGGCTAGTCACTAAAGGTTATCATCAAAGACAAAGGGTTGACGACATTTAGCCCGTAGACATGCTTAAATCCATTAGAATACTCCTAGCCATTGCAGGTCTTTATGATTATGAGATATGACAAATGAATGTGAAGACGATTTTCTTGAATATAAACCTAGTTGAGAATGTACATATGATACAACTTGAGAGTGTTAAGTCAGGAAGACTTTACGATGTCTTAATTTTGATGATAAACTAATAATAATAATGTTAGAAACAAATGAACG
>JAOSBN010000177.1:12640545-12664487 GCA_027563595.1 Erythroxylum suave
CGAAAAGGATACACCATTCAACCCCCCCTTTTTGTGTATCTAGTTTATCGTATACAAGTATCTTATTGACGTGTGATTTACTTCAGAGGGCTTCATATCCAAATATGAAAAAAAGTTATGCAAGCTTCAGAAATCTATTTATGGATTGAAGTAAGTATCTAGGAGTTGGAACATTCGATTAGATGAGACAATCAAAGAGTTTGGTTTCTCACAAAATCCTGATGAACTTTGTGTCAACAAGAAGGTTAAGGGGAGTACTATCACATTCCTTGTATTATATGTAGATAACATATTAATCATAGGAAATGATGTCTCAAATTTGCAATCAGACAAAATTTGGTCGTCCCAGAATTTTTCAACGAAAGACCTTAGAGAAGTAACTTATATATTGAGAATAAAAATCTATAGAGATAGATCAAGAAGTTTCTAGGTCTTTCAGAGTCGACATACATAGATAAAGTAATAAAGAGGTTTAGTATAGAACAATCCAAGATAGGGTTGGGTTTCTTCCCATGATTCATGGGATAAAACTCTCAAACTCTATATGTCCCAACACGCAACATGAGAGGAATCTCATGAGTATGATCCCGTATGCTTCAACAATATGATCAATCATGTATGCTATGCTTTGTACAAGATCCGATATATTGTATGTTCTAAGTGTTACGAGCAAATATCAATCAGGTCCTAGTGAGTGTCACTGGGTGGCTGTCAAGAATATCTTAAAATACATGAGAAAGACTAAGGATGTATTTTTGATATATGGAAATGGAGATCTCGTAATGAGTGGACACATGGATGCTAGTTTTCAATTTAATCAAGATGACTCCAAATCCTAGTCAAGTTATGTTTTCACACTGAATGGTGGAGTAGTCAGTTGGAAGAGTTCCAAATAAGAGACGACTGTAGATTCGACGACTGAGTCATAGTACATTGCAGCTACAAAATCGACAAAAGAATCTATTTAGATCAAGAAGTTTGTTATGAAACTTGGAGTGGTTCTGAGGATAGTAGACCCGATACTGTCACACTGTGACAACAATGAGGTTATTGCTCAAGCCAAGGAACCAAGGTCTTATCAAAGGTCCAAGCACGTACTCAGGAGATATCACCTTATCACGGAGATAATTGATAGAAGTGGTGTGAAGATAGAGAGAGTGCCCAAAGATTAGAACATCATTGATCTTTTGACTATGCTACTTCCTTAGATGAAATTTGATTCTAGTGTACTTGCCTATGGTATTAGATACAAAGCTGATTGACTTTAATGCTTTGTTAGATAATGCAATAAATGCAATTACCTTTAGCACTTTTGTACAAACTTTATTTGTGATTCATAAAGTGAAAGGCAATTTTTCATTAATTTGACGTTCATTTATTTATAAACTAATATCGATCTTAAATCTAATTAATGAAGTCCACGATACAAAACGTAGTATGAAGGAAATCAAAATGAACTCATGATAATAAGATTCCTATCATGTCCAATTATGTTAGTATCTAAATTATCCCTAATAATAGGATTAATAAAATAGGACATTATTAATCCGAATAGACTAGCACATGTTATATTCATCGATTTGATCAAGCAGTGGATCTCACAAACTGTAAATATACGATGTTTAGAGTTAACATGTGGATGCCTACTAAGAGTAGTAAGTACATCGAATGACCCGCTATGAGATTATCATATGGATAATCTATCAAATGTCAATGATTAATCTAATATTAACAATGGTGTAAATATCCTTAGACTTGAGGTACTCAAGGATATCTTGCATACTGATCCTATGCTTTGACATTATTTCTTATTTCCTCAACACGATGTCGCTCATAGGGTGGTGATTGAGTATAACTATTAGTATCCAGATGTAATTGTCAAGGTCATTATTTACGAGTCTCTAGCCAAAGTAGTTAGGTCTCATGAAGAGAATCTTCAATGACATATAGAATAATAAGATCTCAGGATAAGAACTAACATCACTTGGACTAGATGTGACGTAGTCAATCTAGTGAAAGTTGACACATAGTCCATACTTCGAACCAAGTGGGGTATAATATGGTGAAATGACGAATTGCATGGTAATTGTCTATGGAAAGGTTCGTGAGTTGAATAATTAACTACTGAAGAGTTCGTGTATTAATCCACTTATATTCCAGTAAATTGGCATCATGAACCCTTTATGATTTGCTTGAATTAAGAGTTAATTCAAGTGACATAAAACCATCCATGATTTGCTTAAATTAATAGTTAATTCAAGTGCCTAAAATAACTGAGAACCTAAAGATCACACATATAAAATATCATATGAAAAACAAAGTGTGTATGGATATTTTTAAGTAGGTCACGATCGTAGTCGAAGGCTCGACAAATGTACATAAGTAAGTTCTTTACTTATGTACAGAAGGGGGGCTAACCAGTTCTTACACACTCAAGTGAGAGGATAGGGGGTCTAAACGTGTTTTAGAGTGACAGAGAAGGGTCTTGAGTCTTGTGCATACAATTTATGCAATTGATGCATAAATTAAATTGTATGCAACATAGTCTTGATCTTTCTCTCCATTTGAGCATCTATTTGAACTTATCTAGTTTAGTGCTCAAATTATCCTTACATATTGTTTCTTCTTCATCTTTGTGTATTCTTGAGTGATCAAGAAAGAGTTTGGTGTTTGCAACAACTCAAATAATGAGAAGAATCAAGAAAAGAGGACAATTAAAAGATATATATATTGAATTTCATGTTCATATATTGTGAATATGCATGCATTTAAGTTTCTGGAAATTTTGGGGATATCATGTGGCCAGAATTAGATTCCGATACTTCCACTGTATTATCATATATATGATACATGAATTCATGGCTTTCCTGCGCAAAGAAATGACGGTATAAATTCAAAGGTGGAGGTGACTTGACATCATCTGACGTTGTAATCGTCATATCTAATTATATCCTATCCAGCCGGCATAATTTTCCTCGCAAGACATGACGACCTTGAAGCGTGGCATCGAGTAGTTGCTCGTAGTCGTACCATGATTCCTGTTAAAGTCCTAAAAAGCTTCATGTCATGTTAAATGGTAGTTGGAATTATGGTAGGACATGTTCTAACCCAATCCATAGAGAAGGAAAGTCGCCCATATGGGGTTGAGTTGCCTTTCACTTCATTGGACCTACCACCATTGAATAGCCTTCAGTGCATGCACCAATACAATCTTCAGAACTTGTCACTGTAAAAACTTCTGTAGTGTAGGAAATAGTTGGTACTATGGCCCCATAATTCAAGGGCTTTTAAAGGAACCAATAAGAGAGGCCAACATTGCAAGTTTTTGAAACTTTGCCAGGTACAGAGCCCCCACCACACCCCCCTCACTCCTCTCTATCTTTGAGAGTTTAGTCTGTTCACGCATATGTGTGACAGTGAAAGGCATTGATTTGATTGGAATTTGAGAGAATTGAGTACACGTATGCAATTTCCTTCACTTGGAACGCTCAACATGATAACGTAGTTCTCTTTCCTCCCGATGATTTGACTAGGGGACTCCCATTATCTTAATCAATAAAGAAAGGAAAGTTGATCCAAGGGCAAGACAAATCCTTGAAAATAAGGGAATCATCAATCGTGGGACATATCTTAGAATAAGATACCGCCGTTGTAAACTTCTCTAATCAACACCATAGCTTTAGAATTTTTATACATGCATATGATCACACACTGAATTTAGTATAGAATTATGTCCGTGCAGTTTCCCTTCCTAGAACCTGGACTTGTCATAAAAACAAGCATATAACTTCCCTTCGCCTTACACAATTCTTACCGTTTAACCCTTTAACGGCATAAGGATAGAATTGAAAGGTCCATCCCTGGAGATTCGTACTTCTATTTTAAAAGGCAGAGTTTTAAATTCCAATGTGTTATAAACAAAGTTGTGAATTTTGTGCCAAATCGACTGAAAAACGGTATGAAATTTTTGCATATCGTATCAGCTAGTATTTGAAATACCAGCCAGTACTGTGAAGTTTAAGAAATTGGTGGACTGAAATGCAAAACAAAACCTTAAAAAAAGCTATTCGTTTTTCCTGGCGCCACCCCTCCTCTTCATCTTGACCTCGTCTCTCTAGTCCAACATCCAGACTCCATTTGTCTCAACGTTAATGATAGCTTCAACCATCGCCAGTCACACCATTACCATTCATCAGGTGTGTCAATCGTGCCATTGTCTTTTGTCAGTCGTGCCATCGCATCGTTGCCATTTGCCATAGCCATTCACTCATAACACCACCAGTCGCTCACAACAGTGCGAGTCGCTATCCATCGTTGCATCAAATCACCCTTTTGTGATGATGTGTTGTATTGTAAAATTGCAATGTTGTGATTTGTGATCTCAAGCCAAGGTTGCATTTTGCTAGCAAAAATTCAACAGAAGTAGAGCCTTCTGCGTGTGTGATAATTAATAATTTGATAATGTGATTGTTTGTGTTGTAGGCTTGTGGAATTGTGAATGCGGTGAATTATGAATTGTGAATTTGTGATTGTGAAATAATGAAATGGAAGTTTGGATTTGTTTCATTAATAAAAATTAGTAGAGTGGTTATGTGAAATTTGGAATTGGAATTGGAATATGAATTTAATTTGTTTTTGCCTGAAGTTTGAGATTGAGATTTGTTGAAATTTAAATGAAAAGTTAGTTTTTATTATAAATTTATATATTATAAATTGAATTTTGTAATCATCAAAATGGACTAGTCAATTTATGGTTTAATTATATGATTATTAATTATAAAAATTTAGTCATAATTGTGAATTTATGTCTATGATCGGAATATTTAATCAAGTAATCAACAATCTTACAAAATAATTTATAGTTAAAGTTTATGGTTAAATCACATAATTATACAAAATAAGTTATAGTTGTGAGTTTATGTTTAAATTATATAATTACACAAAAAAGTTATATTTCTAATTTATGGTTGAATTATGTGATTACACAAATTGAATTATAGATGTGAGTTTACAGTTAAATTATATAATGACAAAAAATGAGTTATTATTGTAATTTGTGAGTTTAAGATTGAATTATATAGTTATACAAAATAGGTTATAATTGTGAATTTATTTTTGAAGTATATAATTGCAAAAAAAAAAATATAGTTATGATCTTATGTTTGAATTATGTAATCACATAAAATGAGTTATAGTAGTGAAAGTCTAACAATCAATGTATATATTTGATGTTTGAGTTTAGAAAAAATAATATGAGTTATTGAGAAAATATTATTAGTCTATTTCTTCATTTTTTTAATAAAACTTATATTTTGATAAGAAGTTATTTTGATATATGTCTTCATTTATTTTTATAGATAAACAGAAGGAAGTTTAAGTGCTCCTGATAATTTAGCCACTTCAGGAAGATTCAATGACTAGCTTAGACTCATGCTGGATTGGTTCTAGGAATGAAGAACCATACTATTTGTTTGTATCGTAACAAGCATTTGAAAAGTGAATGAATCACTAGCTTAAAGAAGAAATTAGCTAGTGTCAAAGGTGATATAGAGCCTTGTAAACATGTGAGTCATAAAGTGAAAAGACAAATGAAGACTTTGCTTGAAGAGCATTCGAAGGAGACAAATAGAAGACAAAGATTGAATTGTGAAATTAATAGTAAAAGTTCTTTCGTTGGTAATCAAGATGATAATGAGGATGATGAAGGTAGTAGTATTCTTATATAATAAAAAGGGAATGCTACACCAGATATTAGGAAAACAAGAAGACAGATGTCTAATTTCTTTGTACCATGAACAAATCTTAGAGCTCAACCTTCAATCTGTAGTGTTTTACAATCTAAAGAACTGAATCATAATATAGACATAACAATGGCTAGCTAAGATTCAGGCAGTATTTAATGTTGCTTATTATCGGCCTATAGTAGATGCAATTTCTTCTTATGTTATATGATATAAAACTCTTTTGATTGATGACTACAAAGTTAAACTTCCGAATAGCTCCATTTATGAAATAAAAAATTATTTGGATAAAACAATAATGATTTTAGGCTAGTTTTTGGTGTTCAATCATCCATGATTGTTGAACAAATAGAAGATAAGAATTATTATTATTATTATTACTATTATTATTGTTGTTGTTGTTGTTGTTGTTGTTGTTGTTGTTGTTGTTGCTATTATTATTATTATTATTATTATTATTATTATTATTATTATTATTTTGCAAAGAGGATAATGTTTTGAAGCTATTGATGCATCTGATCTTGTTAAGAATATTTATACTCTATTTCAAATATTAGATGAAGCTAAGCTAGAAAATATTGTTCATTTTATTATTGATAATGATTTTGCTTATAAAGCAACTAGAAGAAGATTGCAAAACAAATATAATTCTTTTTATTACACTCCTTATGTTGTATATTACATCGACCTGATATCAAAAAATATAGGAGACGCTAGATATTTTAGTATTATTGATGAAACTGTACCAAAAACAAAAAAAGTGATCAAGTTCATCTATAATCATGCATGGCTCCTAAATTTAATGAGAAATCAAAAATGGTAGAAATTTGTATCTTCCTACTATTACAAGATTTATAACTAATTTTTTTATCACTTTAGTGTTTTATTATAACAAAGGAGGAGTTGAGGCAAATATTTATAAGTGATGAGGGGGTTGATTTTTAGCATGCTAGGTCCAATGTTAGATTAGAGGTTTCTAGAATTATATTTAAAGATAATAAATTTCAGTCCTAATGTCAATTTATAATTCAAGTTTGTAAGCCTTTAGTGAGGATACTTTGGTTGGCTGATAGTGATGAGAAAGTAAGAATGAGTAAATTTTATGATGCCATAGAGAGGATAAATGGAGCAATCAAGACTAATATGAAAAATAAGTCTTCTTAGTACACATTTCATTTTGTAGTTATCAATGAGAGATGAGAAAGGCAACTTTACTTTTTGTTGTTTAAGTTGAGATATTTTTAAATCTTAGTGTCTATGCCAATCCAAGTTTTACAAAGAAAGCTGAAGTTAATAGAGAAATGTTATTACCTATTACGATTGTTTTTGCCTATGAGATGATTCAAGATCTTTTAAACTCACGAATGAAAATTTATAAGGATGATCATGGTGATTTTAGGATGTCTATTATCTATTCGTCAAAGAGACAAACTTAATCCAGGCATATATTTTTTACTTTTGTTACTTGTTGAAAATTAATTGTTACTTTATTTTGTTTATAGTGTTACTTTTGTTGTCTTATAGTTGCTTGTGGGACCAATTTGAAAGTGGTATTCCAGGATTGCAAAAGTTTGCAATTCAAATTCTAAGTTAATGTGTAAGTTCAATAGGGTGTAAAAGGAATTAGAGCATATTTGAATTTATCTATTCCAAAAAAAAGGACTAGATTAGAACATAAAAGATTCAACGACTTGTCTTTTATTCAATACAATTTAAAGCTTCAAGAAATATATGTTATTATTATCATTAAGTTGGATATAGTTTCTTGTAACTTCTTAATAATTTAATGCTATTATTTTTCTAGGACTCTTAATAGAACAAACAATTTTATAGGTTCAATTTACCTCAACCATATCGATCTTTTGGTGAATTGAGTTTCTGAGGAACCTAGTTTGATAGATGAGATTGACTTGGAAGATAATCTTCGATAGAAAAGTATTAATGTGTCCTTTGGTGCAATGAATTTGAATAATGGTGATAATAAGACTCCTCTCGATGACGAGGATTTGTATCATATTGAATTAGGGTCAACATGATTTGAGCAGATATTCAATTGAATTAAGTTCTAGGTTTTAATTCCTTCTCTTCTTTTAATTTCACTTATATTTTATGTACATGCAAAATTCTATATAGGTAATATAAATATAATTATAAATGTTTTTGTTTTACGTTTTACTTCATGTTGGTTGTTTCCTTAGTACAAACGCTTGTTATAAATTGTAATACTTAAAGTGTCATAGATATTTATTATTATTTTTGTTTAACATTTTAATGTAATTATTATTTTTATATGATGAAATTGTAACATTTTAAGTACTTTGTGTTGTCCTTAATTTTAATTAAATATTTTTTAATTAATTGTAAATATTATTTATATATGACTATGTAAAAAATAATATTAATAAAAATATTGTTGTTATTTCAAGTTGATATTATTATGATTTGTAAAGATATAGTTAATATAAAATTATAAATTATACAGTACAATATATTGATAAGCTACTTTTTAATTTTAAAAAATAAGTACTATTTTATAAATTTAAAAAATTATAAGAAACAGTACCCAATATTGATTAGTACTGATACAATACTATATTATGATTAATTTCGAACCGGTATGATATTCATAATATTGATAGATTTAGTTGAAAGACCTAGAGATAAGAAAATGGTTATCATTTTACAGTTAAAGACGCTATAATTAGTTGTCTTAAGATAAACCTATTATAGTGCTTAGATGTGACCTAGATTTTGCTTTGATTTCTCATTACCCTTTGCTTAGCTCTTAGGCGTCAACATGTGAAATATGTAGTGACTTTGTTATTATTATTTTATTTCTCTTATCACATTTACAGCTGTATATAAAAGGTTTTTTATACTTAGATACTGGGTTGCATTTTTATTCTAGAACTCTCTATCAATATCATGAGAGGTAATGCAACAACCATTTTTCATCATTTCTCTTCCTCTCTTCTTTGTTTCTTCTTTCCTACAATCCTCAAAATTTCTCATGGTATCAAAGCCCAAGGTTCTTTCAAATCCTTAAAACATTTTCCACAAATTTGTTGTTTGTTTTTGATTGATCAACTTGATTCTCTGATTAATCTAACATTGATAGTTAGGGATTTGGTCTTTTCTTGGAATTTCATAGAGCATTTATTGATTTTGTTTCTCAACAATGGCTGATTCAGAAGTAGTGGTGAACAATCAACAAAGAGGTAGTTCAGTGAACGATCCTCTACGTTTGTGTGCAGATCATCCAGGAATGTCACTCACGAATATTCCCTTCTTACCTCCTTGGGTGAAGTCGCACAGTGCAAATGGCCCTGGGTGAGAAGATGAAATTAGGATTCATCGACAGATCTTGTCCTAAACCTCTTATCACTAATTATGATTACTAGAAGTGGATTCTTTGTGGCTATATGGTGACTTGTTGAATCCTGAATCCTATGGTGATTGAGTTGTCAAATGCTTTTCTTTATGCACAATTTGTACAAGAGTTGTGGAAAGAGATTAGTGAGCATTAGGGTCAAAGTAATGACCATTGATTTACCAACTTGAACATGATCTGAGTCATATCTCTCAAGGTAATCTCTCAATTGCTGCTCACTTCACCAAATTGAAGTGATGTTAGGATGAATTGCACAATCTGAATGGAATTCCAGTATGTAAATGTGGCAAATTGAAAGAATGTGTTTGTAGTATCACTTAAAAATTTCTGGAGAATAAAGGTCATTCAAAGTTGATGCAATTTTTAATGCACCTTATTGACGATTATGAATATGTTCATAATCAGATTCTTTCAATGGATCCTCTGATTAGTGTTAATAGAGCAAATTATATCGTTCAGCAAGTTGAAAAACAAAAAGAAGCAACCACATTTATAGTTGAGCCTACTAGGTAAAGAGCAATAATGGAAAGTCTTCTTTTGGTGGGAAAAAGGATTTTAAGAAAGGAAAGGATCCTGATAAAAGGTTTTGTACTTACTGTCAGTAAGATGGCCATACTTATGAGCAATGCTTTGAAAGGTTGGGATATCTAGATTGGTACAAAAGGAAGAAAGGAAAGAAAGGCTTTAGACTAGTTGCTCAAGCCAATGCTGGACCTGAAAATGCATTTCGTCATGATACACCTTTTGCTTTTGACTATGAAGATGAGATAGATGGGGCTAAGAAGAATAATGTGGATCAAAGGCTTGTTACTGCAGTGTGCCAGGAGATGATGAAGATGTTTAAAGGGAAATCTCCTATGGTGACGGTACCAGAATGTAGTAATTCTGCCTCAGTGAATTTCATAGGTATTACATCACAGACCTCTTATTCTTTATCTTGCCAAAGTGGACATAGGGGCTTCAGATCATATAACTGCACATATTACACCCTTTCATACTACAAAGACGCCTATTCTTATAACCCTTCCTAATGGTAACACAAAATCTGTTAGTATTATAGGACAAATTAGATTAACTCCTTTGTTGACTTTAGAAAATGTTTTCTGTCTGCCAGAATTTAAATATAATCGTCTTTCAGTTGGAAAGTTAGTTAAATCTCATAATATTGTTGCCAGTTTTTATCCCAATCATTGTACTCTTCAAGACCCTACAACTAAAAAAATTATTGCTGTTGGCAAGGGTTTTAGTGGACTCTACAAATAGAAGGCTTTTCCACTGAAGAAAGCTACTAATTCTTCTTAAACAATCTCTAAGAGCATTAATTTTTTTGTACAAAACCTACATAATGTTTATTCTATTGCAACAAATTTGCGTACTTTTCATGCTGGATTAGGTGATACCTTTTTTTATAAAAAATGTCACATATCTCTACTTGTAAACATTTTTATATAAGTGATTTTTCTGTGATATTTGTGCCCTTGCTAAACATCATAGATTGTCATTTCCTAGAAACGCTATATCTTCTACTCATCCTTTTGAATTGATACATGTTGACTTGTGGGGGCCCTATAGAACACCCGCTCTTAATGGTGCACATTATTTCCTAACCATAGTTTATGACAAAACTAACGCCACTTGGACTTATCTTTTGCACAATAGACAATAAATTTGCCCTACCTTCATTGACTTTATCATATACATACAAAACCATTATACCACCAAACCTATGTTTGTAAGATCAAACAATGGTTCTGAAATTGTTAAGACAGAATGTTTGAAATATATGCAAGATTAGGGCATCATTCACCAACTCCTGTTACACCCACAAATTCTTCTTCTACACCTATATACCTCATGTTTCTTCTACTCTAACCAATACCCCCGCTGATCCTACTCTTAAGAAGTCGCAACGGACACGGACTGAACCTTTATGGATGAACGATTTTGTCCTAAATGTTCAACAAAACTCATATGCCAACAGCACAATCACCATAAAACCTACATACACAGTACCTTATCCTTTGTTTACATCTCCTAATTAATCTGGTACATTTACCTACTGAATATCTTGCATTCTTAGCCAATATGTTTACTGTTCAAGAACATAAATGTTATTCACAAACCAAAGAGAATAAGTAGTGGGTTGAGGCAATGAAAAAGGAGCTGGAAGCTCTTGAAAAAAATGATACTTAGGAGTTTACTACTTTTCCATTGTGTCATAAGGTCATCTCATCAAAATGGGTGTACAAAACTAAGTACAACGCAAATAGTACTATAGAGAGATTAAAGACTATTTTAGTTGTAAGAGGTTTTGATCAAAAGAAGGCAAAGATTACAAGCACACTTTTTCTCCTGTAGCCAAGCTAGCAACTATAAGAGTGTTAATTGATTTAGCTATTGTAAAAGGATGGCTAGGCACGTCAATGGGCTAGGCCAAGCCTAGGTCAAGTTTTTAAAAAATATCAAAACTACGTCGTTTCGGTAAAAGTAAGAGGGTCATGGGTTGGGCTGGGCCAGCCCGTGGCTCGTGCGGGCCAACCATGGTCGGTTCGTGGCTCGCCTTTGGCCTCGCCAAGCTGGGCTAAAAAACAGGTCAGATCATAATTACCATCCCTAAAGATGACCTTTACATCAGTTAGACATCAGCTATGTCTTTCTCCATGGATATATTAAAGAAGATATCTATATGGTTATACAAAAGCTCTTCCAGGATACGTTTGTAAACTAAAAAGGTTCTTATATGGACTAAAAGCAAGCATCTAGACAGTGGAATCACGAGTTCACCAAGTTTCTTGTCAGTTTTGGATATGTGCAATCAAAACATGATTACTCATTGTTTGTCAAGGCAGAGGGTGATAATTTTAGTACAACATTGGTGTATGTAGATGATGTTTTACTGACGGGAAATTTTGATGTTGAAATACAGAAATCTAAAACTGCCCTACATAAGCAGTTTACTGTAAAGGAGCTAGGTTTGGACAGATACTTCCTAGGTATAGAGATATGTAGGACAACTTTTGTTACACATTTGAACCAGAGAAAGTATATCCTGGATATCCTCACTGATGTAGGCCTCACTGCTGCCAAGCTCGCCTTATTTCCACTTCCTCAAAATATGAAACTTTTCCTTGACATAGATCAACCTCTTTCAAGTGCAGAAGTTTATCGTGGATTCATTTGTCGATTACTCTACTTGACCAAGACCAGGCTAGATATCTCTTATGTTGTTCAACACTTAAGTCAGTTTGTTTCTGCCCTTAAAGAACCTCATATGTAGGCTATTATTCATGTTTTGTGATACCCCAAAGGGACTATTTCCAAGGGTTTATTTTATCTTGTTCAACAACACCTTAAACTAACTTGTTTTTCATATGCTGATTGGGCTTCTTGTTCGATGACGCGGAGATCTTTAACAAGATATTGTATTTTCCTTGGTCAATCCCTTGTTTCTTGAAAAACTAAGAAGCAGAACACAGTCTTAAGATCATCTACTGAGACTGAATACTGAAGTATGATAGCCACCATATGTGAATTTTTATGGCTCAGTTTCCTTCTTCAATATTTAGATATTCCTATACAGTTACCAGTGACTGTTTTTTGTGACAATAAAGTTGCACAACATATTGTAGCAAATCCTTATTATCATGAGAGAACAAAGTACTTAGTTATTGATTCTCACTTCACATGAGATAAGGTGCAAGAGGGCTTCTTACAGACAGCTTACATCCTTTCAAATTTACAGCTTACTGACATTATGACCAAGGCCTTAGGTTAAGTGCAACATTAGGGTCTTACATAAGCTCCAACTTGAAGGGGGAATGTGAAATATGTAGTGGTTTTGTTATTCTTATTTTATTTCTCTTGTTACTAGTACAACTGTAAGAATTTTATGTTTAGATAGTGGGTTGCAATTTTATTTTGGAACTCTTTGTAAAAATCGTGAGAGCTAATGCAATAATCATTCTTCATCATTTCTCTTCCTCTCTTCTTCATTACTTCTTTCCTGAAATTTTATAAATTAAACAATTATCAGAAACAGTATCGCATATTGATCAATAGTGAAACATTACTATATTATGACTAATATCGGACCAGTACGATATTCATAATATTGGTAGACTTAGTTGGAAGCCCTAGAGATAAGGTAACGGTTGTCATTTTACTTTTGAAGACACTATAATTAGTTATCTTAAGATAAACCTATTATGGTGCCTGAATATGACCTAGATTAGCTCCTTAGGCGTAAACATCCAATTTTGGTTTACTATTTACAATATGGATACACGTGAATGCGCGAGGGTTAGAAAGGATGGCTTCATTAAATTTGCACAACATTAGGAGTGGTCATTAGGCTTGCATACATACATAATAAAACTTTGGTTCCAAATGCCAACTAAATAACTTTCGGCTTCAATGTTCTCAGCTAACCAAGCCTCGATTTAACACAAATTTATTTATTTATTTATAGTGAGAGTGGGTGGACTATATATGTTTCGTATTAAATTAAACCATCTAAGAACAGTTTTATGCTGGTAATTATATATCAACTTCCATAGCTCAAAAGTTCCTATAATCTTTGTTCAATTTGGAGATATAGTCTTAGATTAATCATGCATACCTTAAAATGGTAAGTCGAGAGCACGCCTATTAATTTTCTATATATCAAAGCAGACTTGGAATTTTGAAGTGGGATTGATTATACCGATTGTCATCTAATTATTATTTTGTAGAAAATCTAATATCAAATTCTGAATCATTATTATTAAATTTTTATAAATCAATTAAATTAAATAGGACAACGCTGTAGGTGTTTGCTTACTAATTCTTTAATGATTGCAAACAATTCTAATATGGCACGTGAGCCTGTAAAACGTCCAACATTCCACATGAAATTAATTGGAATTTAAGTATCCTGTAAATGCCGAGATAAATTTGAACATGTAAACTAACGGAGTGCTCGTACGGCCAATGCATGTTTAAGTATTTTTACCATTTGGGAACCTATTGACTTGCCGCACCCCTAGAGACCTTTAGCTGAGAACGCTGCGGAAGAACTATCAGTCTATCATATCATTTTTAGTTACTTTAAGAAAAGACACCACTTTTACACCTACGATTTTTTACAGTTGGTCCCTCCAAAGTCCAAAATCTACCTTCGTCTTAACTAAACACGTTCACAGACATGACTCCTACTCTCTCGCCCTCTTTACTTCTATGTGTAGTCACTCCCAACTCTCTCTCTCCACTTCTATGTGTAGTCACTTCTTCACCTTTTTTTTTTTTTTCCCTCTACTTGATTTTGATCACCACCTTTGTGGTCTTTTCTTCTTTTCACTAAAAAGGATGACGAAAAGAAATGCAAAGAAAAAGTGGATAGATGGTCATTATCACCATAAAACACTTCCAACTGTTAATCAACTAAACTATGTGCTAATTATCATGCTCTCTTACCAACAAACAAAACTCAAAATACCATAACAATATTGCGTTAATTAAAATCAAAGGGGTGAGGTGACTATGCCTTATGCTAGTTTTCCAACGGTTGATCCAATTAGAGGTTTAGAATTATGTCTGCGGTCGTCAATAAATGATCTGTCGATGGACCACAACTAGAAGTCCCTGAACTGCCATATATCATCCATGTTCCACAAAGTATCGGACAAGTCATCTGGTGCCCAGTTGAATTCACCTATCTGGCAATCCAATGTTGAGTTCTCAAGACTGGTCCCAGTTTCTGTCAGACAACCTACATTGATCCCGTCCATGTAAAAATCTTTATCTCCCATGTAGGAACTGTCACCTATAATTGAGTTATTGCAGAAGACGTCAGCAGTTCCAAATAGGTTCATGTGGTAGTTCTCGAGAATGTCATGAGGCTTCTGCCAGTCCGACGTTGCCGTGGAATAATTTGTCAGAATTACATCACCAGGATTGGTGTTTGAGCTTAAAATTTCACTTTCACTTTCAAGACTTGGATAGTGACCAAATGTGCTTTGGGGAATATTTGATGAGGCTGAAAAAGAAGGAACTGTGGAATGGATTGATGGAGAAGTAACTGCTTGGCTTTGTGAATTCAGGTTTGTTAAGCAAGAGGAAGACGGGGAATGAGAAGTTTGTTGTTCAACTTTCTGAATCAATCTTGGCATCCAGAAACGCCTGACAGCATCAACAAACTTCTTGCTGTTTGACTCAATGTTGAGTTGACGTGCTTGTTTCTGAACTCTTGTTCTCCAATAGTTCTTGATCTCGTTGTCAGTTCTTCCAGGAAGAAGTTGTGCAATTTTTGACCACCTGAATTTATTGCATATCATAAGACCGACAAATTACTGGCGAGACTTTCTAAAGTTTAAGAAGATATGTAAGGCCTTAGTTACCTGTTACCCCACTTGGAATGCAGTTCAAGAATTAAGAGTTGTTCTTGAGGAGTGAGGTTTCCACGCTTAATGTCAGGTTTCAAGTAATTCAACCATCTCAATCTGCAACTCTTTCCAGTTCTTTTCAGTCCTGGAAAATTCAGAAAGCCACACATAAACGAAACTTTCAGCTGATTATGAGTATGGAAATTGTGGTTTTTGAAGTCATTACCTGCACATTTAGCTAACATATTCCAACGACCCTCTCCATGACGAGCAATGTAGTGAGTGAGTAAAGTGTCTTCTTCGAGAGTCCAAGGACCTCTTCGCAACTCAGTTTCTTCTTCAGTAGAATTACACATCCTCCTTGTAAAACAAGACACAGGTGCTCTCATGATAACTATTTGAGACAAGGGATGGTAAGGGTACGATCTTGTCAAGTAATTTTGAGTGGGAGTTAAAACTGAAAACACCAGAGAAAAGAGGGTTTTATATATAGGCCTCTAGGTCTATCTACACCCTAGAGAATTAGAATATATCTGAACCTCAACAAGAACGTCTCAAATCTCAACCATGTCCTTTGCTTTTATATGCAAATTGAGAGGAATTTGTTGGTGATTTAGTCGCTGTGCCTGTGCATTAATCTGAAAGAAGGGGCTGTGCATGTGGGTCCTAGCCATGATGTAGGACAAGACAACCAATAAAGAAATACTTAGGTTGGAACATTCAATGGGATTTTCTTTCAACCATCAAATCAAGAAAGAAATAGCATATATGAAGGACATGCTCTTGCAAGTACAAAGTTACTCCAATTCCTTCATATCCCAACAGCTGTACGATTAAGAACATTTAAGACTCCTGGGCTATACTTGGATAATTAACTTTTATGTCATGGGTTTCTACTTTCTAATGTCTAATGAACAGCTCTTGGATTACTTACGAAATCAGGGAATAGTTTCTTTCTCATGGACTTCTAATAATTTTTCAAACCATATGCCAAACTATATAAGTTTGGTTAGTAACAGTTTCATATAAACTTATTATCTGGGAAAATAAAATAAAAAGAATTTCCACTTCCATTATGCCTTGTACTTTCACATGTGAAAAGAAACGAATATTTAATTTTTTGTCAATGATAGTGAAATCAGGTGGAGGGAAATATCATTTCAAGTCTCATTGGTGGAGGACAATAATATATATATATATATATATATATATATATATATATTGGAATTAAGATTACGGACTTGATAAAATAAGATTGTGAAGTTGTAATAATCACACAAGTTATAACATGATAGTTTCTACCCATAATTTGTCTTGGTTCACAATTTATTTATGACTCCAAGTATAAGTTGATGATGACATTGCTAAATCATAATCATATTTTGGTCTTTCGAAACATCTAAGGTTACTATTTTGTAGGGGATAAATGATGATTTCTTATATATTAGCTGTCAAGTACTGTGGGAAGCTAAAGAAGACAAACTTAAAACATATATACAGTATGGATGAAGTCCTTTGTAAGGGAGCTGAAGGCGTTACTTAAAGGGGATTGATTCCTTTTATTTTTCTTAGATGCTGCAAGAAACGTGGTTGACTGGACAAAATATATTCTAAGCTACCATACATAACTAAACTCCGCATAACAGGTAGGAAACCACAGTGGTCGTATTGAATAGCTTTCTGAAGCAGTCAAGAACACTGTATTCAGACTGGAAAGCGATACACACGCATTCTCAGAAAACAGTGTTTTTCATCCCTAGAGAAGGTTTTCACACTAATAACACGTGTAAACGCGTTGCTGGACTACCAATATTTGATTGTTAGTGTTCCACTTCTGTGCTTGCATATGTATGTATCGCTCTCAAGTTGAGATGACAATGAATGGTTGGCCTCACTTTCAATTCTTTTTACTTTTTTCTTGTCAATAGTTTGAAAGTATATGCTTATCAACTAAATTTTAGGTACACGGACGGCCATTAGAGGGGTTCGAGAGGTAAGGCTCGAAAGAAATTGAAAAACAAGACTGAAGAACCAATAATTGAGTTAACTTGGGAAATGTACTAGTGTTGAAAAAGGAGATCAGAGAGATGTATACGTGCACAGAGACTGTCTTGGTGGAAAGAGTACTCGTGCGCAGAGGATAGAGTTTTACTATAATAAGATATTAACTTTTTATTAGTGGATGAGATGCGTTTGTCACTTAACCCATTTTTGCAAGTGAATGCTAAAGGCTTCTTTGATGCGAGTTGGAATAGATAAAAGGTTTTGATTACAAATTCTTTTATGGCATAGAATACAATTCCCACAGTAATTTTGGTGTTAAAGAAAACTTGAAGACGATGAGAAATATGTTATCTTATGAGACAGGTGTTTGGGCTGTGGGACTGCCTTTGATAGTTAATGTTCATACATATAGACAGCCAAAAAAGGGTTTGAATGAGTGTAGTTTGATATATATTGTTGATCTTCATACATATGTGTATGTTAATCAATATTTTCGTAAGCAGATTGGAAATATTATTATCAATTGAGAACCAATAACAGAATGGTTTTATAATTTTTTTAAAACTGATTTGTTATGTAACTTTTTGGTTGTTTTATTGACATTGTAAAATATGAAAAAGAAAACAAGATGATAAAGAAGCACACTTACTTATCACTTTTATCAAACAATTGAAAAGCAACAAAAATATAATGATTAAGATAATTCTTTTATTTATTGAAGCAATCTTTAAATATTCCAAAGTAGGAATAAAAAAAAAAAAAACACAATATGGCAACTGATTCCAACGTATCAATCCTTCAAAGCAAAAGCAATATTATTATCGTGGAAGCAAAAGATCACAATCTTTGACTAAGTTAAAGACTAGATTATTCAGTAAAGAGTAGAAAATTAACAGAATGAATTAAGCAATTTCTACATTTAGCATTCTTTCCTAATGTAGAAATCTCCAACTTCCAATAACTATACTCTCTTACGTACATGAATTTATTTAATGGAAGTGGCTTGGTGAATAAAGCAATTATTAGATCATTTGATATTGCAATACTTTATAATGATGTCTTGAGCAGTCTTGTCCTATTCTAATAGACTTGATTTTTTTGTCATTGCAGTTAATTAATTATCATAAAAGATGGTAGTTGCCTTCACTTATTTTTTCTTTACATCATCTACAATCCTTCACAACCAGAGTACTTGACAAGTTGTAGCAACAACCATACATTCAACTTCTAAAGAACACAAGACAATAGAAGTTTGCTTCTCTTAACTTCCAAGAGATAACTTTAGCACCCATAATCACTACAACAAAAACCACATTTTAGTATCAAAAAAATCATCACTAATAATTATTAGCAACCACTACAACAAACTGGTTTTTTAGCGACGAATTTAAATGTCACTAAAGAAATATAAATCGTCGCAATTATTAATTTACGACGATTTCATTTCGTCGCCAAAATTATCGCTTAATGCCAGTAGCAAAATAACATCGACGACATTTCATGGAAGTCATCACGAAAACATTTTTGTGACAAAAATAATTCCTCGATAAAAATATTACTGACGATACAGAGGAACGTCGTACATGGTTTTGTGCAACGTTTCATTTTCGTAGATAAAAGTCTTTTCCCATGAAATTTTATTCGTCGATATTTACTTTTAATGACGATTTAGTTTTGGTAGTAGAAACCTTTTAGCTACTAATTCTTCCTGTAGGGAAATGTTTTTAGAGATGTTTTCTTAAACGTAAGTAAAAACCTTTTGTGACGAATTAGGCTTTAGTTGCTAATATGACTTTGTGACGATTATTTTTTGGTAGCAAAAAAGTTTTAGCTACGAAAAGTTGTTTGTAGAAAAAATTTTTTACCAAAATTGTTTATACGTACTAAATTAGTTTTTGTGCTGAATTACATATGGTAGCTAATAGTATTTAGTGACGAAATTTAACTTTTAATTTAATAATTATTATAATTTTTAAAAACAAATTTATTTTAATTTATTACAATTTTAAGACTTTTTTGACATATTATTTTTGATAGAATATATTATTTAGTATCAAATTTTAATTTTGAAATTTATAATTATTATAATTGTTAAAAACGAATTTACTTTAATTTATTACAAATTTTAAGACATTTTTAAATATTTAAATTATTTCGTTATAATTAATGTAAGTGACATATTTTGTAAATAATAATAAATGGAAATAAAATAAACATATAAAATGGAATGCATTGTGTATAAAACAATATTTACATCATTTACAAATTAAGAGTCTGAATCTCAGTTACTAGCACTAACATATGAAGAATCCAGCATTTGTTTAACCAATTTTTTTAAGGTTACTAATTTCTTTTAGTTCACGATTTAACTTATCTTCTGTATATTGTAATTTTGTTTTCAGTACCTAGTTCTCCTCTTGAAGTGCCATCAACAATGCTAGTCGTGAGGAAGAGGCTCCAACAAGCTTAGGGCCATATCTAAGGTCTTTGATATAGCTCGATCATGTACCAAGGACATTGCTACAAATGTCATCGACATTGGGCTGATTTCCCTCAACTAATTACGTCTGCAACAACTCCTGCATCTTGTTCTATAATGTAAAGTAGAAAATGGAGTTTACTAAAAAATTATTAGTTAATATTATATAGAAAAATAAATTGTAATATTAATTTATTTGTACTTACATAATTTGTGCCTCTTCAGACATCTCGTCTTGCCTTTCCTTATAGTGTGTGTGCTTGTATAGTGTGATCCTATTACACTGTTGCCCTTGAAGTTGTATTTGACTCTACAATAATTAAAATAAAATTTAACAAATTATAATTTATTGTATTAAAATAGAATAATAAATTGAACGCGTTACGCTTACTAATTCTTGTCAGACTACGACAAATTATTTGGAGCCAGTGTTATGCGAAGTCGTCATTTTGGCTCTGTTGGCCTTGGCTTTTTAACACTTTTCCTAAATTAAGAGAATTAGTCATGAAATGTATAAATACAATTAATAGAAGGAAAATACGAAGAAAAAAACAAATCTTAAACTGCGTTGAAGCCCAATAATCACACATTTTATTCCAATTTTCTTTAGTCTTCCTTTTCGGCACTTGTCTCCTGGCCTCTTCATCGGAAGGGAAAGACTGATAATATTTATGGAGTCGATAGCGGTAATTCTTCACCATTTGTTTCAGTAGTGAGCCAACACTACTTGAAACCTCAAGCTGCTCGATAACAACGATATTGAGCTTCATTTGTGAAAACACGTATTAGATAAGTTATTAATTTTGTTAAGTAAAACTGTAATACTTATAATAAAATGAATTGAAATATTATCAAAACTTTATCCAAAGCAATTTATAGCAAGTTGTCTTCCTTCAACTGCTAACATGCTGAAGGCAAGGCAACTTATTCCTCACTACGACGACCAACTCACTGACCAATTTTGCAGCTTGGATCTTATCAACTGGGCGCCGTTGCATGGGTTCAATCTTGATTGACAACTTTGTATTCATTGCAACATTCATCCGTTGTAACTCTACTCCTTTTGTTTTACCTCTACCTCGTTTTTTGAGGCCAATATTAGAACTTGAAAAAAAACATAATGATTAAAATACACCAAACATGTAATGGGAGCTTAAATGTATATATGCTTGGTTATTAATAATAAACTTGAAGATCTCTCATGACTACCATTCGATGTTGGTAAAGGTTGTTGTTGTTGACATTCCTCATGCGATGATGCAATTGCTGGTTGCTCTATTGGAGAAACTTCATCGCCCGTTACCACCCTCTTTTCTTTGTAACGACCAAGTGCCATTGTAATCAATCTGTGTAATAATCAACAACATCAACAATATCAGAAAATAAACAACAATATCAGAAAATCATCAACTACCATAAAAACATAACTAAAACATTAAAAATATGCTTATAGTCATCGTAAATTAACATAAGTATAACATAAGACCTATAATCATTTTATTAACATTTGAAACAATACAAACAATGAAACTTACAGTCAATCATCATCATCAAGATAAAGAAAATCATCATCATTAAGTATAGGTTCGTTTGATTCTTCATTACTAATATATTCCGCCAAAGTATCTTCATTGTCATTGAAGTCATCCTGAATATATTCTTCATCTGTTTTTAAGATAAGATGAGGTTGGACTTCATCCAGTTGAATTATGTTGGGCTCGACATCTCTCCTATAGAATAATGATATATCTACATCTTCTACTGTAATGCCTTTGTTATTGATCTCCAATCTAGTATCTTGATAGACTTCATCAACATCTTCATCCAATTCACCAATATCCCTTTCACAAAAATCGAAGACATTCCTTTGTTGAAAATTTTGAACAACCTTTCAATTGCGACCCAATATAGTATTGTTGTCGTAGAAAACTGGTTTGACTTAAGTTGCAAGGACAGAAGGTTCATTATCATACCATGTCTTACTAACATGTATGCTAGTAATATGCCCGTTCACTCTCATGTCAGTTAGATCAAACCATTTGCATTTAAGTAGAACAACCTTTTTATCCTGGATGTAGTACAACTCTATAATTGAACTCTATAATTTCATATATGACACCATAAAAGTCAATTATTTCGTCGTCATGTTATCTTTCAACGACAACCCCACTATTATGACTTCTAACTTGACTATCTCGATCTTGTATGTCATATCACACCCCATTAATAATGCAACCTATGTATTTCTTCCCACAAATATGACGCCCACATGTCAAACTATATAATGCTGTTATCGCTTATTGCACGTTACGGTTATATAATCTTATCATCTGTATGGCAAATTGAAAATAAATATGAGGATGAGACATATTCTCATATATAGATATATGTAATTAATATGAAACTACTCGATTTCTAAACCATGATATAAACTTCTGCTTATGCTTTTCTTTAACATTAACGATCCCTTTGCTTCAAATTGTGTCCTTATGCTCTCTATTGGAAAAAAAACATAGTAACATCGATGAGTTAATGAAGGAAATTGTAATATGATTGTTTGAATGAAAGGGAATATTCATATTCCATGTATGTATCGACGTTCTCGAAATTGTTCAAAATATACCAATGGGCAATTTCGAATTCGTCCTTATTTAACTTGACATATATACCCGCACCAAGTGGCCTTAGCTTTTAGGAGAACACAGACAAACCACCCTTGTTATTGAAATCAAAGTTACGTTATGGTCTATTAAATCTCTTCTTTACATCAGCTAAGTACATTGAGCAAAAGGTCAAGCATTCATTTGCTATATAAGTTTTTGCAATAAACCCCTCTGGTCGATCTCTATTACGTATATAACACTTAAGAGAGCATAAAAACCTAAACATAAAAAGTTAAAAACTTAGGAATTGTTAATAACAAATAACATATGAAAACTTGTTGAATTTAATATAAATTACCTTTCAATGGGAAACATCCATCAAAATTGAACCGGTCCACCAAGTTTTGCTTCATATGGTAAGTGAATTGCCAAATGGACCATAACATCGAAAAATGATGGGGGAATAATAATTCATGCTTACACAGAATCAGTGCTATGTCTTTCTCCAATTTATCAAGCTCTTCAACTTTAAGTGTCTTGTAACCTAATTACACTCTCCCACTTGACCCAATGTGACAGACACATCCTTTGGAAAACACCTATGTATTCCAATAGGAAGTAGCCGTTGCAAAAGTACATGATAATCATGACGTTTCAACCTTGACACTTTTCCCTCTTTAACATTCACACAACGTCCTATATTAGATGCATACCCATAAGGAAATTTGACTAATTGGAGGAACCGACAGAATGCTTATTTCTCACATTTTAACATGTTGTAACAAGTAGGTGGAATAAAGTATGATCCATCATGTCTTCTTCTCAAATGTAAATCTTTTCTAATATGCCTTCCAAGTTTAGTCTAGCCTTAATAGTGTCTTTGGATTTCCCATCAATTCCTATAATAATCCTTAAAATGGCCTCACAAACGTTTTTCTCAACATGCATGACATCAAGATTGTGCCTCAATAGTAATTTCTTCCAATATGGCAAGCTGAAAAATATGCTTTCTTTAGTCCAATTCAGTTCAATATCATTTCTCTTACGCTTTCTATTACTTGGGTGTTTTCTAGGTGTAATGTTAACCAAATGTGACAGCAGGTAAACAATGTTATTGTGACATCCCATTACCTATAGGAAGGTTAAAATAGTAAATAGGAGTGTTCAGTAAGAGGTAAGAGATGCATTTTTATGTTCATGCATAATATGACATGCTCATACGAGTAAATAGTGAACTATTCTGCACATGAAATTAAGTGTGCATGCATTCATGAATAATTCCGGGTAAAATTGGATTGAATTGTGAATTTTAGAGAATTATGAATGTTTCTATATTGAAAATATTATTGATTAGTAGAATTGTGA
>JAOSBN010000177.1:12675177-12686732 GCA_027563595.1 Erythroxylum suave
GATGAGCTTTATATTAGCTCTAAAGCATTCTGATACAATTTTGTAAATGACTGAAAGATAAAGGCATAATCTGAAGAGTAAAGACTAGACTAGTACAAGCATTTCCTCATTTGCCAAAACACAAAAGTAAACAATTTGTCCATAGCATAACAGAATCCGAAATTTGCTTGAAAAAACTTTAAAATTTTGTAGACTGTAGGGGCATTTTCTGATTACAATAGAAGTGATTAAGATGTTTGTGATGATCTGGCCATTTCTACATTAATTGGCTCTAATGAAACTCATTTGACTTTATCTTTTTTCAGCTTCACTAATAAAAAAACTGAACTTCATTGCATCCATTGGTTTTGTTTCTTCCGATTTCCCTTTTTGCTTCCTACTCTCCAAACACTTGATTCAAATTCTCAAATTCTAAGCCACCCGAAGCCTTCACATCTGCTTCTTTCATTTTTCCATTTTCTTTTCTGCCTTTAGCTTCATTCTTCTGAGCCTGAACTTCATTCTTGTGATCCACACAACCTTGAATTATGCTTAGAATCATCATCTCCAATTTCCATTTGCACCTAGAATCCTTTAGCTTCCCTTTCAGCCTTCTTTTCTTCCTTATCTTCATTGACATAGCTAATTCCTCCACCATCTTCAATATTTCAGGCTGCACAAAATAATTCAATTCAATAGAAACTAACCGGAAGATATTCGTACTGATCAGTAGAATAGAGACTCATTGGAACGTGGATAGAGATACTCAAAACAATGAGTACACTCTCGGTCATCAACATAGCTAAAGATTCTAATATATATATATTGCCTTTGGTGATGTAAGCGAGACTAACAAAATTTCAAGGTATCCATTACTTGTGCCAAGAAGAATGCTTACAAGAGCTAGCAGTAAGAGGATTACAGAAGCTTTGCATGAGGTCATTCACGAAATACATGCTGATCATGCATCAAAGAGCACATTGAGAACAATACGAGAGACTTGTTAGACTTGTAAAAGCCGATCATTGGTTAAATTGATTCAAGTTAATATTGAAGAAGACTTGGACATAAAAATGACCTGGCATAAGGTTGGATACCTAAACCATGACCAAATTAGATTGAAGAAGTGAAGTTATAGTGAGTTATATAGCCTCTATCATAACTATATACTAGTTTGTGTACCTTTCATAAAAACCAACTTGTGCGATATAACCACCAACATAGGTATGTTAGAGTCCTTGTCCATCTTTATAAAATTTACAAGAAGGTCAACAATCTTAAATACGAGCATTTGTTAAACCATGTTTATTGAAACTAAATTCTCTATGCAAGTGCAGCTTAGGATATGGTTCTATCCAAGGTTACGCCCACAACTAAAACCCTAGTTTTTTAAAGAGATGTTTTTATTCAGTTTTAGTGTGTTTTTAGACATCTTATTTATTAAGAATCTTGAGTGCCTTCTATTCTTGTTCTTAGTCAAACTTTGAAATTACAAAAAAATTATTTCATTGTGACTTTCAATTACTTAATGAATTTAGTTCTTTATTTCATATAATTAACAGGTCAAATCCCTTCATATATATGATTTGGCTTTTTTGAGGTTTTGTTCAAACTTTTCTATGGTCCTTTAAGGTTTAATCCTAGGTGGATTCACATTAGTTGGTATCAAAGTTTAGCTCTAAATCAAGTATGGTTATCCTTTCTTTCTTTCTATTGTTTTATCTAAATCCAACTTTCTATCTAAATTTCAATTTTCCTTTTTACTTATTGTATGTTCTTTTTCATCTTTTTGTATCTAAAATTTTAATTAAAAATAAAAATTCCCTAGTTATTTCTTTTAAGGTTAACCTATTTCTACATATTATGTAAGGGATTGTCTTCATCCAATCCTTTACTTTTATGCCTTCCACACAAAAAAATAGGAGAGAGTATGATAGCTTTAAGATTTTTTCTAATCAACTTAGTATTATTACTATTCTTTCTTTGTCTTTATTAGAATTTGCTATTTTTTGTTTGTATCGTGCTAGTCTTTCCTCTTAATCGTCAGTTTGTAGGGTTTCTTAGGCTTTACCAAGATGAAGTCTTTTGTTTGAATTTTGTCTAATTTTTTGAAGAACTTATGAAGGAATTAAATAATGAACAAGGCAAGAGAGTGTCAAACTAATATGTAGAAAAAATCCAAGGAAAGAGGAAACATGAGTGGTTTTTCATTTTTTATAGTCAACAAATGAGGGAGTCTGCAAGAAAAAAAATTTCTTTACTAAATTTTCTTACATCTTTAAGACATGTTTTCTAAAGGTTCTTTAAAATTAAAGGAGGAAAGGTACAATTTATACTTTATCTAGGTCTGGCAATAATAGTTGAGAGGATGAATACAATACATACTGAGGTTGGAGACATGCTAGAAAGGTAATTACAATAGGTTGCTAGTTATAAGGGAGATGACAAGAGTTCTTAATAAGGAGAAGCTTAACATGCATAATCCCATAAGTCCAATGAAGATTAATGAGAAGAATGATGAACTAAGAACTAATGAAATTGATCTCACATTGAGGTAGAGAGAAACAAGTTTAATACTTGGAGAGGAGTTAGATGTGATTAGGAGAAAAAGAGGGAGCCTAAAGTTTAGGAAGTAGTGGATGGGAATCTTGGTAATATCAAGATCACTATACCTTCCTTTAGGGGTAAGAATGATCATACAACTTATTTGGAATAGGAGACAAAGGTAGAGTTTATCTCTAACTGTCATGGCTACACTAAAAGAAAGGAAGGAATTTCTAGCAATAGTAATATTTAAAGATTATGTCATTATTTATACGGATTAGTTGGTAAATAATGAGAGAAAATATTTTGAGTGACCCATATATACTTGGAACAAATAAAAGATCTTGTGAGGAAAATATTTGTGCCTAACCATTATAAAGATTTATCTTAAAGGTTATGAAGTCTTACTCTAGGTGCAAAGAGTATAAAAGATTATCATAAGGAGATGAAAATAGCTATGATTTGAGCTAATATAGAAAAGGATAGAGAAGTCACTATGGCAAAGTTCTTGAATAGGTTGAATAAAGATATAACCAATATAATAGAGTGACAATACTATATGGACTTATAAAAGATAGTGCATATGGAGATTAAAATGGAGAGTGGCTCAATCATAAAGGAGCTTTAAAGTACCCCACCAGTACTAGTAACTTTTGAAAGGTACAACTGGAAAAAGGATGATAGGAATCCTTTTAAAGAAAAAACAAAGCCATTTAAAACCAAAGAGGATGTCTATAATAAGGGTAAAGGTAAGATTGATTCTTATCGCTCTCAAAATAGATTTAATGGTTATGACTATAAGAGAAGATGGAGTGCTAATGAGTGAGAGTGACTTGGAGGGAAAGGAAGATATACCACTATTAGAGGATTTTAAGTAATGAGGGTGCCAAATATGTTTTTAAAAGTAAGGAGTTTATTAGTAGAAGAGCGTTAAAGTCTTCAAATCCAAGATGATAAGCTACAATAATAAAGGGAGAATATCTTCCATTACCCTTATACCTTTTAACTCTTAAGTATGTTTACAAGGACTAATTAAAGTTGAAAAGAGATAATAAATAAAATATGTGTAAGAAAGACAAGAAAGATAATGAAGGTAAGAGTTTAAAAGAGAGAGAATTAGTTATGAGAGAAAAAAGAGAGGAAAAATAAGAGCTCAAAAAAGGAATAATTAGTAGTGACAAGAGAGCGATATTAGGAATTCTTTCCATATTAACTAGTTTATGATTGTAGTTTTATATATAAAGGCTTATCTTAATGTCAAAAAGCTCAACCTATCTTTTCCTAGTATTGTTATTTTCTTATTGTAGGGGAATGAGGATGTTATGGCTGATAAGATATCAATTGGATTAGCCTCTATTAGAGATATTGACTATTAACTCAACTTTTTAGGGGCTATCTTTCTTGATAGACATGCTTTTAGGGGCAAATCTTAAAGAAACAAAGGAACTACAAATAAGTGGAAGATTTAATGGCTAAGGGCTATGTACGAGAGAACATAAGTCCTTGTGCAATTCTAGTACTTCTAATGTCTAAGAAGGATGATAGTAGGTGAATGCATGCTGATTAAAGAACTATTAATAATATAACAATAAAGTATTGACATCTCATCCCTAGATTATTATATGATTAATGAATTGTATAATTCTTGCATATTTTATAAATTTGATTTGAAAAGTAGGTATCACCAACTAGGATGAGAGAGGGTGCTAAATGAAAGAATGCTTTTAAGACTAAATATGTGCTTTACAAGTGATTAGTTATGCTATTTGGTCTTATTAATACACTTAGTACCTTTGTGAGATTTAGAAATCATATGTTTTGTGAACACATTGGCAAATTTGTAGTTGTTTACTTCAATGATTTTTAAATATACAATAAGCATCTAGAGAAGTATATTTATCATTTGAGATCTGTGATCAATATGCCAAAGATATAATAATTATATGCCAGCCTTCGAAAGTACACTTTTTGCAAGAAAAAACTATTTTTTTTGGTTATGTTGTTACTGTAAAAGTTGTCAAAGTAGATAAGAAAAGTTGAAAGTAATTAGGGAATGGTCGAGCCTTAAATTTGTAATTAAGAAAAGGAGTTTTCATATTTTAGTGAGTGCTATCAAAGATTTGTTGAAGATTTTAGTGAAAAGAAGCAAGTATGTAATGTAATGCCTCAACATTAGGTATTAGACATTGGTCAGTATTACCTGAAATTTATAAAACTTTTAGGTGTGATGCATTAAGATTAGGTATTAGACCTATATTAATGCAAGGCAATAGGCCAATAGCCTATTTTGTGAGAAGCTCATTAGGTAGCCTTGGACAACTAACCAACTTATGATAAAGATCTATATATATTGGTAAGGGTGTTAGAGATATGACAACTTTGCTTATAGCTTAAGGAATTTGTGAAACATATAAATATGAATGATTAAAATACCTTAAAGGTAAACATAAGTTTAATGAACACCATGTTATATAAACAAATTTCATTAAAACATTGCTATATGCCATCAAGTATAGATAAGGTATAAAAAATATCGTGGTTGATGGCTTATTTAAAATGTATATTCTTCTAATTTCTTCAAATAAGAGGCTATTATGATTTAAATATGTGAATCATATATATGATAATGATAATAACTTTGATAATGTTTATTTGACATGTGAAAAGATTTTAGGAAGATTTATAGGCATGATCATTATATACTCTGTGAAATTAGATTATGTGTATCTATGTGCCTTAAGTGTGAGTTATTTATGCATGAGGCATATAGTGGAGCTTTGATTAGTCATTTTGGCATAAAAAGGACCTTAAATATGCTAAGCAAGTATTTTTTTTATTACCTTAAAAAGAGACATGATGAAGAGAAGGTAAGTAATAGGTGCATAACCTATTAAAAGGACAAATCTAGGTTTTTTATCATATAGGTTATCTACATCTTTACTTGTAAGTACCAAACCATGGATTGATATTTCTGTAGATTTTGTTAGAAGTTTACATGATTAAAGAAGGTATATATTTTATATTTTATGGTAATTGATAAGTTCTTTACGATTGTGCACTTTATTCCTTGCAATAAAACCAATGATATGACTAATGTTATTAATTTTATTCTTTAAGAAAGTAGTATGACTACATAGTGTTCGTGTTGGGCCCTAATTTTTTTTTATAATCTTAGTAAGCATGATTTGAATAAATTTTGTGGTCTTGTTAGATAAATCATTTTATTTGGAGTTAAATTATTATGTCAAGTTTAGGAGGATTTAATGCATGGATTGATGGAATTAAAGTGCTAATGTTCTAAGGTGCATAAAGGCATTTTTGGAAGATCACTAAAGTTTAAATGGCTAAGGCATCACATGGAAGGGCATAGTGGACTTTGCTCACTCATTAGAGGTATAAGAGGGGAAGAAATAAATTGTAGTCTGGTATGTGATAGAAATAAGAGAGAAAGAGGGAAGTGGAGAAAGAAGAGAAAACAAGTAGGGTTTTGGAAATTCTTGAAGAGCTTGAAGACTTTGTGGCTAATCAAGTAAGTAAGAGTATTAACTCTTCTTAATTGTTAGATGAAGCATGTTTAGGGTTGGTTAGAAGTGAAAATAGAGTGAATATGTTTAGGAAGTTGTTGATGAATGGTTATGTAAATGTCATATGTGATTAATGATCAAAAACTAAATTATGAATTGTTATGCATGATATTGGATTGGAATTGTGTTGAAAATGAAGTAGAAGAGATGGGTTAGTGATAAGATGGGTATAGGTGAAAGGTGGGAAGTAAGAAGATAAAAAATGTCCCAAAACACGTTCTTGGAATGGGTTTCTGGACATCTTTGCCACGGTGAACTTCAGGTTTCACCATGGCGACACAAAGCATGTCCTAAGAGTTGGCTTCTGGCCATTTTCTCTGCAACAAACTTGGTTTTCTGCCACGACGAACTTTCCAGCACTAAACATACTTTGGTATTTTGGACATAACTTTTTGTGTAGTTATCCAAATGAGATTATTTTTAATTTTTTGTAAACTAGAGCTATAGGAATACAACTTGTATAAGGAATCAAGTCTAAATTCAATCTCTAAGGACTTTAATTTTGGGGTGGAGTTTGAATGTAGAATTTTGTTTCAGTATGAGAAATAGTTTAAGTTGTTGAGGTGTGACTTTCGAATTTCTAAACCAAATTGAATGGAATTTTCGTTATTGTTTAAGGAAATAAAGAAGGTGATCAAGAGAGGTAAGAGGATCAAGAAGAAGGACATCCCTAAGCAAGTTTATAACCAAGGATTTAAGGTGGGTGACACTTTTATAATTAAGTAATAAACCCTTATGTTTCTTCAAAACCAAGAAAGTTTTAAAATGTTTTCAATTGTGTTATAAATGTGCCGTTAAGGCTATTTGAATGTTTTGATAATGTGCCACATGTTTTCATATGATTTGTGTTATTGGTTTATGAAATGAATGATGAAATTGACTTTTGAAAGTATATTGATTTTTGAAACGACATTATGATTATGAAATCAATTTTTGAAAAAAAAAATGCCGTTGAGGCCATAAGTTTATAAGATATGAAATGCATGATTATGTGGGTTTGTGGTGGTCCTTTAAGTTAATTCAAGTGCACTTTGAAAAAAGGCTTCTCCGACCTGCCCATTAGTGGCATGGAACTCCTTCATGGACTCCCATAAGTTCATAGCTACACAAGATCATTAAGTGGAATTACGATAGTACGTTCTGTTCACAGCTACATAGGACCCTTATGAGAAATGTGCAGTACGTTCTGTTTTGGATCCACCCAAACCATTCTGATGTGCTTATGTGCTTTTTAAATGTTAGCAAGTTTGATGCATACATGATTTAAAATTGCTTATGAACTGTTTGATAAAATGAGAATTTTGAGAAATAATTGTTTGGGGTTTTTCTATGAGAAATTATTATGGTTTCCAAAAATGTACAATGAGTTTTGAAAATGGTTTTGCTTGTTTCTCGATTATAAAATTGTTACCCACGAGCTTTAAGCTCACCCCATTCTCCTCCTCCTATTCAGGTGATGAGCAAGAGATTGAGTAAGTCAAGAGTTAAGGCATCACTCCAGTCTGCATATTTTGTTTTGTTTATTTTGAAGTTAGATTATTTAAACCAATGCTTTAGTCGCATTTTGAGCGATTCTAGTTTTTTGTAAACTTTTTATTTTGGATTATGATGTAAGAGGGCTCAAGATGCCCACTAAAGCATTGTAAAACTCTTACTTTTGTCATTAATGAAATATATGGTTGGTTTTGTCTATGATTTTGCATATTTTTGCAAAGCATTCAATTTTTGGAAATGAGATTAAGATTTTGAGAAGTTGGTTATGGATTGATTTCTTAGCCATTTTGTTTTTGGGTTAAAATGAAAATGATGAATGTAATTGAAAGAAATTAAGTTAGCATTTTGGTAAGATAGGTAGTTTGGGTTCGGATTTCTACTTCAGGGGTTTTCGTCGTGGCAAAGTAGAGAGTTTGTCGCAGTGAAGATTACGCTTTTCGCTGCTGCGAAATCGACCCACATAAGTTTGCGCAGCGAAGATACATTTACGCCGTGGCGAAGCCCGCCTGTGCTTCCGAATGATTTTTTTCTTTAAAATTTCCAAATTCTAACCCCTCCTCTAGGCTCAGGCTTCACGATCTCACGTCTGATGTTGGGCTCCGGAAACGGGGTCCAACATTTTGTGGTATCAGAGTGACTAGATTTAGGTCTAGGTTAGGGACTAGGTTTAAGGTATGAAATGGGTAATTTAGGACATGAAATGAACATGCATCATTTTAAATGAATAACTTGCATTGTTTTGAATTGTTTCAGATGATTTGAAATTTTTTTCATAATTTGAAATTGTTTTGTATGATTTGGATTATTTTTGCATACTTTGAAACTATTTTGCATGAACTAAAGATTTTCATTGGTTTTAATTGAAGGAGTGATTATGCCACCTCGAAAGAAAACTCGAAGAGCTTTGACTCGATCTAGCTCTCACCAAGGGAGCACCGATGAATCCTATGTCCCACAATATACGGGGACACATTCTGCTCCTGATTAAGGCACCTAGTGTGCAACATGAGGTGCCTCCACCACCTCCTCTTATGCCTCAAACAAACCCCATGGACTCGCGATTCTTTCAGGCCTTTGCTCAGACTTTCTCATACGCCATGGGTCAAAGATCTCAGGTTCCGATGCAAGCTCCAGTGGAGAGAAGTGGGCAGTATGATAAGCTCCACAAGTATGGAGCTGTGGACTTCAATGGGACTACAAATCCCGAAGAGGCTGAACCATGGCTGAAGAGGACCGAGAGGTCCTGATTCAGATGAAGTGCAATGATGAAGAGAAACTGGACTATGCAGTCAGTTTGCTGCAGGGGGTTGCACTCCACTGGTGGGAATTGGTGATCCACAGTCAGGTTATACCTTTAGTGTTGACATGGAGAGATTTTGTGGAGGTGTTTAGGAAGAAGTACCTCTCGAGGGTGTATGTACAAGAGAAAGCCAGAGAGTTTCTAAACCTCATACAGAGGGATATGAGTGTGAGTGAGTATGAGCTGAAGTTCACACAGCTTTCTAGATATGTAGCAAACATTATGGCGAATGAGGAAGATAAGTGCCGCAAGTTTGAGGGAGGTCTCCATTTGGGGATCAAGGAGAAGGTGTTGATCCACAATTTTCCTGTGACTAGTAGCAATTGGTAGATGCTGCACTCCAGGCTGAGAAACTGGAGAATATAAAGAATGAGGTAAGCAGGAAGAGGAAGAACCGAGAGCAATTCTCTAGAAAGGGTGTGAGTGCTCCAATACTTGAGAGGGGTGTGAAGAGATCCCGTACACAGAGTGAGACAGGGAGTAGTGCCTCTGCTAAGAACAAGCAAGTAAGGGCAGTGTTAGTGCAAGCCTCAACAGCAGGAGGCAATAGCAGGGTGGAGAGAAGCAGGAACATGAACCCCCAATTTGAGCATTGTGGGAAACTGCACAAGGGAGTGTGCTTCAAGTTACTAGGGGTATGCTTTCGATGTAGAGAGAAGGGACACATGATTAGGGATTGTCCCCAAGTAACAGGGAATGAGGGGTCATGGTCATAAGCCCCAAAGAGAGCTGAAACAGTGGGAACCAGACCAGTCACTGAGGTGGGCAGTTCTGGAGCTGCAAGGAAGGCTATTCCTTCAAGAAGACCAAGGGGTCAGGCACAGGAAAGGGTGTTTTCCATGACAAGGGAGGGAGTTGCAGCCGTATCTGAAGTTGTCACGGGTATGGCTCAGTTATTTAATTCTGAAGTATATGTTTTGATTGATTTTGGCTCCACGCATTCATTTGTTTTTTGCAAGTATAATGTTACATGATGTGAATTCAGTGCCTTTGAATAGTCCTTTGCTTGTTAGTACACATCTAGGGAGGAATGTGATAATCAGTCAAGTGTATAAGGGCTGTAAACTCTTCATTGATGGTGCTAGACTGGTAGTGGACTTACTACCTTCAGGCCTAAAAGGCTTAGATGTTATACTTGGAATGGATGTCATGGAAAAGTATCAGGTGAAGTTAGATTGCGGCCGTAAGGAAGTGGAATTTGATTTGGGTAATGGAGAGAAGGTGATTTTTAGGGGAGGACAAGAGAGTACCATCGCCAAGAATCATTTATGCTTTGCTAATTGACAAGATGATGAAAAAGGGGTGTGAAGCCTTCTTGGCACATGTTGTGGAGGCTGATGTGAATGAAAGGAGGTTAGAGGATTTTCCAATTGTAAGGGAATTTCCTAATGTGTTCCTAGAGGACTTACCTGGTTTGCCATCGGTGAGGGAAATCGAGTTTGTCATCGACTTGATTCCCGGAACTGCACCTATTTCCATACCATCTTATAGAATGGCTCCAACTAAGTTGAAGGAGCTTAAGGAACACTTGGAGGAAATATTAGAGAAGGGGTACATAAGACCCAGTTCGTCACTATAAGCAGCACCGGTCTATTTGTTAAGAAGAAGGATGGGACATAGCATATGTGCATTGATTACCGGAGACTCAACAGGGTGATTGTTAAGAATAAGTATCCTCTGCCTCGGATTGATGATCTGTTTGATCAGCTGCAGGGAGTAAGAGTCTTTTCCAAGATTGATCTCAGGTCAGGTTATCATCAGCTCAGAATCAAGGAGTCTGATGTGAGTAAGACAACCTTTAGGACTCATTATGGGCATTACGATTCCTAATTATGCCATTTGGTTTGACCAATGCTCCAGCTGCTTTCATGGATCTTATGAATAGGGTCTTCAAGGAGTATCTGGATCAGTTTATCATAGTATTTATTGATGACATTTTGGTTTATTCTAAAAGTGAAGGAGAACATGAGGAACTCCTCAGGAGAGTGTTGCAGACACTGAGAGAGAAGGAGCTTTATGCTAAGTTCAGCAAGCGTGAGTTTTGGCTTCATGAGGTAGTATTCCTTGGATATGTGATTTCGAAAGATAGGGTACATGTTGACCCGAGGAAGGTTGAAGCAGTGGTGAATTGGCATGCACCAAAGATAGTGACAGAAGTGAGGAGTTTTTTGGGTCTGGCAATATTATAGGAGATTCGTTGAAGGATTTTCTATGATAGCTACACCGATGACCAAGTTACTAAGGAAGAATCAGAAATTTATCTGGAGTGACGAATGTTAAAAAAGCTTTGAGGAGCTCAAGAGAAGATTAACAAGTGCTACAGTTTTGGTTTTACCTATTGGAGATGAGGGCTATATAGTGTACAGTGATGCCTCAAGAAAGGGTTTAGGTTGTGTGTTGATGCAGGGAGATAGGGTGATAGCTTATGCTTCAAGACAACTGAAGCCTTATGAATTGAATTATTCGACCCATGATTTGGAATTGGCAGTAGTGATTTTTACCTTGAAAATTTAGAGACATTATTTGAATGGGGTTCAGATGAGGATTTTTACAGATCACAAAAGTCTCAAGCATCTGTTGAGTCAGAAGGAACTGAATTTGAGACAGAGAAGGTGGATTAAGTTGCTTAAGGATTATGATTTGTTGATTGAGTA